>VZTM01028434.1:100855-205713 GCA_013400555.1 Jacana jacana | reverse complement strand
CATCAATGTACTGCAGATGTTCTGGAGCTTCACCCTGTTCCAGCGCAGTCTGGATCAGTCCATGGCAAATGGTGGGGCTGTGTTTCCACCCCTGGGGCAGTCGATTCCAGGTATATTGGATGCCCCTCCAGGTAAAAGCAAACTGGGGCCTGCACTCTGCTGCCAGAGGGATTGAGAAGAATGCATTAGCAGTATCAATCGTGGTATACTTCACCCGGGACCATCTCCAACCACAGGACGCGCACCTGCCCCCCCAACTTCCTGTCCCCCTCCCCTTCCCGGCCAGCTCCTGTCCCCCTCCCCCTTCCCAGCCAGCTCCCCACTACCTCCTGGGCATGGCTCACGTGGGATGGAATACCTGTGCCCTGCTAGGAGAATTAACCCTGTTCTCCCTGGAACCAGGACATCCTCCAACACCATCATATCCATCAGTTGATGTTGATGTCCACATTCACTTTAGCATGGGGCTGGACTGCATTCCTCCCAACTGCCCAGCCTGAAGCAATTTTGGATGCACCAGCTGAATAACAGACAAAATCATTTTTACAGGAAATACACCAGCTCTTTCTTCATGTTTGGGCTGCAGTACCGAAAGGCCTGTAATCCAGCAGCCAGGGTGGCTGTTTGAACGCTGCAATAACAACTTCAGCAACAGTCTGGAAAGGTTTCACTGAAAGGAAGGGCCAGGTTTCTGATCTTGCACTGTTTCCACAACTAGATTTCAATCTCCTCTTTCTGCAAAGGTTAAAAATGTTTAGTTTCAGAGTCTTGCTCCTGCTATCCCAGAAACTAGGATGACTTAAAATTTGGATCCATATACTCCTTTGGGCTCCAGCATTCCCCAGAAGGACTCTAGTGGAAGCTAACTGCCTCATCAAGACCACTCATAAACAAACCTTGTTTTTCTAGAATGACTTTACCATGAGCTGGCAGAGAATTTGTTATCTCTTAGTCGGGTAAATTCTAAATATTTCATGTGTTTTCTCTGCTAGCACTCATCTCTCATCAAAGAGTTAATGAAGAACACCAGATTCCAGCTCCTAACAGGGCCTTCTAGTGAATACTTCATGACACAAACACTGGTCAGGCATATATCATTTATTTACATTGTGGCTAAGTCAGTAGTCAGACTTTCTACCACAGTGACATGCAACAAAAAGTAAACTACACCCGGGCTTTCTGAGGTACATGGGAGCCACCAGGAAGGGGAGGTGCAACAGCATCCTGCCAGCTGCTCACCAGCCTTACTCCATGGCTGAAAATTTCTCCTTTGCCCAACTGCTGCCCAGGGCAAACGTAAGCACCACACTCACTTCTCCCAACACAGAAGCAGGGCGTACCCCAAGTAGTCTCAAGGACATGGATTCAGAAACACTGTCCTCGTCAGAGTTTTAGCCACTAAAGGAAGATGGATATTTGAGCTCATGCCATTTTTTTGTATAATCCCTGCGCTGCATATTTGATTTTGTTCTCACTCATCTTGTTCGATGAGAAATACTTCAAATTTTATTCTTTGCTCTCAGAGAGCTTACACAAGAACAAGTCTCCAATTTTGTGAATGTGATCAGATGAGGAACATCACTACAGCAGCTCCTGTGGCAGAGAGCTGCCAGATGACCATGTCAAATACATCAGTAACCCTTGGTTCAGAAGGACTGAAAAGCAATCAAAAGATACAAAACAGCATTTTGCATAAAATCATCAGCCAGCCATGACCTTATTTTTTTTTTTTATGACCCAGAACACTTAACAGCTCTTCTCACTCTACACATGGAGCTTGGGCCTCAGCCTCACGTGGGATGGAATACCTGTGCCCCAGCAGCTCAGTCCTAAACCCCACCAGTCTCAGATAAATTATAGCCCGAGCACTTTCACAGCTCAGGACAGGCTGCTCCCTCTTCCACACATTTAGGATGGATCCTGAATAAATGGGGCTGAATCTGCAGCAGCCCAGGCCACCCCACTCCCAAAGTCTGCTCTTCCTAAACTTGTCGCTGGTGGTTTTAGGCAACGCTACTGGCAACTGACCAGTTATTCATGGAGGAAGGAAAAGGAGTTCTGCCTTTTCTTGCAGTTCTGGAGAGCTTCAGATCGTCCCAACCCAACTGATATTTTGGTGGAACTTTGTAGCTCATCCTGCAAGATCAAAACTCAGCCACTGGAGCTCCATGCATAAGCAAAGCCCCTTAAAGTGGATTGGCTGCATGAAGATGACCAGCACATGATAGGTTGAAGCTCTACTTTTTGTCTCTTTGGTAAAACACTTCCTTAATCACCAGCATGAAAAAACACAAAAGATTTGTTTAGACTCTAATGCTGTTCTAAGCATGAAGAGAACTGGAAAGAAAATATTCAGGCACTTCCCCTTGGGATCCCAGACCATCATCTATTTCAGGGGGGTAAAAAAAAAAGCAACTCCATTTTCACCAAAGCTGAAAAAAAAAACCACCGTCTTTGCAAAAAAATAGGATATATGTCAATATTCATAGGAGGGTTGCTGTTAAAAATGCTTTTATCACAGTAAGTTCTTTTGTTTAAGGGGGAGATGCTAGAAAGGAAGCCAACAAAGATGTTCTTCATAATACCCCACTGATTTAAAAGGATCAGATTTTCTCCCCTACAGATTTGGTACTGGTATTAATTAACCACATTTCCAAGAAATGTTGGACTCTTCTGTTCTTAAAACTCCAGCAACAGTAATTCCACACATTGGCAGGGAATTCAGTGCTTCAATCTCCTTAGAACATCTTTTATAATATATTCCCTAAATTTTCCTTTCCTATGATTTATGCCTTTCACTACTACTCTTATTTATAATGCACATGAAGAGTTTACTCTTTTGTAGTGTTCTTTAAATACATAAAAGTTAACTGTTTCCTTCAGTTCGTCTCTCCTCATTTAATAAACCCCATTCTTTCAGTCGTACACTAAAGGGCATGGTTGTTTTTAAACCTTTGATCATTCTTGTTTTTCTCCTCCAGAGTTCCTCCAATTGCTCTTCATCTTTCCTTAAGTTGTATTACCATTCGTGAAGTCCCACCCACCAGAAAGCCCAGGATACAGAAGATCTGAAGACAGGAAGCAATGGGAGAAATAAAACCTCAGAAGAAAACTACAGTATCAGGAGGATGTTTGCTCACAGTACTTATTCTAGTACAACTTCAAAAGCTCAGGATTATGAAGTAAAAGCTCAGGGTGCTTATCTTATCTGAATATGTTTGCACATTCTTAGCATTGAGCCAAAGCTTCTTTAGCCAGAGTACAGCTCTGAGTTTATACTCTTTGAAGTCAACAGCAGATGAGGCCTGGCTAAGTCAGCCTTTCACTTTTGGAAGCAAGTCTGTCCCATTATCACTTCCCTTCCTCCCCACTTCCGCTGATTTGACAGTGCAATTAGTTTCCCCTGATTTCTCTTTCCCTAAAGATGATAAGAGCAGATATCACAGATTTTCTTTGCTATATACAGGGAAGGGAGGCAAGAAGTGATGCCCAATGTGCAACAGGAGTTATAAGCAAGTTGGTTGTGAGCGAGTGACAAAGAGATGAGACCTAAATAGAAAGGAACATGGAACAAGCGTAGGGAAAGAGACATGATCATCTTTTTTTTACTCACTTTTATGAGATTTGGGTAACCCAGAAAAGCTACAAGGTGAAAAGAAAACCCACTGTATGTATCTGAAGCAAATACCACTGGATTTCAGAGAAGAAACAAAATGTTAAGGGGACTCTCACTTTGACCACAGAATGGGTTTCCTCTCATTACTTCCTATTTGTTCCTATTCTGAATAAACCATTCTCCCTCCAAGGAGGCAGATGAAGATTAGACAATGGAAAATGAAATCTTGTTTAAGGGTGAGGAAAATGTGGTCATTTCATAAGAGGGACTTTTCCATTTACATGAGAAAACTTGGTCAAATTAGATAACACTACCACATGGCTACCATCCCACCCCACAGGCACGCTGGAGGGCAAGCCCTGTTACATTTAACCATTGCATCGATCATACGGAGCTCACACCATGAAAGAGAAGGAAGAGGGGACAGAAAAACATACTTTTCACACCAAGTTTGGCTTTCCTTCTGCTAAAGCCATTCAGAGGCATCATTCACAGATAGAGATCCAGTTTTCTTCATTTTTTACCATAATTTTTTAACACGGCTGTAACTCTTACGTGGAGTATACACGTGCTTACACACTCCCAAAGGAAAGTCAATTAAAGAGGAGGATTAACGTAAAAAGTTACACAGGCTTTGGTGATCTAGTCATTCACCTGAACTAATCAACCAGCCTGAGCACATCCATCTCCACCACTCTGAGTTATCTGAGCAACCTCTGCACCGCTCCTCATTTCTTAAGTTTCCAGTCACAGTTCCCAGAACATCGATATATTGACTAGAACTGCAAGAACTGTTTGTTTTTTTTTCTGAGAACAGTTCTTTTTCTGAGTCAGAGTGAAACCTGCCTTCAAACTAACTAGTTGAGTCACTATTTTTTCTTTCCTTCTCTGTGCGTGCACCCTGACCACACAAGTCCTTTCCAAGCTTTTCTCCTAAGCATGCCTAATGCTAGTTTGACCAGGCTCCTGTTCATAACCTCAAGCCAGGGCTGGGTCACCCGAAGTGCCAGGCTTTTTCTCCCTGTGCCTCTGTTTGCTTAAGCTACTGAACAAAAGGCCGGCCTAGTTTAGCAACAGACTATCTTTTCTTTCCCTCCTTTCAGCTTTTCAAAGTGACAACTTGCATTTCAGCTTTTTCTGAGCTCTCAGAAAGATAGGTCAGGGAAAGAGTCATGAATTGCCAGCCCTCATGCCTGAGCTTGGCAGGCAGGAGCTTTGTATAGCACTTTCCCTCACTTCTCCCTATACCAGGGATTTCCATTTTATATTAGAGACAGTCAGCATACAATTGTATTGTGCAAGGAAAAATAAGATTCATTTGCATGTGGATTATCTAATTAGATGTTATAGAGACTTATCCACTCATATGGTAATGCCTCACATCCATTCGCACTTGCTTTAGCACAGGAAAAAGTAAATGGGTATTAGGCAGCAGAAAATTAAGCCAATTATGTGTTAGTTCTAGGCATATTTATAACATATACATTAGACAAATTTAATTGCCAATAATTAGACACTGAACAATCACAGTAATAGAGGACTGGCTTCTATAAAATATTTGAAGGAAGTAGGAGGGCATTCATCAGTTCCAAATGAGATGCCATTTACATGACAATGAAAGGAGCAGTAATTCCCTCTAGGAAGAAATAGCTCTCACCTCCTTCTACAGAATTATCATTACCATTTATTACCTTAAGCTGTTCATCAGTGATACAGAGGGAGCTTCTTATACCGTGCATTGTTGAAACTGAGGTGAAAGAAAAGCACATCTTTGCACAGAGAATCACTCCAAGCAGAATCATATAGCAAGACACATACAAAAATTCCCCCCATTCAGGGAAGCCCACTCTGATTTTTCCTCCTCCCAGAAAAAAAACAGCAGTTCAGTCCCAAAATGGCTCATCCAAGAGCAGCCCAGCCCCGAGACTGCACCCAGCAAGGAGCAGCCTGCACCCCAGCAGCCCTGGGGGAACCCCTATGGGAACCCCCCACCCACAACATGGCACAGCAACAGCCAAGTAAAGCACTTCAGTACACAGAGCATTGAATAAGGGGTTACATCCTGTTCCCCACTGCTAGTTTTGTGCTAAAAGCCTGCCTGTCATCCTGCCCACCCATCCTCCTGCAGCCCATCTCCATGCAGCACCCCCCCCTATTCCGATACCCCCACAGGGGGGTCCTGCCTGCTCCCAGGAGTGCTCACACCATGGGAAGTGGGGTAACACAGGGAGAGCCTGGCATTTGAATCTGGATTAATTTTGTGCTTTGGTTAAGCTAAAGTTATGCTTTTCATGTATGGATAATATGACACTATGTACTGCTGCGTACCAGGGAAAGCCCAAAGCATAAGTCACCCTCCCAGCTTAGAGTAGTTGGGAAAGGGATTTTGGAAGAAGCAGGGAAAAAAGATGCCCTTCAGATATACCTTTTGGGGAAGAAAAAGCCACTTGAATTCATCTCTTAAGGCGTTTTAAGTCATAGAGAACACATGAATTTGTGGATTTTCTTTATTTCCCTCCACAGTCTGCTGTATATCACATTTGTAACACATGCATAGTCATTTGAATGCATCCCTGAAATATAAAATTCATAGCACATACACAGGCCATCTGTGCATGCATGCACATTTCTAACACAGAAACCCCATGCAGAGATAAGGCAGCCCTAGGTAAGAGGGTCTGTAGCTCATACTGGCCCTGAAATCACTTCAGCTGTGAAAAAGCTGCTAGAACTCCAAGGACAGTAACATCTTACAGGCAAGATATGCACCTCCAGAAATTACAGCTTTAATCAGCATTTACAGTCCCTGAGAAACTCCCAAGTATTTGTTTCTGGGCCTCTTGTGCAAACAGGACCTGGCATAAATTTTGTCCACACACAGGTCTAAGTTATCGTTCAGGTTTTTGTTTTTCTCCCTCTGCCCTGGTTGGTTGATGCTCTTTCTCTACAAACTGCAGCACCCTTGAAAACATTCTACATTATGAGAACTCTCCATTTTTAAATGTAATTTCACTTACAATTTATACAGAATGTAATTAAACCCAAAGTGGGGCTCTTCAGATAAATACGAGCCAAAAAATTGTTGCTATAAACATGCTGCAAGCTTTCTGCCTGCTAGTCACTAGAGCCAAGCTGCTTCATTTGCACACTGGGATTCTTAAACCCAGCTGTATACAAAAGCTGCACATCCAATGGTTTTCACAGGGTGAACCATGGATCCTGGTGGTATCGGTGATCCTTAAAGAAGGGTTTATCTTTGTATATTTGGAAAAGGCAGATTAAATCACTGTGCCACACCACAGAATGCTATGGGGTTGGAAGGGACCTCTGGAGATCACCTAGTCCAACCCCCCTGCCAAAGCAGGTCCACCCAGAGCAGGTTGCACAGGAACATGTCCAGGTGGGTTTGGAATGTTTCCAGAGACAGAGACTCCCCCCCAGACACACCTCTCCAAGCAGCCTCTGCCAGGGCTCTGCCGCCCTCACAGGAAAGTTCCCCCTCATGTTTAGATGGAATTTCCTATTTATAAGTTTGTGCCCATTTCCTCTTGTCCTGTCCCTGGGCACCACTGAAAAGACTGGCCCCATCCTCCTGACACCCACCCTTGAAGTCTTATAGGTGTTGATCAGATTTCCACACACCCCCAACTCCCCCAATTTCTCCAGACTAAAAAGACCCAAGTCCCTCAGCCTTTCCTCATAAGAAAGACGTTCTGGTCCCCTCATCATCTTTGTGGCTCTCTGCTGTACTATCTCTAGCAGTTCCCTGTCCCTTTTTGAACTGGGGAGCCCAGAACTGGACCCAGTGCTCTAGATGGGCTTCACCAGGTTAGAGTAGAAGGGCAGGGTGACCTCCTTCCACCTGCTGGTCACACTCTTCTTGATGCACCCCAGGATGTCATTGGCCTTCTCCCAGGTCATTTTCCTCAAAGCTGCTCTCCAACCTGTTAGCTCTCAACCTGTCCTGGTGCAGGGGGTTATTCCTCCCCAGGTGCAGCACCCTACACTTGCCCTTGTTCAATTTCATCAGGTTCCTCTTCCCCCTAGCTCTCCAGCCTGTCCCGGTCCTGCTGTGTGGCAGCACAGCCTTCTGGTGTGTCAGCCACCCCTCCTAGTTCTGCATCATCAGCAAACCTGCTGAGGGTACAATCTATCCCCTCATCACATCACTGATGAATATATTGAAAAGGACTGGACCCAGTACTAGGAACACTGGGGAACACCAGCATTTTCTCCCCAGTTATTTCTTAGTGCTTACAGCAGAAATCTGCTTTCCGATTTACCCCGTGGTTCTTTGAATGTCCTCTCTCCCCAATAAGGAGATCCTCACCATCTACCCAAAATAGTTGTGCAAGTTCAATGTAATAGATCACTTCTAAAGTACTTGTTTCTTCATTGACTGTAACACAAGCCAGACATTCCACATAAACTAAATAACTCCTAGACAACAAACGGAGTTTAATCATATCTTGTGACAAACAAGTGCAGTTCAGGGCTTAAGTATTTCTAGAGAACCTATTTGGGACTGAGGTGGGATGCACAGCTTGTGCAAGATACACAGCTAGTGTAAACCAAATGAACATGCAAAGGCACAAATGACCAAGCCCTAGAACAATTCCCAAATATCTTGCCAAATTTTGCAAAAAAAAAAAAAAAAAAAAAATCCATGCACAATTTTTGGGGAAATTAAAAAAAAAATGTGGAGAGGCATCAGTTTTTTAATGTTTACAATGATTGTGCTTATCTTAGTCTCTCTACCTTCCTGTGTGCTGTATGTGACCTTACAAAGGAAAGGAATGAGCCTTATCATGAGCTGGACGAAAAGCAAAGAGGCATTTGAATCTCCCAAAATACAATGGGAAAATCCATTTTACAGCATTTCCTTTTGATCTTCCCTAATGAGTACCCAGACAACCATGTAGACAGACGGGCTTGAAGAACAGGGACAGACGAGACAGTGCCCAGGAAGCATTTGTAGGTTTCAGCTTTTAACATGCAAACACTGATTGAAAAGGGTTTCCTGTAGAAGACCCTCAGTCTTCATTTTCCAGGTAGAAATGAAATTTCTGCAAAGTGTTGTTGGTCTACAACCACAGAATCATTAATTTTATAGATGGTCCATAGACAGAAGCTTTGTGATGAAAACCTAATGCCACCTGTTTCCTTAAGCTACCCCTAGAATACACAGCGGAGTTACATCCACAGCTGAAGACGCAGAAATATTTCAGTTCTAAACAGTATTTTTGTTGTGAATTGGTCTTGTTTAGTTCCTGCCTGCAGTTGGTTTTGCTCACTTATTTTGAATAATTTGTAGGAAAATCCCTTCAACCATTTTTCAGTTAGAAGAAACACAATTATTGCCACATACTTCTCCCACACAAATACCTCGTAAACAGCTGGAACTTTTAAGCACAAATCTTGGCAAGGGAACAGCCTTGTCGGGGGAGTGTGTGGAGATATTAGACATGGCTACAGTGAGTCAGTGCTCCTTTGCCCAAGCATTAAAAAAAAATTAATCACAAGACTGCCTTAATTCACTAGATTATTTGTTTTCTTTTAGCTTCTGAAATTTTAGAAATCACATGTTCAAGATTTTCTCTACAGCTATAATGGCTAAAATGAGGGAAGAATAGAGATGTTCATGTGCAAATACCATACTCCAAATGTCATGACTGCAAAGCAAAATTCAAATATTTAATGTATGATAAATCATGAGAGCTGGGAACTTAGATGAATTCAGAGGGTAGAAGAAAAAAAAAGGTTAAATGATGAACTTTAGAATGCCACACCACATGTCCAGAAGTTTGCTTATTTTGTGGTTTAGTAATCAGTCACACCCATTCTGCCACACAGCTCATACTTAAAACCTATGAAGGACAGAGGGAAGAGTTACAGGAAATCCTTCTGCAAGAAAAACAGTGCAGGATTTATATCTGGCTAGGACAAGGACACTTGGCAGCACCATAAAGGGTGGCCCAACTAGCAAGGGAAAAAATGCAGTAATAATGATGTTGACACAGTTGCATTGTGGAGAGATTTCCAGTACAAATGACATTTCTGTAATCACTCAGATAAATGCTTTTTCAGATAGCAAGAAAGCTTCTTTCTTGCTATCTTTTGCTAGGCAAATTCAATAGCTTTTTTACTGTCTTTGCTTTTAATGAGTGATTTAGGAGGAAAGTTTGAGATGGTTTAACATTTTCACTAGCTATGGTTGAGCTGGAATAAGGATTTGCTTTTTGAAGTCAGTTAAATGAGGAGACAGAGTAAAACAAAGAAAAGGAGTTTGGGGGGATGCTGAAGTTCTTCACCAATGCACCTTGAATTTAACAGGTAGCTTTGGCCAGAGTAGTTAGGGAAAAGCCTTTTAAAAGATCAAAATGCTAGATCCACACTTTCACTGTGAATACAAAAAATCACAGAATCGTTAGACTTGAAAGGGACCTTAAAAGATCATTGAGTTCCAACCCTCCTGCCCTGAGCAGTGACACCTCCCACCAGAACAGGTTGCTCCAAGTCCCCTCCAACCTGACCTTCAACCCCTCCAAGAATGGGGCAGCCACAGCTTCTCAGGCAACCCAGGCCAGGGTCTCACCACCCTCACAGCAGAGAACTCTCTAGTATCTAATCTAAATCTCCCCTCTTTCAAATTAAAGCCATTACCCCTCATCCTATCACTCCACTACCTGACAAAGAACCCCTCTCCAGCTCTCCTGTAGGCTTCCTTCAGATATAAGAATGCTATTATAATATCTCCCCCAGAGCCTTATCTCTTCTAGGCTGAAGAGAAGGAGGACTTGAAATGAGAGAAAGATAGTAAATATTGAGGTAGAGATTTTTGAGGTACAGCTTTCAGCATTCCTGTGACAACATTGTAAGGGACAGCAACTCCCTGTGGGACAGGGTTCTGCCAGACCAGCAGCAGGATCAGTCTGCCCAGAATGGCCACAGGGCCCAACTGTAGACCTGCATCCTGGGTGTTACTGGGGCAAGGACTGAGGTCCCCAGGCTAAAATAGGGTTTGGAAGATCCAGGGTGGCTGGTCAGGGCCTGTTTCTGCCTTCAGTGTCTAACCACACAAGGTGGGCACCAAACCTGACAAAGAGCTAGGCTCTAGAGCAGGTTAACAGCTGTGGGGTGTTAGGACCACCTCAGGGGCCAGGATTGGGACACAGGCTACTGAGCAAGGGAGGCCAAGGGGCTCTCAGGAACCCGGTGCCAGGCAAAGGGTGAGTGCAAGGCCCTGGGCCAGGCTGGTCCTTCTAGGAAGCCAAAGTGCTCACTTCAAAGCTCCATGTAATATTTTCTTGCTAGATAGGAGCTAAACAAGATAGCATGGCCAACAGAGCAGGGGCCTCACAAAACAGGGCCCATCCCCTCATATATGAGCAAGACAACAGGGTCAGTCCAGGTTCCACATCACTGAAGAAGCTCAAAGTCCATCCAGTTGAGCTTGCAGAGCAGAATCTAGAGGAACAAACCAGCATACAGCCTTAACACCCCCAGACACGGAACACACAGCCCAAGAAGAGTTCAGGGTGCCCATCTGGGCTTAAATACAGGCCCACCATGGCTGTGCTCAGGTGAGGCCAGTCAGGGTCATTAGTGTTCTCCCTGCCCAGGTTTTTTTCTGCTAACAACTGTGATAGAATGGTGATGTAATTGTGCATTTAACTCTTAAGGCATTTTATTTTTCCCCTCTAGAGACTTGAGGAAGCTGTTTTTATATGCTTCTCCTTCTGCCTGTATTTTTCTTTTCCATTCCTTCCACATTACATGAGACAGTAGGTGGGAATATGCAGCCAGATAACAGTAATTTATTACTGATCTGTCAGAGTTATTAAGAAGTCTTTCTAGCTAGTACTGAAAGCTTCTGTCCTTTCCTTACCTTTAGTGATCTGAAAATATTCTTGAAAGGAGGCAATACTATGTCTAAAATTCTTGCAAACATTTAAGGATCATGTACTGAAAGATGATGCATGGAGTAGTGTTTTTTTCTATTGCTAGATAAGATCGGATTAACCAGTCATGTCTAGGTGATAATTACTGGTGTAAACCTTCTCATTCTGTTATTCCCGAAGTGAATCTTGGTCTCTGTGAATCCACTTGGTCCAAAGTGAATCTCCTTGGTCTCTGCTCCTAATGCAGAATTTTGTTTAGTTGCAGCTTTTTCTGTTTTGGGAACATGCAGTGGAAGTTTTGCTCCTCCTTATTTTTGCTTTCTGTGCCTGCTATCTGCTATGTTTCTCTCGGATAAAATGGGTTGGGAGCATCAGTTAGCTGTTAAGCTTTGTAAAATTATGTTTGTGATTTCTTATCTTTCTAATGACCTCAATCACAGTGGATTAATGCAGCGAGTAAAGTGACCACTTTCCTTAAGTGTGAAGTTGCAACTGGTTTCAGAGGAGAGTAGTCCATTAGCTTTCAGCAGCATCATTTTTGGGGTATGAGCAACTCCCTAGTTTCGTGTCAAAACTTCCTTTCTAATTAATTTCAATTGTATTTCACCTTTTTAGCCATTCTGAAGAGATGGCAGAAAGATGGTAGGTTCTCTGCTTTCTCTTGGTAGTCAAATATGGTCAGGTTAACACTCTGTGTTTACTCTTTAAACTTCTCACCTAAGGTTACCTTTTAAATTGTGACTTTTCCAGAAAGTGCTGCTGGAAATGCTCCTGACTATAGCAGTAGCAGAGTGAATGCTTATAGCTTTGGAATCCACATTGTTTCAACTCCCTGTTGGATAAAATTCATTCTATATTGGCATTGCTTATACATGCAATAAGATACAAGTGGAATCCTAATCAAAGGTTTTTTAATTGCCTGCTGCAAGGTTGTTAATTGTTTAATGGAGACATGTATAGTCTGAAGGGAGGAACTGAGCTTTAAGCCTCAGATGGAAGCAGAAGCTCCCAAATGAATTATTCTGCCTGTGCTTAGAATGGAAAGGAAACTCGGCATTTATAGCCAATCCCATTTTGAATGTGAAAATGTGGGAGTATGTGCTGATATTTTTGCAAATGAAGATTCCTTTTGTGAGGACTAAACTCTGTTAAGGAAAACATAGCCCCAAAGGCCCACAAAGAGGAGAAGCAGGGCATTCCCTCTCTACCTGAAGCTGTTTTGCAATTACTTAATGATCAGGCTTCGCTCACCCTCATGTGATTTAATTGAACTTGAGGTTAGTTGAACAGTTAACCTCCACAAGTCACTCTGCTGCATTTAAAACATCAACTTTCACTGGAAGCCAGAAGGACAGGCCCTTAAGTGTTGCAGGTAGAAGTCTTTCACGAGTCTACAGAGCAAGCATCTGTGAGCCAGGTGTTCCTTTCCATCCCTTCCTAGGTACTACTTTATAAGGCAAATGAATGTGAAGCAGCTAGGTTTTCTGTTCTCGAAATCTTGGTGTCCTAAGCCCTGGACTGAGTGGGTCCTGTGGTATATGTATTGCAATGTACAGTCAATGCTGAACTTGAGAGGAAAATCAAGTGCTGTGTGCTGTCTGCCTGGGTTAAATTTTCTGGAGTCTCTGTCTGATAGAAGTAGGGGGGTTGTTTGCTTTGCTGTAACTCAGCGGGGAAACAGCCCGAGGGTGTGCTTTCCCCAAAGCCTAAACATCTCCATTCTCGTCTTTCTGTCAGACTTAACCCTTCAATGCCACAGCAGTTGCCAATCAGCCTTTCACCTTCATGTTGTGATGACTCTTTAGCTCTGAATGATGGTTCAGTTCAATGAGTGATGCTCACTGCTGTGAGGATTACTACTGTGAGTGTTAAGCACTGAAAATAGTAAGGAAAATATTTCAGGGGAGGGCAAGATCCTGGTACAACTTTTACAACACTAGAAAGGAAGAATAAAGTAGATGAAAAATGTTCTGCCTGGAAGTGTTCTGCTGAAGCATTAAATGGCAGCGTGTATGCAAGGTGACAGACAGCAGCATCTGTGCTGTAAATGTACTGAAATTAAATGTTCTCTTGCATTGTTGCAGTTACTCAGACTGTGAACAGTAAAAATACTATTCCTAGATGTGTAGTGGTCTGTAAAAAGACACAAACAAAACAGAAATTGTTCTATTACCATGGACACTGAATCCTAGAGCCCTGGCAATTGACAATCTGTCTCAGAATGAGAGAACAGGCTGTGGTATTCCTTTATATTGCATACACTTTGCACCCAAGCAAGAGAGAAACTGAAGATGAGGACTACTTAAAAACCCACAATAGAAAGAGGAAACTTGTTAGTACAAATTGGAGAAGGCTGGTTGTGGCCTTGGGTCGCAGGCTCTGTGTGAGCTGACTTGCAGCAGCTGAGCATGTGGCTTCAAACTTGCAGTATCTGAATTGCTGTTGCATCCAGCCATTACATTTCTGTAGCTATGGCAGCATGGGCCTGCTTCCTCACTGGATCTTTTCCAGGCTATGGATGAGGTCTGGAGTGATAGGTACCCAATCTGAATAGAGATGTTTCCTGGGAGTTGAAAGCCTGGTTTCCCTACAGTCCATAGAGCACCCCAGGACAGGATCTGAAACATGAATATAGGGAGTAGAAGCCCTCCAGACTAGCTGGCAGGGGATTATGAATGATCGCAAGGCTTCCTCTTTGAGGTTGGTACTTTGGAGGAAGCACTACCTTTGCAAGAAAGACTCCTTTTCAATTTCTATCAAGATCTGCAGTTCAGTAGCGTGGCCAGGTCCTTCAGAAGGAACTTGGTCTTTTTGGTTATAGTTGCAGGAGGGTATGATCATGTTTTATGTGTGTTGGAGAACCGGCTTGTAATGAGACAGGTTCCAAACTATGTCTTTCTCCAGGGAGGATGTTCTTACTGCTTGTCTTCAAGCTCTTCAGTGGTGTTTGCCACTACTCTTACATAAGCCGTGCTGACTTAAGATCATATGGGAGGACATGGAGTGAGGGAATTTCATTGAGAGCATCTTGGATGGGGTTTTTTAACCAGCACTTGTTGAGCTTTAATTGCCTTGTCAGAGTTCAAAGGAGATAACACCAAAGGTTGTGAAGCTATTCTTCATTCACATGCTGGTGAATGCAACAAGCAATGCCTTCTTCTTCCAGAGGACTGTGGTACTTTGTCCACCTGTGACATTTGGAATCATTACAATTTAGACTATCATTATAGTTTACTCCGTACAAATTTTAAAATTCAGCCTGGTTTTGGTGTGTGCATTCTGCTTATTTTAATAAGTAGGTTTGAAGTATCAGAGTGGATAAAATCTTCAGAATGTTTTTATTCCACTATTGTGGTAACTAGATACTTTGTTCCAAGCAAAGAAAACCTGCTCTTGTTATCTGAGGGCAGAGGTTGTGGAGTGGCTGTAAGAGCCTAAGGTATTTTCATAGAATCATAGAATCATTTAGGTTGGAAGAGACCCTTGGGATCATCAAGTCCAACCATCAGCCACACTCTACAAGTTCTCCTCTACACCAGATCCATCAACACCACATCTAATCTACTCTGAAACACAGTCAGGGAGGGTGACTCCACCACCTCCCTGGGCAGCTGATTCCACTGGCTGACCACTCTCTCTGTGAAAATTTTTTTCCTAATGTCTAGCCTAACCCTACCCTGCTGCAGCTTGTAGCCATTCCCTCTTGTCCTGTCGCTCATTGCCCGTGAGAAGAGACCAGCACCAATCTCTCTACAATGCCCTTTCAAGCAGCTGTAGAGAGTGATGAGGTCTCCCCTCAGCCTCCTCTTCCTCAAACTAAACAACCCCAACTCCCTCAATCGATCCTCATAAGCCTTATTCTCCAGGCCTCTCACCAGCTTCGTTGCTCTCCTCTGTACTCGCTCCAGCACCTCAATATCTCTCTTGTGCTGAGGTGCCCAGAACTGGACANATGAAGATATTAAAAAGGAAAGGCCCTAGTACTGACCCCTGAGGAACCAGTTGTGACCGGCCACCAGCTAGATTGAACTCCATTGAGCACCACCCTTTGGCATCGTCCTTCCAGCCAGTGCTTGATCCAGCAGTTCATACACTCATCCAGGTCATGAGCAGCCAGTTTTTCCATGAGAATGTGGTGGGGGACAGTGTCAAATGCTTTTCTAAGATCCAGAAATATTATATCCACTGTCTTCCCCCCATCCAACAATTGGGTTATCTTACCATAGAAGGAGATCAGGTTCGTCAGGCAGGACTTGCCTTTCATAAACCCATGCTGACTAGGCCTGATCCCCTGGCCGCTCATTACATGGCTGGTGATAGCACTCAAGATGATCTGTTCCATAATCTTCAATGGTATCGAAGTCAGACTGACAGGTCTATAGTTTGCTGGATTGTCCCTTCTGCCCTTCTTGTAGATGGGCGTTTGACCTGACAGCAGTAATGTGACTTTGAAAGGTTCATTTTTAATTAACTTATTAAGGAGAATATGGTGTAGAGTAGTGCCACAGATAAAGTGAGACTGGCTATAGAATCTTACATAAAACAATGTGCACAGCTCACTTGTGGCCTTGGAAAATCCTGACTTTTATTACAAAGAGGTGTGTGTGGTGTTTTATAAGCTTTTCCAGGAGGAGCAGGGTATGTTCTTTTGGGACCTATGTTCTTATGCAGTGTGTTGGAGGCCTGCTCTTTTGCATGATGTTTACTGGGTTTCTTTCATTATGTTGGTAGCAATTTTGGCAAAACAAAGCCCATATATAACTGATTTTTTTTTTTTTTTTAATATAAACATGAGAAGGTGGAAACAATTGTTTTTTCAGGCTGTGGTTTCTTGTTCTCATCCAAGCACAAAGCTTGCCTCGGAGGAATGCTCTAAGACATTCAATGCTGCTGGCTGGAATGCGGGAGGGTTCAGCCACATGCTGGTTTCTCTGCCTGTGAAAGGTGCTGAGGGTAGGTTTGCTGTTGTCTCTCCCTGTTGAGAGGCTGTTACAGAGACAGGGATACATGTGTGCTGCCACCATCGTTCCAGGTGAGAGGGTCTGCACATGTGCATGAGGCAAGGAAAAACCTGAACTGTTCCTCCAACTGGACATCTCTGATTTGAGACTTATTTATTCTTTTAATAATGGTTGAAAGACTGACATTGGCAGCAAATGCACTCAGTTCTTTATGGGTCTGCTAGCAACAAGCTGTTTCCTACTAAAACTAAAAAGCCAACAGCCTGGAGACAGTAAGGTGATGATCAGTCACTGGATTTACAAGAAGTCTTGCAAATATGCCTGTCTGTGCAAGCTGAACTTTCATAATTTGCTTGCCTAGAGAAACCAAAGAAACTTGTCAACTAGGAAATTCAGACAATTTTTTTAGGCAAGAAAAATGACTAAGGTTTAATAACTGTGTTCTGACTCTGACACCTTTTCTTTTTCCTCCTCTGCTTTGTCATCTTTCCCCATAGCACATCCACATCCTCCCACTGCCATGTGTACAAATGGCTATGTACAGCTGGGAGCTTACCTTCTGTCTGTGATTCACTGAGTAGCTGTACAACTCAAGAACTATTTAGCTGAGGGAGTGTTTGTCAGTGTTCATCAGGAGCTCACCCTCAGGTCTCCAAGAACACACATCACCTCACCCAAGGTGGCCTGGTGGAAGTATGAAGGATAAGGGCGCTCACTGAGATAATTACTTGCAGGTTGCTTATGCTTTCCAGCTGCATGTTTGAAGGTTTGGTTCACCCAAAATCAATACAAGTTCCCCTAATCCTGTTAATTCTGAAGCTGTTTTATAACTAATTGCAATAATTACAGTTTAATTCCAGGTAGACTTTATCCGTACCTTTCATGTATGTAAGTATGGATGTGGACTGAAGGTGCTTTGATTTTAATGGCTTCTCATTTGTAAATAGAAAGATTATTAATGTTTTAATCTATTTTATTCTCAGGTCTGAATAAATTACATTTTTCCTGTCAAAAGTTCTGGTGCAACTGAATGGCTGTATTTTCCAGTGATCTGTGCTAGGGAATTTTGTTGAGATACTCTTCGTGGTTTTTTGCCAGTGCTAAAATCAAGATGTTCAATGCTTTTTCAATTGTGTGAGAAAACTACTCAAAATATTTTATTTGCCAGTAGGGCGCTGGCTATCAAATCTGGATTTAAGTCTGACCTTGCAGATTTTGACTGGCTTTGGAATTGGGAGTTTTGGCCAATTGCTAGTGGAAAGGTTTAAATGGAAAGTCCATAACAGCCAGGCATATCTTATTTCAGTGCACGGCAAGTTCAAGGGAGCGAGTATGGAGTTGTTGACTGCTTCCATTTCACTTAGTCCTATTGGGATTTGATTCTCTGGTTTTTCGTTTTGGCTGGGGTTTGTTTTGTTATGATGCTTTCCTTAAATGAGAGAAACAGCTATGCTAATCCCAGGGTGGATTTCCAAGAATGGATATCTGTCATGGGCTTCAGTGGCAACTGGCAGCAGGAGGTGGTAGCCTCAATTGCTTTTTAATTGGCCTTATAAGATACAGTGGACAATTAGACAGTAGCTTCTGTCTGCTGCCTCTTGCAGCCTTTCCATATTGGAAGGGTTTCACGGATGGTGTGAGAGAATCCTAATTAAGATTAAAAAAATAAAGATCAGAGGTTTTATTTCTCAGGCTAATACAAAGAAATTTAGCCTATATAAACAAAGTTAAGATTCCTTTCTCTGTTTCTATGGGAAGAAAGTCCCTTCCTAGTGTCAAGACCCCAACACTTGCTGCTCTTACAGCTCTGTTCATGGTCTGTATGGGCTCTCACTGAGAGCCTTGTGCACAGCAAAGTCGGTTAATCCCTATTCCATCCTATCTGCTTCCTCTTTCATGGCCTTGACCTCTGTGTTTCTAGTGGCTGCTTCCTGTAGACTAGATTGGTAATTGGCCAGTGTGTTCCTGGCTGGGTGCTAGAGAGGGATTGTGCTAAGAATTGGTGTAATGGATGAAAATAACTCACCATTATTATGTTGGAATCTGAACACCATCCACAACTGTCCTGCTTCCTGGGAGGACGGGGCTAATTCTTCCCAGGCTTTGGCAGGGACACAAGTATTCCATCCCACAGGGGCCATGCCCAGTTCATAGCATGGAGCTGGCTGGGATGTGGGCAGGAAGTCACTGCTGGGAGCATCATTGGTCTGGTGTGTGAGCAGTGGTACTGTGTTTGTACATCCCTTGACTGATGTTATTGTTTTCCTGCTCCCTTTGCTCTTCTGTTGAACTGCCTTTGTCTCAACCCATGAGTCTTGCCTTTTTCTTCTGATTCTCCCCCACTGGTGGGGTGAGGAATCGCGTGGTTCTTTGTTGCCCTCTGAGGCCAAACCACAGGCCAAGTGTCTGGTGGTGTCCTCAACTTGGACCTTAAATGGGTTAAAAGAAGATGGAATCCTGAATGTACCAAAGTGCAAGGAGGTTGAATGTCTTGTTTTTAGTAGCTTTCTGCCTGGCCATTGGATCTACCAGTTTACTGTATCACTACTGTATAGTCTCTTCTTTCCTATGGTACTGTGTATAATTTCAGAGGGGAAAAAAAATATGATCAGGGTTTTGGTCAGCTTAAACTGATTTGACTTAAAGTTTTGAATTTTTAATGGAAAAGCAGCAATTCTTCATGTGGTCTATGAGGATTCTGGTGTTACTTTATACCTCGTGAGTAATCCCTGATAGAGATCTTGCTTTTGTAATTCAGTCTGGCCTATGAGATGCTCTTCTAGCTGGCATATCTTTTGACTTGCTAAGCTGTGTCCTAAGATGTTCAATTTCTGTTTGTTTTCAGGCTGGAATCAGTTATAGCTCAGAGGCCAATAACATCTATGTGAATATTTAGAAAACTCAAGTGTTTTGTTGTCATGCAAGGTTAAAACTATGTAAATGACCTTACTGGCCTCATAGGATTTTTTTGCTGAAGTGCAGAGGGCGTGTTTTGTTTCATGCAAATACTGTAGAACACCCAACCACAAGGTCAGCTCTTGATCGAGCATTAGACGAGGGCTGTGTGCCCTTCCTCCTTCCCATGCTATGAAAGGCTGCCTGGCTCTCAGTGAAAGCTGAGGATATCTGGTAAGATGTGTAGTGGGTAAACAGAATTTTAGAAAAATAAGTGTCAGAACATGCCATCTGGTGAAGGAGAGGGCTGCTCTCCATCCTTGCTGTGTGCTCTTGGCAAACACAAGATTGATGATGTGAGTTCACATTTCCCCGTGAAAAGGCTGATGCTGCTTCTCTTGGGTATGCTTGGCTTTTCATAGTACTTTAAACTGTTGTTTCAGTTTGATGTTCGTATCAGCTTATACATTACAACTGCGATGCAGTCCTGTGTATGCACAGAATGCTTGTGGAATATCACAGCCATCTGGGCCTCCCCTTGACTCGGTTTTTAAGTCACCAACATCCGTGTGCACTGTCTTTTCTTTTTGGAAAGAAGATTCTAGTGCAGTGATAAAGTACCCAATCACATGCTGAGTCTTCAGTGTTTACTGGCACAGATGAGGTGGTTTCCATCTGGTGTGATGCTCCTACTGATCTGCAAATGTGCAAACAGCTGCTGCTTCTACTGCTTGTCTTTTGGAGATGGTAGCATTGCAGAGAACAAGGGCATGTGCTGCTCACCAGGAAGCACGTGCTGGAACCCACCCATGGCAATAATTAAAGGTTGTTAGTGGGGGGAAAAAATGTTTGAGCTATAGATTCTGGATCAGTGCGTGTTGAAAGACTTGGTTTTTCCATGGATCTTATATGGCAGGATTTTCAGATGGACAGGAATTGCAAAAGAGTTCCTGGATGTGGCAAGGGGCTCGCTTCTGAATGGTACCTTACTCTGTTTTCTCTCTTCAGCTGATGCTTTCTTCCCTCCTTGAGATGGAGAAACTGTCCTTTGGTGAAGGTTTTATCTACCCTAGACTGGCTTATTTGTAGTAGCAGGTAAAGCCCTCAAAGCTTTTCAGGTTTCCTACAGCCAAACATTGCCAAGTTTGGATTAGATTCATGCAGTACAAAATGGAGATTTAAACTGAATCTGTGGTAGGCTTCAAGCTTATTGGAATCTATGCTGAGGCTTTAAGAGCTGTTTGCTCAGCTTCTGTTGTGAGTGACAGTTTTTAGTTCAGTGGTAATGTTTCAGCCAAATGGTAAGAAAAACTGAGGAGGAAAGGGAAAATCAGAAAGTCTGTCCTTTGTGAATCTCAAGTCAAAATCTCAAGCAACAAATTGAAATGAAAGCATGTGACCCTGAGAACCCGGAGTCTGGATTGCGAGTTTTCATGATTGACCTAACTGTATTGGGAAGGAGAGTTATGCTGGTAGGGCTTTTGCTTGAAACTTGAGGTTCTTTAAGTCTCACTTAACAGAAAACCTTAAATGTGAATCGAGTACCTATAAATTACCTGCCTGATGTGTGATGGGGACCATAGCTACTGGAGCAGGCTGTGCCAGTATCGGTTCACTGGTGGATTTGGGTGCTTTTTCATTTCTTTTGTTTGCTTAATTATGAATCTATAAAACCGGGATTGAAAATGTGAGGGAAATGGAACCCCAACTTTTATCAGGCAGCTGGGTCTTTTATTTTGTTGCATCAGCTGTGTAAGTGTGGTTCAGGTGAGCAGCACAGAAATGGGGTTTTGGTGCTTCAAATTCTAGTCCCAGCCTGGAAGGGATGGAGAGAGTGTATCTGACTTTTGATAACAGGAGAACTGGCTTGAGTTTTTAGGTGAAGGCTCAGGACAGGCATTTCATACAAATTGGTGTAGTTAGCCATAATAACAACAAGCTTATCCTACAGCTAGTGGAGTAATGCCCGATGCAATGCTTCATGTATATTGTTCCGGGCCAAGGGGTGGCACAAGTATTTTACACACCAGACTCCATATTTTGTTACTGGCTTTTCACACCCATGTTTCCTTAGGAGGTAATGTAAACATGACTTGATCAATGCTTAATTTATTGCCCGAGAAATAGCACTGGAGATCTGGCACTGAATCAAATCTGAGTGGTAGGAACAGTGGGTTTTTTTATGCTTTACATGAGTGAAAGGATACTTAGATCTATGAAACAACAGGGGGAGGAGGGCTGGAATTTCCATTAGCAAACTTGATGATATTTTTAAGAAGCTGTCTGGCAGATCCATTAGCTGCTCTTACAGCTTTCAGGAACTCCTAGTAGGACTGTTAAAACATCCCAGTGCTCTGACCCCAGAGCGCACAGCATAAGGAATTGGAGTTCCTTTGTTGTAGCAAATAATTCATCCCATCATCTTGCTGAGGGGGAACTGGGAATAGCTATAACTGCATGAAAGGATGTCCGGAGGTCTGTGTTTCTCACCCTCCTGAATTTAGTCAAGTATGTTGGTGGGATTGGCTGAGAACTGATAAAGTTCTCAGTGTGGGACCTAAGTCCTTCAGTTTCCAGAGGCCATTGCCACCAGTGACTAAGTCAAATGTGAGTAGGACACATGTAACTATATTATAATTAATCACGGACTGATTAAAGTGTTCCTGTGTGTCTCAGGCTTCTGAAAAATCATTCCTGGATTCTTTGTAGCTAAAGTTTTTAGCAGTGAGACCACCTGTCACTGCAGAAGTACTTCAGCAGCAGCACCTGAGTCTGAGGACAACTGGTGTAACTCAGGTGTTCACTTCCAGATCCAGGGCAGAAGCTTCGGTTACATCTCTCTTACTGCAATCTGGAGCTACTCACTAGGGGGTGATGCAATGCAAATGGCTGATGGATTAAAGGGAGCTAAGCTAGTAAATTGGCTTGAGGTCTGGCTTGGGATCTGGCCCTTGGACACTTGAAGTGATTAGTTAAGTCAAAGGAGTATATTTCCTTGGATGCTGATCTTAGAAAAACTTAAAAATGTGCAAACTATTACATCAAAACCAGTTGTGGGTCCAAACCAAAGCTCTGCCTTTGAGTTGTCTGCAGTTCTAAGCCTTAACGAGTTAATTCTGATATGAGGCGTACATGTGCAGTCAGCCTCTACCTCCCATCTGGATCAAGACTTGCTCACTTACTACTTCATACTTATGAAGTACTTTATGTAGAAGCCTTGCTATGACCAGTTCTCACCCAATCATATGAAGAATAAAAGCTTGTTTTTTAACTCTCAGGTATGAGTCTTCTATGCATGGTGTGTACTCAATGGTCCAGCTGGGTTGGAGAAGAACAGCAACCAGGAGGAGCAAGGATGCAGTCCAGTACCCAGGTAGCAATGTGTAGCTTGTGTGGTTGGATTAAATTTCTTGTCAGTTTTCCCCAACTATCCAGTTAAGTTTCACATGTACTTGTTACTTGGTGAAAGAACTGTGAAAAATCTGTCAGATCCCCCAGTTCCATCATATTCCTTGATTGTCAACATCATGTGGGAGCTGTGACCAGCAAAGATACTCATGGGTATGTGGTGAGTTCCATACACAGGTGCTTAAACCAAGGTGTGGTTTTAACTGCAACTACTGATACTCCAGATAATGCTTGGCAGTATGTGTTGGAAGCATGTATTTGAGCTGAAAACAAGGAAAAAGGGGAGTGAATTGAAGCTAAAAAGATACTTAATGTTTTTCCTTCTCTGACTTGAAAAGTCCTTCTCTGACCGCTCTAGAGTAATCTGCCTTT
Organism: Jacana jacana; assembly: GCA_013400555.1. Taxonomy (NCBI): domain Eukaryota; kingdom Metazoa; phylum Chordata; class Aves; order Charadriiformes; family Jacanidae; genus Jacana; species Jacana jacana. The sequence goes on along the minus strand of VZTM01028434.1, from coordinate 182,560 downwards.
GGAGTCTGTGGGAAAAAAAAAAAAAAAAAAAGGCAAAGAGTTTACTGGAAAACTTCAATGCCAAGGAAAACAATACTTGGTTCTCCTGAACTAGTGATGAGCAGACTGTCTAGGTGGCTGCTGTACAGTCTGAAGAAGAAGGATTGGCACCACAAAATTAGTGTATTGGCTATTTGCCAGTGTATGTCACCGCTGGCGCGACCCAAATGCCCCAGGCTGGTTCACACTTCCTAGATGCAACCTTAATAAAAATAACAATTCAGCATGTGTGTATCTTCAAGCAGAACCACCTTAAGTTATAAAACATCTAGTCAAAGCTAACAGATACTGCTCAGAGGTCTTGGCTATCACATACATAGACTAAATTGCATGGCTGTTGCAGGGAGGAGAGAGCTGTAGTCTTTTCTGACAGACCTTGCTAAAACTTGTCTGGTTTTGTGGTTTCTGATCAGTACTGCATGGTCAGGGAGGAAACATGCACTAAAATGAGCAGGTCTTTAGTATGTTTTCTGTGTATTTTGAGTAAGGGAGGGGGGGGAAACCAAGTATTGTTTGTTTCTGTTTATGGCATTTCTCTGACTATCAGGAGTTATCCAGCTCTCCCTTGGCCTTTGTCATCACCTTTTAGGAATAGTGGGTGATGTGCAAAGAATCTCTGCATTAGCTTCCAGCTTTCCTACTGCCCTTAAATCTCTTGCTGACTTGCATGTTACTCTTACCTTTAGTTAAATCTGGTTTATTTGGCGAAGGGAAGAATAACTTATTCTTGTAATGAAGTCACTCAGAAAACTGATCCTTAGAGGTGTGTCTCAATATGGGCACACTTCAAAGGTGTGTTTTCTGTGCCTGCTACAGATGTGGTTGGTGATGTCTGGGAAGGGAAGGAATAGGGAACCAAGGAAGTGGAACATCTCTAAACTGGGAAATTAACAGCCCCAGATATGAAGAACCACATCTCTTTTTCCCAGTGATGGCTGTGGAAGGCAGTAACAGCTGCCTTTTATCTTGCAATCAAACATTTTGAAGCACTTGAGGCAAAGTATTTATACTACTGGACAGTTTGTTTAGTCAATGGACCTTTTTGATTCCTTTTTTTTCCAAAAGAACTGAAAATGAGTGACGTGTATGTGCCTTGGTATAAATAAGAAATGCGTGACTCCATGTCAGTTAGAATTAGTAATCCTTCTTCTGAGTGATTTAAGGAAATAGTGATGTGTGTGCACCAACAGAAAGTAAACATCAATTAAAAGGAAAACCAAGCTGCTTAATCTTACTTATTTCCATCTTGGATAGAAAACCTCAAGAAAAAGACTGCCTTTAAAGTGTGCGACTTTAGTTATTCAGGGTAATAACAGCATGTCAGCATAAAACTTCACTGGATTCTAAGAAGTTGTATAGGAGTGAGATGAAAAATTGTTCTGAGTAAATAAAAATGTTTACAAAGACTGTTCCTCTTCTAAACAGCCTGTTTCCAGAACAGAAGTTGTGATAATCCAGCAGTAGTGTGAGACGGGTCTGTTCAATAGCTAATGAGGCACAGGAGGGAGAAACCAGGCTGTGGGACTGGCTTGCAGTGAAGTGAGTAACAGCAAACTTGGGGAATTCCTGGGGGTGAAAATACTTTGAATTTGGGAGAGCACTGAGGGGAAATATTAAATGGTTTTGCCTTTTTCTTACATTTCTTAGGTGCTCATGGCCTCACTTATGAGTATGGTGGAGTTTTTTTTCAGTGAACCCTCTCCCTTGTCCTGAGGTCCCTTTTGTGTGACCCTTCTTCCTCTGCTGCTTCAGCTGACTCGATAATCTTTCATCAGCTCCAGCCCTACCTGATCAGTCATTTCTTGAAAACCACTTCTCTTGAAAAATGCTTCTCTTCTGAATGCACCCAGGTGTTGAACTCAGGAAGCCCTCACTAAATCAAGTCTCTTTGCTGACTCAGCATTTCCCCTCAAGAAGTTGTTGCTTCCAATTACTTTGTTTGGGCTATCTGAGGATCTTTCAAACAAAGCGAATTGTTTCTGGAAAATCTGGTAAGATGTTGAGCCAGGACAGTGAAGAAGTTATCCAAGAGGCCAACACCCTGGAATTTTAGTCTGAAAGAACTAAACTGACAGAAAAGCTTTTGGGCTTTGCTGCTGTCTCTTATGTTGGTTTATGAAGTGTATGGACCATTCTGTTAAAGTGCTGTATTGGTTCCAAACAGCTCCTCGGCACCTTTGACCTTCCTGGTCTGCTTGCAGCTAGCTTGGGGTAAATCAAAAGTCAATAGCAGGCTTTTCTTTCTCATGCCCAGCTCCTTCAGTTAATTTCCTTTTTAAATCCAGGGTCTTCAAATCACAGAATGAGATGGGGCTGGAAGGGACCTCTGGACGTCATCTAGTCTCACCCCCCTGCCGAAGCAGGTCCACCCAGAGCAGGTTGCACAAGAACTTGTCCAGGTGGGTTTGGAATGTCTCCAGAGACAGACTCTGTGTACCCTCACAGCAATGAAGTTCTTCCTCATGTTTAGATGAAATATCTTACGTACAAGTTTGTGCCCATTTCCTCTTGTCCTGGGCACCACTGAAAAGAGACTGGCTCCATCCTCCTGACTCCCACTCTTTATATATTTATGGGATACTAGCAAAAAAATAATATCCCTGAGTGTCTTCATAGGGTGTTAGGTTCTAGTTAACAGCTTAAATTGGTATTATTCTCCTGTGGTCTAGGTAAGCATTTGGTCTGAAGTGGAATGGCCATATATGTGTTCTGCTTTGGCAAGTTCCTTTGACAGGGACTCCTGTTACTTTAATAAACTTTGGAGGATTTTTGTACCTACTGTTCAACTGCACCTTTGCAATTGAATATGATCATTCAAAAAATGGATGACTTTGCTAGAGAAAGCATTATCTTCTTGCAAGCTGATTTAGCAATAACCTGATCTCAGGTAGCTTCTAGGTGATGTGCTCTTTTTTTCATGGTTTCCATCCAAACCCTTGAAATTCTGGATGTCATAGAAGATGTCCTTATGTCCTTTCTAATGAAATAGAATTATTTTGGCGGAGGGTAGACTTTCAGCACAGAATGCTTATGGGGTAAAATAATTAAAGAAGCAATGGGGAAAAAAGTGAAAGTAAGGGGTTTAAAATCAACTGCAAGATATTTTTGGCAGGGCTTCCAAGAATGAGTATAATTTAGAAAAAGTAATGGGGTTTTTTTGTTGAAGTTCCTGCAAATTGAGTCTTGAAAAACTTCACCTAGGTCTATTTCAACTAAAGTTTGGAGGAAAATAGAACTCCTCTGGGTATCAAAATATTAAATGAATCTTTCATAATCCTTAGGAGGGGATATGACAGCTTTAGCATCTTCTAAACATTTAATTCTTCCAGCTCTGAGAGGATTTATTGTCATAACAATCTTAATGTTTTTTTTTCCATTTTCAAAGATCCTTCAAAATGTAAATGAAGCATGTTTAACTTGGGGGTCAAATGTTATTAGGAATTAAAGCAGTTTTAATCCATCAAGAACAATTTTGCTTTGCCAGACCACTTACTACTTGTAGTTCCAAAGAAATTTGAATAAGTGTATGCTTAAATATGCAGCCAATGTTGCAATTTTTGCTCTGAAATTAATACCTGAGATCTATGCTTTTATATATATTGTTTTCCATATAGAAATAGGGCTTGGGCAGTAGTCTCCCTTCTCCAACGCAGCTCTCAGATGAACAGGCAATCTGAAAACTTGCTCCCACATTTTTCTAGTGGGATGAGGTTGTTCCAAGGAGGCTGCAACTGCAGTTTGAAAGCAGGACTGGTAGGAAAGATCTTTGGGCTGAAGGAAGATTTCAGCCCTGCTCGGATGGTTGATGTATGGATTTGTGTGGTTCTTTCTTACTGAAGGAAGGCTTCCCATCCTGTTCACTCATTAAAGCTAGCTGAGGGATTGAAATGCCTACCAGAAAAGGAAGAATAGGCAGAAGGGCTCTGGGGATTGCTGTCAGTTCCTAGCTGGACTGACATCAGGAGGAATTCTTGCTCTGCATCCAGGGAAAGCGGAGTATTTTGACTGTTCTGTGTGATCTGCAGAGACTGTTTGTGGCAAGATGGTTAATATACCTGTATATCTTTAATGAAGTGTTTTGTGGGTTTTGAAGACTGAGTGAACTAAGGATAGGAATGAATAGGGTGAAAGTTAGACTCACCTTTTGTAGAGTCATCTTAAAATAAATTATGTTGTATATGTTGTTCCCAGTGTTTTGGGCTACACTGGCTGGTAGAAGTTAATACAAGAATTCCTTGACAGCTGTTGTTTTTGCTGGATAGCTGTTGCTATTTCAGCTGTACAAGGGCATTGGTACTTAGGAGTAAGGAAATCTAGCTGGAGATAGTAAATGAGCGTGTATCCTAACAGTAGATACCATTTTTCCTTGAAATCAAGAAATAAAAGGTGATGTTGGAGCCAGGTCTGTGAGCAGGGAGTGCTGGGAGCAGGGCAGGTTCTGCCAGGTGGGCAGGGAGGAAGGAGATACTTGCACACAGATTTTGAGTGATATACACCTGAGGACCAATACTTTGTTATAGAATCTTAGAATGGTTAGAGTTGGAAGGGACCTTAAGGGTTATTGAGTTCCAACCCCCCTGCTCTGGGCAGGGACACCTCCCACCATACCAGGTTGCTCAAAGCCCCCTCCAACCTGTCCTTGAACCCCTCCAGGGATGGGGCAGCCACAGCTTCTCTGGGCAACCTGGGACAGGCTCTCACCACCCTCACAGGAAAGAATTTCTTTCTGGTATCTAATCTAAATCTCTACTCTTCCAATTTAAAGCTGTTATCCTGTCACTGCACTCCCTGACAAAGAGTCCCTCTCCAGCTTCTCCAGGGGGCATGTGAGCTCCTTGTGTGCTCTTGAGGGAATAAGCAAAGGGAAGGAAAGACAGCATTTCACAATGGTAAAGAAGACAAAAGATCAAAGGCAACTCGCACAGTTTCAAGAACAAATACAAAGGCAAATGCTAGTTTAGTTCCAAACTGAGAAATCCCCCAGCTCTACAAGAAAAGCTCTGTTCTTTTCCCCACCTTCCCGAGTTGTTTAGGACTGATGAGTGCTGAAGGCACCAAACACTTTCCATAGGGCTCCCAGGAGCTTTGACTGACCACATTGCCCTTGTGTCCGAACGACTGGTCTTTCTCTCCCTTTGCTTTCAGAGCATCTTTAAAACAACCTTGCCTTGTTCACTATGTTGAAGTTGGCTGTCTAAATTGCAGCTAAATCAAAAACAAAGCTGATGATTTGGACAGATACAAGCTGTGTGCAATTCTTGCCAGCATTATATTTGCTTCTGTCATCATAAAAAGTAGTACTGGGAGACCTAGGCTTGAAACCAGTAAGAGTCCAACAAAGGCAAGTACTTTTATATAGGTTTTGGGTTTGTTTTTTGTGGTTTTTTTTTTAAGAAAACTTATTTTTCTAGTCAGCCAGCTTCATGAGTTATTTCAGGCCATGGCATACTGCTTGCCTGCTGATCAGATGCACAGCATGATAATGTCTTGAAAGAAAATAACTTGTTTCTGTCCCCTGTGGATTTTTTGTAATTGGATGCAAGTGGCTAAAACTGTGGAGTGTCCACCCTGAGCAATCCTTCTCCCTGTCTGTTTTCCTGATGTGGCAGATGCGAGAGCTGATGCTGGGAATGGGCTGTAGGGATTGCTCGTGATCTTGATATGGAAAAAGTGAGACTGTCAGTAGGAAAAGTTGCTTGGTGCCTTATTGATAGATTTTTCTGCACTGTTTAAGAAAATGAAGAGTATGAAAGACTTTGGGGATCTTGTGTGACTGACTTTTAGGTACCTGAGCAGTCTTAAAGGATTTAATATGGTAATGTGTAACTGGAGAAAGTGGGACTGTTGCATGGGATTTAAATGGCTTGACATGGAGTCATTATTTTGTGTATTTCCCAAGGGATTCTGGGTATGCAGCTTATTCTTTCCTTCAGTTTTCTGCTGGTAAAAGCATGTAATATTTGCAGCACATTAAATACTGTGTAGAGTTTGTAAGCTCTACATTAATAGGGGCTGTGTAAAAGATGAACAAATGAAACTAGGTAATCCTGAATTTGGGTCAACTGTAGTAGTAAGAAAGTAAAGTTGATAAGCGAGATGCGAAGGCAGAGTAAGGGATGGATTAATTAACAGCATTGGCAGAGAGATCATTGAACATCCTGTGAACACAACACTAGTTCTCTCCTCTCACATGAAAAGCAAGGCAAGGCAGACAATCATATACTAGAAATTTAAGGTAGCATGAAGCTTTACCTTAGAGCAGGGTGTAAATAGGGAAGAAAAGGAGGTGCATTTACCAGGAGCCCACTTGAGCACTCTCTTGGAGCAGATGCCTTCTGTATATAGATAGAACCTGGGGGTGTTTTTCTTCTGTCTGTCAAAGCCCTGTAAAAGCAGCCTCATCACCAACTCTGTGACTTGTTACTTATGCTGTTCCCAAGAGCTTACAGGTTCCATACAGATAATTCAGAAACTTCTGAGTGCAATTAATCTCTTCCATTTAACAACTCTTTTCTTCTGCTTTTCTTTACCTTACAAGGCAAATGGGCCTAAGCAGTGCTAGGAAGAAATGTTTTTATGGACAGATGGGCTCTAAAACTGCCATCTACCTAGAAGACTTAAAGGCATAGTCAAATATCTAAGCCTGATGTTAAAATGACACAAACAGGAGTTGTTTGGCAATGTCTTATTTTATGTAATCCTTCAGTCTTCCTGCTGTGGTCTTGCTGTTTCCAGGATAACAGATTGTTCTTGCTTTTTGCATTTTCATGAGGCGTCTTTCCTGTTCTGCATTGTGTGTCAGGACTGATTTCTCTGCTGGTGCCCGAGGCAGAATTTTCACTCTCAGGTTTAGTACTGCACTACTGTAACTGCACGGCTCTGGGATCAGAGTAGGTTTGAATGGTGAGAAACTGGCTTGCTTCTGGATGAAGACAGAACCATGTTGTTGGCCAACAGCCCCTGGGAATGAGGACTGTCATTTAGAATGATGCTGGAGGTCCCTTCCATTTGCTGGATTTCAGTATTCAGAAGGGGTTAATGTACTGTGATAGAACAGGCTATGCATTTGTTCTTGCATTGTGTATTGGGTCAGTGACAGAAGAAGGAAGAGAGATCTGTGTTCTCCTCTGTTTCTACTCTTTTCCCATGGATGCTGAACTGTTGTTGACCCTGCTGTCTCCCAGCTATAGATGTCTCTGCTCGTTTGACCCTGACAGCAGAAAGGCCAAGGAGCTGTAGGATGGAGCTCAAGCTAATAAGCTTGGTAAGGTACTTTGCCTTGGGCTCTTCCTCTCTGAACTTCACCTGTGAGTTAGCTATGCCTTTCAGTCAGGGAGCTAAAGGCCCACTGAAGGCATTTCTCAAATGCATCATTGTTTGTCTTAAACAGTTCCAAAGCCTCGCTCTTGTTTTGGAAGGGTAGAGTTTGCCTGAAACACTCCAGAGCTGCTCTTCTTGTGAAGCTGTAACCAAGGCTTTATAGCAGGGCTGAGTTAATTCCCCAGTTGTCTCACTGTCCCAGCCATCGGACCAGGTAATTCATACATCTGGTGCCAGCACTCCTGGCTGTAATTTATCTGTATTTCTACCTCATCTCTTCTTCACTTCCTCCTTTTTAAGACCAGTAATATTTGGATGGTAATTCTAGCCTCAAGGCTTGTAAAAAATTCATTAAAGGGCTTGCCTTTTGAAGTGGAATTAGTACTTCGTTAAAGTTGTTTGTGTTCTGGGTCATGAACTATTTAATCAGAGGCCTGTGTACATCTGGGCTGTGCTAATTAAAGCTTGTCTGCCCTGGAGCACAGCAGCAGAGGCACTGGCTCAGTGCACAGAGCAGCTTCTCAGAGCCCAGCTGCAGAACAACCTCTAGCTTCTGTGCTGGATGCTGACTGCCCTCAGACAAACCCCTGGAGCAGGAGCATGTGTCCACTTGTATAGTAATTTCCTATATTACATCCTCACTGTTAAACCTCTTTGAGTCTTTTTCATCTTAAGAGGCAAGTTTGACATGGTCCCTAGTTCCTTGCTGGAAACCTGTTATAAATCCCTCATTCAAGGATGGAAACTGTACATCTTCCAGTCCTGTGGATCTTTGCCATTTCCTTCAACTGTTCTATCCTTGGCTCCTGATTGCATTCAGTAGGAGCTATAACATAGGACTTTGACTTCTTTAGTACATGCTTCTGCTTTCCAAGCTGAAGTTCCTTAATAATGCAAAAATATAGCTGACACTGAAGTTGCTTGTCTGAAGCTCTGTCTTTCATGTTTTCTTGTTGAATCATGATCAGAAGTAACATGGGAATGATAGAGCTAGAAGTCATGGAGCTGTTAAAAGTGCATCAGTTCGTTGTTTCCAATGTTGGCACCTGCTCTCCAGCTCTAAATCTTCTAAAGAACCTCACTGGTAAGGTGGGCTCCTTTAAAAGGGTTTGGCACCAAAGGACTAGGTTTCTCTGAATTGCTTCGTTTGTTACAGATCCACAAATGGCTAAACTTTCCAAAATTTCTCTGAATGCTACAAAGTATTTACTGAATGCTCAAAAAGAGGCCCTGGATGGGATTCTGAAAAAAACTGGAGACACTTTTATATGGACCACTCTGGTGTACAGGTGTGATGTATCCTGATCTTTAGGTATGGGTCTGTGCTCATTGCCAGTGTGTGTGATCCACTGGTTTCAGGTAAGGGGTTGCTTTAATGCAATACTGTAGATTGGCAATAGGAATAAAACTGGTCTAATTACACTCCAGTCACTTATGCTAAACTGACCTAAACAGATGCTTCAAAGATAAATTTATGTGAATTTTTTGAAGTCTGAACTTTGCAAGATAGTACTTATAGTTATAGTACTGCAGGGCAAGAGCTTTCTATGCAGCTGCATTTGAGATGCTCACTGGCTGTGGCTTTTACATACGAGGTATGCAGGAAACAGTGTTGCACATCTTGGCACTATTTGTATATCCCCTTGAAATCTATTTTAGGGAAATGATGTATAGATTTCACTTTTGGGGTAGTGTAGCTTACACAAGGCAGAAGATGGCATGGAATCCACAAAGGTCTTGGTGAAGTCCATCTGAGCCTCTGCTCATGGTAGCACAGCTGTTAGCATGACACTATCAGCTGAACTTCCAGGTGCTGAATATTCAAAAGCACCTGATTTATGTAGGAATGCAGAATTTCTGAAGAGAATAGAGACCACTCAATAGGAAGATGTCTTTCAGGAGTGTTGCACAGATAAAGAAGTAAAGGAGCTGGTGTTCAAGCAAATCTACTTTCCTGGTTCTTGATGCCTCGGTGAAGTATCCTTGTTGTACAAATCACCTAACTTTTTATGGTTTACTCCTGAATGAAAATGAAAATCCTTTGGTATCAAACTGTTCTTGATAAACATCTCAGCCTTTTAATAAACACTTGTGGGCTTATTGCCCTTTAAATTTTTGGCAACCTGATTCTTGTGTACTGGCCTGTTTGGCTTCAGCACTCAAAACCTGTAGAACAGATTGTTTTGAAGGAAAAAATAGAATTCTTCACAGCTACTCCCACAGCTTGGCATTAGTCTACAAATGATTCTGGTTGGCCTTGGCTGCTTTTCTTTTTGCATGGAAAATAATAATCCTAGTTTAGTTATCAACAGTATAGGCTACTGTTCAAAACATAGAGGCATCTTAAGTCCCTATATTGTGTGAGTCTTGGCAATAGCTTCCTCTTGATTAAATACAAATCATCCAGGAGGCTTTTTCCCCTTTCTCAGCATGTCTTTTGGCGGAGCCTCCATCTGTGGTTAGTGTTGGAGAGCCTGGCTGCTGTTTCAAGCTGCAAAGAATGCCCACCGTGGGATATGGTGAATGACTCTATTCATAAGTCATCTTGCCCTCCCTCTTCCTCCCTCCAGCAATGCTCCAGGATGCTTGTACAACCCTGGGTATAACAGGCTGAGCGGTGGGGAGGAGAGCACGGTACAGCCCGTCCTGAGGGATGGAAGCAGCACGTAGCTGCTGCTTGCGAAGCACATCAGAAAAGGAGTTCATACATCTCATTCTTCATTTCCTTTTTGAGCATAACTCTGCTAGTCGCCTTCTCCAAGCTCCAATTCTTTCCACTTATGCAGTCTATTGGCTCAGTTCTCTGCCCTAGAAGGCTTCTTGTATGTGGAAGTTAAAGCCATCCCCTTCTTTGGATGTGGAACCAATAATATGGGTAGCTGAAGGAAGTGCCTACTGTGTGCCTCTTCTTACCTTGATGGGCACAAAGACTGCTAGCCCTGAATTTGGGAAAGGACTTCTCTCGGGTTTTTATATTGAAAAATATTCTCTTTCATTTTACACTGTCATGAAACTTGAGTGTTGGGGAGCTTGGCAAACTTGCAAGCTACTCTGTCTATTCTTGTTTATTTTACTAGCAGTGAAGAAAATGTGGGATGTAAGAGGGAAAGCAAACAAAAGGTGGGAGGGGAAAGGATATACAGGAATACAAAAAAAAATATTTAAGAGGTGAAAAAGGAAGTGAAATTTCCTGAAACTAACTTATTTAGAATTATGTAAGTAAAAGTCAGTCCTGAAAAGAATGACTTTCATGGCTTTCATTTTCTGATCAACCTTTTTTCCACTAATTTGACTATGATGGAGGCCTTGTCCAGTCAGCTGCTTCTCTCTCCACTCATACCATTCTCCTGTGTCCTTGTCCTGATCCACCAAGATATGTTAATTTGTGTTGGGAGGTAGCTTTGTTCTGCCCTACAGTTGCAGCCAGCTTTTCAAGTCATTGCAGTGTCAGCAGAGTGTGATCTTTCCTGATGGTGCTTTGCCAAGAAACTGTGGACACCTGAGCATCCTCTCAGTTTGTGAGGCTTTGAATTATTTGTCCATAACTATGACTTGACATTTAAAATATCCATCCAGTTCAGTTCCTACAGAGCAAAATGTCTAAATTTAGGGTAACTCTTTCCCTCTATTTAGAAGGGAATATGTTATGATTAATCCTTATCGAAGATATGGGTGAGCAAAATGGAAAGTACACTTTCTTGCCTACTTTATAGTATCACTCATCGGAGAGGCAACCTAAGAAGACTGTTAATGTCACTGGTAGTGTTTGAGGTGGAAGACTTACTCTAAAAGTAAATAGTTATTAATAGAAGTATATAAAATTGAGGGATCAGCACAATGTACTAAATCTTAACACCCCTAATCTGCTTGAAAGGGAAAGGTGGGTTCATGCAACCAAACTTGAGCCTGCTTTCCTGTGTCACTTGGAAGAAATCTGGCTGTAGAACAGTCCTTGAGGTATGACATGCATAACAAAGGGCTATTCTAGGTTGCACGGAATTCATGCTGCTGCCTTCTCTTTTCTGTGCCCATATTGTGGGCACCCGTGCAACTGTACAAGGCTTGTTGGGATACCCATTATGCTTTGGAAGAATTGAGGTATCAGTAGGGCATAATGGAGTTGCCTGAAATGCTGAGAGCTGTGCCAGCTGGGAAGTAGCTGACCTGGAGCTCCAACCTGGAAATCAAATGAACCACTTTGATGGTCAGGGCTCAGTTACTAAAGCAAATGTCATAGGGACTGTAGAGTTTTACTGGCAGTGTCCTGTGTCAGGTAGGGTAGATGGTGTTCAAAAATGACCAAGGGAGACAAACCTGGAAACCTAAGGAACTTGCTCTTAAGACAGTTTTAAGCTGTCAGCTGAGAATGCATTGGCTTGTGCCACTGTATTTTGTGGATGTACTTACTCATGGAATCTGTGTTAGGTTTGATTTTACAGTTAACCAAAGACTGCACTTCTTGGTTGTAAATTTTCTGTCACAAAAATGGGATTCTGAGCACTTTGCATGACCTTTCAGGTGGGAGTGTGTCTATATATGCCTTATGTCAGATCAGGGTGTTGTGTAGTTCTGCATGAACTGAAGCTGTGAGAGGGTTTTGTTGGCAAGAATTGCTAATAGAAATACTAAGAAACTTTCAGGATGTCGTAGAGAGGGTGACAGTTAAACTATGCCAAAATGAAATTTCGGCATTAGCTCTACTTCAGCTCTCCTTTTCCCCCCAGACCCACAGAGTGTTCTCCTGAAGCTTGGGTTGGGTTTTTCTGCTTCACTGAATGAGCTGCTTTGATGTTTTCTTAGGATTATATATGCTTCCAAATGTAGTTCCAGTCAGATGACTGCATCTTAGCTGGAAAATGTGATCTGAAGAGATGGCGGGTGACTAGAGACTACTTGTTTTTCATCTAGAGTTCTGATTTCACAGCTGGAGAAAGTCATGGCTCTTAAGTCCCAACTTCTCTTTCATGGCCCCCAGTTTAATTCTGCAAGATTATGCTGAGACCAAGTAGGTAAGATGACAGAATCTTCCCTTTCATGAGTAAAACTCCTCTAAGTGGGATGGAGGCTGAAGACAGAGAATAGGCTGTGGGTTGTTCCACACCCCCCACCCTCCTGCTTGGCCCTGAGGTTTCTTCCTTTGGCAGACTGAAGAATGTCCCTCCCATCTCTCCAGTCCATCACACAATGAAGTGCTCCTAAACATTTGGCTGCCCTGGGCAACTCCTTCCTGCAGAACAGAGCTTACTGCAGTAGTAGTCCCATGTTTGGGGCTTTATATTTTCTTGTGTGAAAGTACTGTACATCTGCAGAGCATCTCTTCATTCAGGAATTAAACTGCCTTACCTACACTGAAGTTTTCCCTCTAATTGAGACAGCAGGGACACACCAGCAAGCAGCTGAGACCAGCCCTGATAGGGACAGACTCAGCTCTGCTAGGTTTTTGGGGGGTGCTGTAGTCTGCTCTTCAGAAACTGAGCTGCTCTGAATTCTTTACTTGCAACTCCCAGGTTTGTCTGTTTTCTGGGCACACAAACACCTGTGAAAATATTATTAGAGGGCTTAAGTAGTACTTCAGTGGAAGTGGCATGTTTCTGTGCCACAGTGCCGCGGCCAGGAGCAGTGAAGCCAGACGCAATCCAGATGATTGGTAGAACAGCTTCAGCTTTATTCAGAAGGCTCTCCAACCAGAAAGCAGTACAATCCAGTCAGAAGGCAGAATCCAGTTTGTTCTAAAGTCACAGGTCCTCATTCGCTAAGCACTACATTTCGGATAGGGAGAGGGATATTGTCCACGAGCTTTTCACGCACTTTCCACTCGCCTAAAGTTTCCCCATCATTGGCTACAACTTTTGTGTCATTTGCTGCTTCCTACACTTTGTTTCACTTTCACTATACTTCGTTTCGCTTACTTCCACTTATTTGCATCTGTGCTCTCCCAGCAACCCCCTCTTAAAGAGCCTGCTCTCAACACCACAGAACTTGTGTTTTAACAGAAAATTGTTCTAAACAAATGCCCAGATGTTGTAACTCATGAGTAGCACTACTTATTCCTAGGACAATGAAATGAGTGACTAAATGAAGAGCACCAGTAACACTTTCTCAGTGAGAAAAGCACAGAGCTGATATTGTTGTAGACTGTAATGCTGTTTTTAATGTTTTTAAATAAGTACCTGTATGTGAAGAAACCCTTTGATATTTTGTCCTACATATATATGCTGGAGTACTAATCCACTGAGTGATACTGAATATGTAGATAATAATAATCAGTTTTTAAGATGTATCTTTCTCTTGAGTTGTCATAGTTAAAATCCTTCACTAATTATGAATGTTTACAGACCCGAACTTATTTTTTTCCCTTTTGCCTTTGTCCCTTCTTCAATTTTTCCCAGCTACAAGAGGAGCTGTAAGTGCTGACCCTTTCTGAAGCCAGTCTTGTCATCCAGGCCATAGTCCTTTTTCCTGTAGCCACTTGGCTGCCATGAAAGAGTTGGGTAATAATAACTAGCGAGCCAGGGACACTTCCTTTAGATGAAGACCGTGCCTGAAAGCTGACAAGCAATGGGCTGAGTGGCAAATGGAAAATTTCTAAAGAAGTCACTGGAGAAGTGAATTTTCTGGGAGAACTACTTTAAGACAAGCCTTGATTGTGTACCTTGTGATGTATTGACAGATGGACCCATGAGGGCAGCTGTGTATTTAAATCAATAGACATATCCTGTAGCCCAGCTCTTCCTTAATGATGACTTTGCACTTGTGGGAGGATGGGTGTGAGAGGCACAAATATCTGTGTTTTGGGGCCGGACAAGGCCGGCTGACGGTTGAGAGTATAAGCATAGAAGGCTTGAACTGTGTCCTGAGCATATAGCAATTAAACACTTGGTTGGGTTTTTTCCCCAAAGTGGAATTCCCAAAGAAATGTAAGTTAGCATGTCTAATAAGGAAGACACTTTTCCTGCTTCTTTCAGTCCCCTGGAAGGACATGGTCTTCTGGTGGAAAGTGTGAAGTCTGAGCCTTAAGCCTGGTCCTGCAGAGTGCTGCTGAGCTCTCAGCACTGGCAGCTCAGCGTGCTCACCTCAAGGGTGGAATCTGTGGGACACCCCATGTTGCTGCAGGAGAGAATTCGCTGGTGGCTGGGTGCTGGCTGCATCTCTCTGTTTGAACTTTCCAAAGGGCTAGGAACTCACAGCCCAGTTCTGTGAGCAGGTATAAATGGGGTTGTGGGTCACCTCTTGGTGTCATCCACCTGCTGTTACTTCTAATATTTCTTAGAAGAGAGAACAGCTGTGTGGTTTTCCTGATTATGGGATTTGCTGGCCAGTTGACAGCTGGACATAAGACATAGTAATCCTGAAGTGGGAGCAGAACCTGGGATGTGTACAACCCTGAAGTTGGAGATATCAAAAAGTTGGGATGAGAAATCCTGGGAGTGGGGGGGGGCAGGGATTAAACTGGTCAGTGGGTGAGCTGCGAGGCAAGGCTTGGTTTTGCTCATGTGGCCAAAGCTGGCAGAAGGAATCGTGTTCTGTTGAAAGAAATGTTGTTCTGTTTAACAGAGTGGTAGCTTCGTAATTTGAAAGTCACTAAGGAAATCAGAAACCTTGGCTCCAGTAGGACAGACAGTCTGTGAGGGTGCCTTTGTTCGGCTCCAATTTGTTTTCACTTGAGTTACTGTTTCATCAGTGCTGTCCTTGAAACCTTGGCTGTTACCCAAGGAGGAAAGCTGAAAGTGGTGGAGGGGAGAGAGCCCTTCCAAAATGCTTTGAAACAAAGCTGTTGGTAACCTAATGTTATCATCGAGGTAGCTGATTAGTATTTTTGCAATTTTTAGGTGTCTGAAATGTTGCATTTTAGGGCTTTTTTTCGATGGCTTTCGAAGCTTACTTTGAGAAGTCTCAAATCCCTGGGGTGTGATGTGGTCCCTGGGCTGCTGGACTGCTTCAAGAGTGTAATGCTACTAGGCATTTTTATGGCCAGTTATAAATCTTAGTGATTGTTGTTCCTCCTGGAGCTGTAAGTAGGAGAACAGAGATAAACGGCTGCCCTTCCACAAAACCTTTCTGCCAAAATTCTTGATATCTACCTAGTCATCCTCTCATTTCAGAAAATTTACTTATCTGCATTACAGGAGTTTTCCATATAGAGAGAGCTGTTCTTATCTCTGCTCTCTCACAAAACTATGCATTATTTCTAATTTAACTTATATACCTGGGAGTAAAAAATCTGCTCCTTGAAAAAGGTTTTTAAGTTGCGATTGATCTGTGGATGCAATGTACTTGGTGCTCTTAATGCTTACAGGCGTGTAGTTTGAACCTGTACCTGTTCATTCCGTAAGTGTAGGTTTGGGCCACTTGGTTATCCAGATTGGGGTTCAATCCAATGTAAAATGGGTGCAGAACGTCACACTGGTTTAATTGGTCATGAATCAGATCTCTGTTCCTTAGAGATACTTTTTATAAGCAGATATTTGGAACATCAGGCTCCATATGAGCTAAAAGACGCTTTGAGCTTCAGGTAAGATCTGAATTTTGTGTTTTCCTCCATGATCTAACTCTCAGACAGCTGCTTCTGTGCTGAAGGGAGAATTCTCATAGCCACTTTAGGTATCTAGATGGCTGAATAACCTTTTTCAACTTAGAATCAATTGCTGTTTCTGTCCTGCCTCAAGCTTTCCAGTCTGAAGGTGGAATACCATCTCATCTGAAGATTGACTCAGCTCCAGTCAGTCTCACTGGCAATAGGACTTCAGGTTTGGTCACCCACAGGTGAAACACTTGCCCAGAGTTTCTAGTAGATTCTGGAAATACTTGTTCTTGAAATAAGCACTTTTGTGGCACTGTTACTCCCATACATGTTAATGCTGTGGGCCTAAATCACTTCACTAATTTTTGAAGAAACATCTTTGTCAACTGCAGTAAGAAAAAGGTTATTCTTAGAACCTAAAACAAAATCTAATTACTTCCACGTATCAGCGATGAGAAGCTTGTCACAGTTCAAGGAGCATCTGGAGGATACTTAGTTGTATGATTTAGTTTTGGGTAGTCCTGCAAGGAGGAGGGAGTTGGCCTTGATGATTCTTATGGGTCCTTTCCAACCCCATATTCTTTTGAAGAGGAGGCTCCAGGGAGACCTTTGAGTCTCTGAAAGGGGCTACAGGAAGGCTGGGGAGGGCCTGTTTACACAGGACGGCAGTGACAGGATAATGGGCTTCAAGCTGGAGAAGAGCAGATTTAGATTGGATATTAGGAATGGGTTCTTTCCTCTGAGGGTGGTGGACCACTGGGACAGGTTGCCCAGGGATGTGGTTGAGACCCCTTCCCTGGAGATATTCGGAGGGAGGCTGGATGAGACCTTGGGCAACCTGTCTAGTTGGGGGTGTCCCTGCTGACTGTGGAGAGGTTGGACTAGATGAGCCTAGAGGTCCCTGCTGGCCTGGATCATTCTATGATTCTGTGATAGTGTGTAGTAGTTGTGGGTACTGGAATCAACTGGGCTGCCAAGGCTCTGTCCAGGATAACTTTCCCACAGAGAGCACAATAACTCCTCGTATCTTGTGCAGAAATTATTGATGTAAGGATTTGAGATTACGTGTTTAAAGCAAACTTGAAGTTGTCTCTGCAGCTGTGCTTTGTTCTGCAATATATGTTTAGGCCACAGAGGGTAGCCCTTGCCTCTAAGCAGAAAACCGGAATTCTGTTTATTCTCAGAGCAGGTACAGCACAAGTGTCCATGTGCTGTTCTGAAATGGAAAAGCTATGTTTTCAGAAGAGAAAGCAAGTCCCATTGCCCACCTTGAATGAATGAAGAAGCAACATCTTGTCTCTGGGTTTAAAGTGATAAGGGACAAAAGGAAGGAAAAAATTAATCAAATAGGTGAATACTAGCCACTATGTAACTAAAACAACTGTAACTGGGACAGTCTGGCTTCACAGGGTTCAAGTGTGGCAGCTCCTGATCTGAAGCAGATTGATATGGGAGGTAACTTGACTAGTATTGACAGGTTCTGTCTCTTGTGACGAATCCTGGATTGAGAAAGCCACCAGAGGTAGGGTTGACTGTCCCTTTTTATTCTTGTTAGCTCAGAGTGGGCAGGATTTACAAGACCTGGGCAGATAGTCATGGAGGTTTGTCATGGTGTGGAGTGTAACGCACAGAGCCTGGCTTTAGGTTCCTTGTGTGGGGCTCTGGAACTGGTGATGATAAAACTCTATGAACTTTGTGGTGTACCAGAGCTGTCCTTGTGTTCCTGAGTGCTGTGCCATTCAGAGGGTCACAGCTAGTGTTTCTTTGGTACCCCTGGGTGCTCGCTCCAAACAACTGAAGAAATTTTTATCATCTGAAGTCATGTTTAAGCATCCATGCTTATATAACATCTAAATTTGGCCCAAGGAAATGTTACCTTTTTGTCATTATGGGGTTTTAGGACGCTGGATAAAAGAATGCTATATACATGAATAAACTGCTGTGGTAATTCAGCTTTCCTGGTACTCTTCAGCTTTGAAGCTGAGCAGTCTTTGCTATCCTGATTTATCTGGAAACACGCTTGCCAGCTGTGGCTCGGGACTTCTGACCCAAACTGATGGGCAGAGTACATACAGAACTGTATAGCTGGAAGCCTGGCAAATATAAGAATTGCTGATTGCTGTTGGACTAGAAATGCCAGCGAGAAGGCTATCATTAAGTCATAGCTGGCAAGAGAAACAGTGCCAGACAACTGTGTGTCTTTGGGAGATGCCCATGGAGAATACAGTGATGATTAGAGAAGCATAAATTGGCTAGCAAAACCTGAGGAGCTGGCCTAAAACATAGTCTAGCCTTCCAAAGTTGACCAAAAGCTCAGAAAAACCATAATTGCCACTGAGCACCAAGGGATAGTTCTTTAGTTTGGCCAGACTTGTGTTTGTTCAAATTAGCAAAACTATGACTCTGTACTGAGTGACTTGATGCAGCTCTTGTCAAGGCTGCTCTTTCCAGAGGCAAATGCCTGAAAGACTTCACTCAGCTTAAGATACAGGGAGCTCTTGTCAGAGGGCAGCTAGAGATGGTACATGTTGCAGGCTATACATTTCCTATTTGTTCCTGTATGGAACTTCATAACTTCTTGTTGGAGCATTTCGTCTGAAGGCACCTGATCTCTAAATGTAGCAGGAGAGATGCTGAGCTTGTCTCCTGCAGTGCCGAGGGGATTGATCTGGCCACTTGTTTGGATGGTGTGTTCCAAAGTTTATTCACCACCTTAGCTAAGAAATTGTGCCTTCTATTAAACTCTTTTTCCAGCTTAATGCATGTAGCTGTCAGTTTTTAATAAGCTTTTGCCTTGTAGTAGGTTAAAAGCCATTTAACACTTCTTGTAGCTTTCCTTCATAAAGGAACTGGCTTTCAGGAGTCAGAAGGACCCAAGTGCAGAGTCAGTGCTGTCAGAGCAGGTTTATTTCCAAGGGAGGATCTAAGGAAGACTTCTGGTTTTGGATTCAGTTCATGAGTCTCAGTGTTTGGTGCATGTCTGGGCCTGGGAGGGGCAGGGTATGGCAAGAATGCATCTGTACTACATTTCTTTGCAAAATTAAGTGGAATAGGTGAAGAATTTGTTCCGAGGAGCTTGGATATTTCCTACTACTTGAAATTGTTGTGGAAAAATACCTACGGCTACTAAACAGCTACTGCCCTAACAACAGGGGAACAGAGAACTTGGTCTGAGTTCAGGCTGTATCACGTAGTGATTTAAAGGGACATGGCTAAGGAGTTGCCTTAATGTATTCTTGTTACTTTCAATTTATTTCGTGCTGGTTTTGGGTAGCAGGTTATTCTTTTAATTGAGTTTTTCCAAGCATTTTACAATTTACTTTCCTGACTATGTTTTAGCATTAATGCTTCAAATTATGACATTTTGATGGAAGCATTGGCATTATGCAAGAACTTGCCTTTCAGTACAGTGTCCTGCTCTGCACTAAGTGGTTGCCTGCGCATAAAGGAAGGGGTGCTTTGGCCTCAGGGGTTTTGAGGTGAATATTCAAGTTATACAAATCAAACAATGTGCTTGCATCAGGGAAATGATGGTCTACAAAGGCAATAGGAGTTTATTACTAACTGTGTACTGCTGAAGCAGAGGTGAGATCTTGCTAGTAAAGATATTGTAAGGGAGTGCTGAAACAGCACTGCAAAGGCATAGAAGAGACTAAGTGGCCTTGTAGTGGTGATGAGTTGACTTACTTCGCACTTCTCTTGCATCAGGCTGGTCAGTAAATCTCACAGTACCCTAACAAGTCACCTGGGTATGACTTCTTCCCTTTTTGCTCTCTTTTTTAGCTCCTGTCAGTGGTAATAATCCCTGGACTGTACTCACATGTTGCTAGGAGCTGGTGATGCTTGTGTGTTGGGTGATTCGCATTATTTTGCTACATTTAACTCCTTTCTCCCCATTCTTCTCACTTTTTCCTTCCTTGCTGCAACTCTGCTCTTTAACTGTGCCTTGTCTGCGAGGTGAGATGGGCTGATGTTAGCTCTAGGGCACCAGGTTAAGGAAGTTATAGGAATTATTTACAAATTTAATGAATCTAGGAAATATAAGCCCAGTTTCTGTGCATGTGCATAGAATAGCTGGATCCCAGTTTGCCTTAAAGGAGTTTCAATACCTCAGGTTAGAGTTGTGGGTGGGAGTATGAGAGTGGGGAACAGGACAGACATGGGTTTGATGCTGTCAGTTGAAAAGCCCTGTGTGGGCCAGTTCCAGAAACGTTCTGTCACCATTGCTGTGATGCTACTTTCTCTGACTCAGGTGGTGGTTAACATGACCATGTGACAGAGATGCATTTTTTTTTCCCTGCTTGTCCATCTTTTCAGACACAGCTTGTCCTAAGAAGAGCTCTGGGGGATGGAGCTTCAGTTCTACTTGTTTGAAACCAGTATTTTGCATCAAAAGTGACACACAGTAAAGGATTTCTTGAGAGCAGGGCCCTTGAGAAACTAGCCTTTTGTGGAACTCACCATTTCTGGTGAGTGCAGGTACCTGTCTGTGCTGTACACACTGGTGTGTAGTAGATGCAAATGGTTCCTGCTCGCTATGGACGTGACAAGAACCAAATCATTATGAGAATTCACCAATATCCTTGTGTGCTCACAACTATCTGTTTGCTCGGAGTGCTCATCTTGGAAACGAGCCTGCATTTATGATTGGGTTTTGTTTTTTCCTTTTGGGTTGAAAGTTGAGGAATAGGGGCCTTGTTTAGGGATAGTGGGCTCTTTTAAGTGCAATAGCTTCTTGGTGCACTTTCACATCCGTAGTGTTCAAACAGTGTCATTGCATTACATGATTAATAGCCCTGAAATGACTTGCTCTTTCATCTTCTCTCCAGTGATAGCACTGTGTACACAGCAGAGTGTGTATTTTGGGAGTGTTTCCAGCTCTGATTGCATTATTTAAATATAAATATGGTTCTACAAAGAGAAGGCTACAGAAGAAGATGACGAGGTGTTTGCTTTCTTTCTGAGTGTGTGTAATGGCATCAGGCTAGTCCTGGGGATAATACTGTCTTCTGTATGGTTTCAATCTTGTGAACTTCAGGTGTGCACTTTGTCATAATAGCACATCTGCCATAACAGCAGCTGCATCATTGTAGCTAAAATTTCACCTTCTATCTTCTTGCTATTTTCAACTACACTTATTGTAAATCTAGAGTTGTTACTAAAGTCAGCTAAGTACCCCTCTAGCTTTCTTTGCTGTTACTACAAAGGGATAAGAAACTTTAATTTGTTTTGTAAAGTTTTGTGCATTTGCTCTAAGTAGGTTTTCTCTGCTTGTTACTTGACAAATTTGGCAAAATTCTCTCTGTTTCTGAGTTTAAGCCTAAAAAGATTTGAAACATCCCCTCTGATCCATGGAAAACAAGAAGAAATGATGTTGTAGTTAGGAGTGCTAGTCAGAAGGGGACCATTTGCCTTTCATAAGGGGTCTTTCATAGTTGCTGTGCCTGGTGGCTGTGAGTTTGGCTTGAGTTTTTAGCTTTTGCTGTGCTGAGGAGAAGAAACAAAAAATTGCATGCCCAGAGATGGAAGAAGTCTTCATGTAAAGGGCCATGTTCTTGAATGGTGCACTCTTAGCTTACATGAATGGCATGTGGTCAGGGACACTGGATTTCACCCCAAAAGAAGTGTTTCTCCCTGTCTGTGCCACTAACCTCAGTGTGTGATAGTGCCCCAAGGGGTTCAGTTCCCATGCTTTGGCGAAGACTGTTCTCATCTCCTGAAGTCCATCCTGGGAGGACTCAGCCTTCCAGTGACCAAGGACTCCAGCAGTAACCAAGAGTACAAGCAGTAGCATGAAGTATAACCCCTATAGGGCAGAAAAGGATTCAGTGAAGCATATTCCTATGCAGCCCTGTCTTGGAAACTAAAAGAGGGGGAAAGAAGGTGAAGTGCTTTAGGAAATATGCAGCTTTTCCATGAGCCCTGGCCTTTTCAACACTGGAGTGTGCTTTTGGTTATGATGTGGCAGGACTAAGTCTGAGTGCACATGTCCCCTAACTGGGGCTGAGGCAGGGTTATTTATCAGTTGGAGCTCACAAGTAGTTTGTTCTTGCCTTAGGCTCAGATATGGAGAATTGCTGCAGAAAAGTGCCAGCTGGGTGAAAATAATTTACCTTTTTGGAGCTACCCTTTGTGCTGTAAAACTCTGGTATTTTGTGGGGGAGACCAGGTTTGCTTGGTTTTGGTTGTGTTTGGTTTTTATTTCCCTTTAGGCAAACTCGGATGGTCTGATCTCAAGCAGGATCCCATCAAAGAATAGCACCTGCATCTTACAGTGGAGTGGTGGGGGGAGAGGTGGGGAGGCAGAATAAGGGAGAACAGTGCTCAAAGAACATTTCAGAGGAGGGAACAACCCATGTGACATGCAAAAGCAATGAGTTTTAATAGGTTTTAATATGTTTTTAAACATTTCCATCACCCTTCTATGTTTTCAGACACAGCCTGGAAATAAATCAAAGTAAAAGCAAACATGCGCATCCGAGCTAGCCATTAGGCCAAAATAGAAACTAAACACTGAAGCAGGGGAGGAAAAAAATAACAGAGTTTACATCAGTGAGGTTAAGGAACAGGCAGACAAAACATTCAGCACCAGGGGAATACATCCTGCTTTCATTCTGGCCTGATTGCAAGCCAGCACTAGAAATGGAAACTCACTGGTTGCAGTAGCCAGCTACAGGGGAGTGAGCTGTGTAGCTTCTCTGTGGGGCTTCGCTTGGTGGGAAGGTGGTGGTGCTTAGACCAGGATTTTAATGTTAGCCTTCTCAAAGGTACTGTAGGAGCCTTTGCATTGTTCTGGAGGAGGATTTTAGGTCTGGTGCTTGTCTGCTCTTTAGTTTACTGTAGAGGATTGGTTGCATGTGCCCCTTTAGGATCAACTGCAGTACTGAGAGACAGAGAAACCATAAAAACTTAAGTTACAGGGTGCATTCAGAAGGTTGAAGTGTCACTCACTGTTAATTTTCTGTGCACTGTCCTTGTGCTAAAAGTCCAATTTTTCTTTGATAGTCACCACAAACTCAGTCTGTCCTCCTGATTTCAGTTAATAGCTTCTGGGTCTTCAGTAGCCTAATGGTCCTTTCTGTACTTTGGAAGCTCTTCCGCAAGAATAGGTCCATGAATCAGTTGGATGCACTTTCTCTTACTTAAAAAAATTGATAGGAGGTAGTGAAGAGGAACAGCCAAATCATTTATACTTTTCTGACTTTCTTTCAGCTGTCTTACCAACCTAGTCTCTGCTTTTAGAAGCATTGTGAGACCAGTGTCGTGAGACAGTCCCAGTCACAATCATAGAATCATTCGGGTTGGAAGAGACCCTCGGGATTGAGTCCAGCCATCAGCCCCACTCTGCAAAGTTCTCCCCTACACCAGATCCCCCAACACCACATCTAAATGACTCTGAAACACATTCAGGGACAGTGACTCCACCACCTCCCTGGGCAGCCCATTCCAGGGTCTGACCACTCTTGCTGGGAAGAATTTTTTTCCTAATGTCCTGCCTAACCCTATCCTGCTGCAACTTGAAGCCATTCCCTCTTGTTTCATCACTAATTAACCGTGAGAAGAGACCAGCACCAACCTCTCTACAATGTCCTTCCAAGCAGTTGTAGAGAGTGATGAGGTCTCCCCTCAGCCTCCTCTTCCTCAAACTAAAGTCCCAGCTCCCTCAATCGTTCCTCATAAGGTTTATGCTCCAGGCCTTTCACCAGTTTCATTGCCCTCCTCTGCACTTGGCTCCAGCACCTTGATATGTTGAGGTGCCCAGAGCTGGACACACTACTCAAGGTGTGGCCTCACTAGTGCTGAGTACAGTACAGCAATGTACTTAGAATCTAGGCAGGATGAGCAGAATGGACAAGAAACTTCAGTGACCTACTAAAGGCAGTTAATTCACCAGTCTAAAACTGGCCTGAGCCAGGTCACCAGGGCTCCCGTTCAATATGGGTCTTGGTAACACGTGCTGTCAGTTGGAGACTCTGCTCTTGGAACACTGGCACCCCAGTAGTAGGTTCAACAATACTCTTCTACTCATGCTCCATCTGGCTATCCCTTGGCCAGAGGAGGTGTCCTGCCTTTCGAGGGCACTAGAATGGGATATCTTTGTCACTGCTGTGACAGTCAATGGACCGGCATGTTCATGCAAAACTGTTTTCATTAAGTTCAAAGCCCCTTCCCTCCTGGTACCAAAGCTGTGGATTTCCTTCTTCTCTAAGTGCTTGTGCTGAGCCTTTCCTCCTTGGTACCACCTGAGGCATTAGTGGTGACATTAAGTGGAAGGCACTCCCTTCTCTTATTAGAACTGGAGTTTCAGGCTCATGAAAGCTTTATTTCCTAGAGTGAAAAAAAAAAAAAAACCTCATGGGATTTTCAGACACAGTCTGTAGTATATTTAGAATGTCTTAAATCACTCTGAGCTCTAGATTTGACAAGGTTATTATGGAGTGTGTGTATGTATTTATATATGTGTGTGTTTGTTTTTTATTGTGGAAGACTAGTCAATGTGGATTTTGTGGTTCTGTTTGGCAGTGGTGGAGTAATTAAATGTATTTTGAGGAATGGTGGGGGAAGGACTGCTGAGAGCTGAGAGGGGCAGAAATGGATGAGGTTAGGCAGTTATTGAGAATAACTTACTAATCCTTCTTCCCCTGCTGCTCCTGCAAACCTCAGTCTTTACCTCACAAAGGTGGAAGGCTGCCAAGGGGAAGAGGATCACTAACATTGCACCAAACCTGACGGTCCTTCCTGAAATGCATTAAAAGCCAGAAGAATACCCAGGCCATCCTGGAAGGTTCTAAGCAGCTCCCACAGTGACTCATCCAGAAAGATTCCCTCATTGTCCCATATTTTCCAGACTGCCAGACAAATAAGTATCTTGCAGGACAGAAGTGTGTATACCCATGTATGTATGTATGCCATAGCAACAAAATTCATAATGGTTTAAGGGTTTCTGTGTCAGGCATCTAGATTAAGTGCAGTACTCTGTAGTGGCAAAGAAATAGCAGAGATCTTCACAGCACTGTGAGCTCTTGATATTTAGTTTTAAGTCCAACCATTTTGGAAACTTGTTTTGCTTTTCTGAAATCTTGGAGTTTGGCTTTGTGTAATTAGGCAAGATGGTGAGAATTTATTTTTCTTTCCAATCTTAGGATTTTTTTTTCAGCCAGGTTCTCCCCTTTGGGGATAAGGACTGTGAAGTGACTTCCCCTTCTGCCAATCCCAGATATTTGAGGGTGCACAGTTCCAAATCAGCATATGCTTTTATTCATGTGGGTATTTACGGTCTCATCGACTCGTCCGCTGGAGGTAAAGGCACTGCTAACACACACATGTAGGCAGATGTGCAGTGTCCCTTGCAAGCTCTGCCAAGGGGAAAGTGGAACATCAGGTCACTAAGGAGGAACATGTGCTGCTCTGGAGATCTGCAGTTGCTGGACACGGTGGAGCAGCACGTAGGTGTTCGAGGAAATATGATTTTCCCGGCAATAGGAAGAGTTGTGGGAAAACAGAGTGGATTTCAAAATTCAGTTTGGCTATGGCGCTGTTCTGATGTGATTAATTTACTGCAGCAGTCACTGCTGGGGGTAGAGAGAGTGGAGGAATTCTGTACCAAGCTGTTCTTTTTTTCTTTTCCCTCAAGGAACTGATTTCATTTCAAAGGGCATCTCTTTGCTCTCTGTTCCCAGCCCAGAGTGAGTCCAGGACAGCAGTTCTGAAGATCACCTTGTGCCAGTGGTACATGAGTAATAAGGGCATGCCTGGGGTACAGAACTTCTGCAGGGAATTTGCAGACCACTCACTAAGCAGCTTAAGCTTTAAAAGTGCTGTGGTAAATGTGACTGAAGAGAAGAAACGCCATCTAAGAAGGCTCCTTTTTTTGATGTATGGTAGGCCAGGCCTATGTGCAAATATTAGGGGTTTGTTTTTTTTTTTAAAATCTTTGTATTCTCACATGTAAGTTTTGCTGTAATACCCCAGATATTGGGGGTAATATATATTACTACTGAGCTTGGCTTCTTGAGTGGAAAACTGACACACTCTTGCCTCAGACACGCATAGTCAGACAATTAGTAGAAAGAAAGAGGGAGGGGAAGGTGGGGAAAGAAATAGGTGTGCTGAGCCCTGGAGCTTTCCTGTACTGTGTATATAATGTCTGCTTTCCTTAGCAACGGGGGAATTTGCACACATACATCCTTCTGAAATCTTCTTGGGTTTGTTGAGGTATCACTTCTCTGGAAGGGTTGTTTCTTAAATTAATGATTTGCTCCTTTCTGTTTATTCTGTGCATGCCAAGGGGCTGAGTCAGAGTGGTGCAGTCAGGTTCCCCTCGACTGGGCCTGATTAGAGGCTGAGTGATGGAGCAGAGAGTCTGGAATGGCTCCAACTGGATTCCATGATGTCTCGACTTTAATGGAGTTAAAAATCCCAGACCTGGTGCTGTAGTTTATTGCAGCGGACTTTCACCTTGCCTTTGGAGCTGGAGAAAGCACAGTTTTCTACATGCTTTTCATACTAAATACTTAAGGTAAAAGGTGAATTCAATTACTGTACTGCTTTTCAGAGCTAATTGCCTTATTTGTCAGGAGTTCTATTACTAATTATAGTGGCACCACAGACTACTTCTTGATATTAGTTGATTAATGGACCCTGCCTACCCTTTCATCTTTAAGATTCTACTTCCTCCCAGATGGTTGGTTTCATATCAGATGTTATCATTACTCCTAGCAGTAAAAGGATCTATTCTGAGAGGAAGTTGAGTATAGAATAAACTGATTCCACCTAACTCTGCCCTAAAAATTACGTTTATTCTTGTGACTCTGCAACTTGTAAACTAGCTCAGTGTGGCTGCAGACTGAAGTTTTAAAAACAGAAAACCAGCCAAAACCCCCACGGGAAGTCCTCTGTATTTATTCTGCCTAGAATGTTATAATCCCCTAGTTGTGTGTTTGAGAGGTTCCTGAGTCTACTTACATTAAATATTGTTCAAATGCTGAAAAAGCACTTTAGTACAGGGGTTCATTTGTGTAAACAAATTTTTAAGATTTGGATAGACTTCTTATTCTTAGGAGTTTTAAATGGTCTTACTGTTAGAGGTAAACTAGAAGCTGTGTTTAAAACAAAACTGCAGAACCGGGCATGACAACTTGAAATTAAGATTTTTCTTGCCGATATTACCAGATACTACCAGTGCTGCTGGTCTACTTTTGGGATGTATTTAAGGAAAGCACTTTTGCACATTCACAGCTTTCAGCCTTTCAGCTGAGTTAGTTGCACACTTGAATTAAGCAAGTGCTAAAATCTTGCTGCACTAAGTCTTGAATCTTAACGTTCATCTTTTAACATAGAAACTTTTCACTTCTGTGAAGACTTGTTTGTTGACATACACACTTTAGCTTGAAGGAACGGGCTTAGATGTCAATGCACATGGTGGTAACTTGGGGGAATTCGTGTGTGCCTGCGCAGGACCAAAGGCAGTGAGTGGGGTGTGCCAGATGCGAGCATTGAAAAGGGTGAGGCTGTTTGTCTGCGAGCCGGGTGCTGGAAATCCAGAAGCTTAGAATTCTGTCCAAAGGTTTTAAGTTGGTGAACTGATCTCAAGTGTTCAGTTCACCTGACTTCAACTCCCTTCAAGGGAATCAGAGGCTCATTGAGTTTTTATTTCTTTTTATTGTAGATTTTGATCGGCACAGCTTTTTAAAGTTCAAGATGCACATATTTGTAAAGCTAAGCAAGACCCTAATTTCCATTCCAGATGGTGTATTTAAGGACACAAAAAAGTCTTTAGTTTGTCTCAAAGATTGCCATCGCAGAATAAAATTGAGTCTCCCTCCATATGTCCCTATCGGCATTCTGGGCTGAGTCTAGAAACCTAGGGCATCAGTATTAAAGGCATTTGGCACTGAAATAAGGCAGGTGGGTTGTTTATATGTATTCTGATAGTGCTTGTGCTGCATCTTTGGATGATTGCATTGACAATGCCTGATAGGAAATGTGCAGAAGGACTTGGGAGCTGATGTATTTTGATGACAGCTTGTAATGTTCCTCAAGGGAACTTGCAGTACTTGGACACTAGTAATTCACCTTGGCCTTGGATATACAGAGGTATAGTGGTGTAGTTCCTGTTCCTTTGTATTTTATTTCTTGGCACATGGCATTGATTTGAGGGCCTTTTTAATGCAGGAAACTACATGAGATATTTCCATGGTGTCTGGGGAGGAGCTATACTAATGGTTTTTAGCAGTGAGTTTCTTGGTTTTAATATTTCTCTCTGTAGATTCATTGTTTTGGTCCAGCTGTGGGACTTTTCATATAGTATCTGGCTCAAAGCCTCTAGATGGAAAGACTCCCTCTGAATTACGTAGGCCTTGGATGAGCCCCATCTTTTAGGAGAAAGCTTCCTTGTATTGACTGTCATTTTCTCCTCTTATTTCTCACTGCATAAAATAATGTCATCTGGAGTCTCTGAGTTTTGTTGGAGGATGTGCTTAACATATGGAACTCGATTCAGCCAGTTCACTGGCTGCCTTTCCCATGCTAAAATGCTCCAGAGAACTAGTGTTTTCAACTGAATATTACTGAAAAGGTGAGGTGTGTAGGACCCAGTGGTTGGTGTTTGATTTCCCTGGGTTTAAACGTTAGCCAGACTTTGCAGTGGCAACTTTTTAATGTCTTATTCCATCATGAACGGAGGAGCAGTGTACACTAGCTTTATTGATCTCCTAATGCTTCAAGGGATTCTTTCTTCTGAGTGAATCACATTGAATTGTATTGAGTTGCTATAAAGAATTCTTTCATTATCTGTAAGATGTTGAATTTAGAAGGATGAAAATGTACTGAACTGTATTCAGAATCTTTGCTTGTGCCTTTGGGCTAGCATTTCACCTTGAAAAGATACAAATTTCTTCAGTCCTTGTATACTTTGTCTCAGTAGTAGCACTAAATTTTGATAGGCCAAGTGATGGCCCTCTTAGGCATTATCAGGGAGCTCAGTGTTGCTGAACTTCAGTCTGTCTCTGGACAGACAACTAGAGATGGACGGATAACAGTAGACGTTCAGGAAGGGGGAGAGGAGGTGGGGAGAAGAGCTCATTAAAGTCCTTTTTTAAATTTTTCTTTTGTTCAGTGGAGAGACACCAGTGTTTTGAAGTCCTGTGTAGTTTAGTTAGAAGCTGTTTTTGCATAATATAAATATACAGTTTCCAAGGGTAGTCATGACAGTGGGAGTTCGGAGCCTGGAGTTAGATGCTGGGGGGTCTTGTCCTACATACCACAGGGTGTTTTCCCAAGGGAAAAAAAACAATGTGAAAGTAACACAACTACCCCCATCTCTCAATAACATAAAAATAACTTAACAACCCAATGAAAAAAAATCCATCACAACCCAAGAATAGCTATTTATAGCTATTATACTACCACCAAGTTATTTATATGGCCCCCTCTTGAGATGTCCTTAAGTTTTGAAGGCCTATAAAAAGCATGCAATATCAAGCTGATCATAGTTTAAGAGGCAGTGTTGTTTGGTTATTTTATAGCCCTTTTGGCAAATGCAGCTTTTGCTGCCTGAGCCAGCATAAATTTTGCCCGAGTTAGGAGTTACACCAAGGACACTTGTTTAAAGGAAACCACAAGAACGTTGTATGTGTGAGGTCCTATTGAGTATGTGGTTGTGACCACAAATGTTATCTTGTAAAGGATTAGTGTTCTCAGCCAAAACTAATTTGGAATCGAGTAAATAGAGTGATTTGCAGTAGTGCAGATAAAGTCCTATAGAGCTCCTCACTTCTGGGTGAGAAGGTACTGATGCCTATCAGAAAATAACTGGCTTGGTTTACAGCTGTTGTATTTTCTGTGGAAAAACAATTATTATTGTTGGCTTTCCAGATTCTCACTTGTTGTGGGGTAGCACACCAATGATACAGTCCAGGAATTTGATAGCCAGATCATCTGCTGAATAATTAAATATTGTGGAAAAATGAAGCAACAGGAGGATGAAGGGGTTGATAATCTAGAGAAACTAAATGATTTGTTTACCCTGTCCCTGTTTTTAGGGACAGGGTAACACCTGAGATGCATTGAAAAGCCTAACCAAAAACAGGGTATAGAAACAAAATTGTGTATGGGGAGGTTGTTAATACATAGTGATATTGTCCTGGCTTGAAGTAAAACAGACCAATTTTCTGTTCAGTAATTTTACTTTTTTATTTGGGGCTTTTCTAACTCACTCAACTCTGAAAGTCCCAGCAGATTGGTCAGAAGCTGCTCCCTCTCAGGGTGCTCAGCCCTGGTCACCCCAAGGGATGGTGCAGAGAGGCCCTGGCTTAGACTCATTGCTGGAACAACCAAGGGCAGGGAATGGCGGGATTTGCCCCCTTGGAGGGTGGGAAGCGTAAAAGCCTCACCCCTGTGGGGAGGAGCAGACAGGACAGGGGACTCCAAACTGACCCCCAAGGTCTTCCATCCCATCCCCATCACGCTCAGTAGCAAAGCTGAGGGCCCAAAGGGTCAACTCTCTTCCTTCCATGGCTGATGTCTGAGGAGGACCCTGTCTGTTCCTCTGCCTTTGATTCCCATCCCAGCGTTCCTGACTCCAGAGCTGGAATCCAGCTCCTGTCGGTCACCGAGTTCAGGCTGGGACTTTTCCTGATGCTGCTAGTGACGTTATCATCATCCTGGGATCTTGATACAGTTATGTATCATCTGTATACTTTTTTCCTTTATCCTTTTTTAATTTTTTTTCTCATTATTATTATTTATATCTGCATTTGTTTAGTTTTTCTTTCTAAACTAAATCTCTTTAATCCCTTTCTCTTGTCTTTTAGGAGGGGGGAGGGAGGGGTCATCATCGGTCTTTCTGATTGGTGAAAACCAAGACAGTTATGAAGGAAGGTATTTCACAGATGCACAGTAAAACTCCTGTTGACTCCAAGTACCCCACCATCTTCAATGGGACTTTGTTCCTTCACAGTGTCTACAGTTCTGACTTCCAAGCCTGAACAGAAATTCCTTTCTAACACTGTGTCCAGCTTTGTGTAGCCTTTGCTGCAGGAATTTCCAATCCTTCAACATCTGTGGGATTGTCTAGGGTCTAGTGAGTTTGGTTATTCTTCTTAAGGACTGCCATCCTCATCTCTGGGATCCTGATTCTAGTCCAAAGGTTCAAATCAAACAAATACAGTATCTCTACACATTTTAAAATGTGCCATGGCACTAGCATGTTAAGTGTGCCATAATCACTTGTCATTTATTCTTCCTGATCTGTGTGTGTATATGTATGTATAGATATGACTAGAAACACTGTTTTGCATCTGTGGAGCCTTTGCTCTACAAAATTATTTATTCTTGAAGAGGGAGAAGAGTCCGTCTTAATGGAATCTCATAAGGAATTTTGGTTCAAGTGTTTCTGGCAAGCTCTGTATGATGCTGGGATGATGTTTTGTTGTTGACACTTTTTCATAGCATTGCAAGGATTAGTTCTGTGGAGACAGGTCTCCAGGTAATGCAGTGATGAGGAGAGAAAATTACTGGAGAAATACTTTAATAGAAGTAGGTGCAAGTGTAGCCTGTCAGGTAACATGTCTTCATCGCAGTTCTTAGCTTGTGGTTATCACAGCAGGAGATCAAGCTCTGCTTTCTTTGGAGAGGAAAAAAATAATTAGGACCCTTACTCTGTTTCTTCAGAGATTCTGATTTCAGTGGTTTAAGTCTCTCCAGGAGCTGTTGTCTTTCAAGATTGTTTATTGTGTTTAAATGTCCTGGAAATGGTGCCAAGGAACCATAAGGAAAAGGAAAAAGGGGATTCTGTTCTGTGAAGTTGATGGAACTATGTGAAGATGCCATGGTTAAAGCTCTTTGCAGAAGAGCCCACAAGCAAGAGAAACCGATGAGCAGTGTGCATAGGCGAGGATACAGCCAGCTGGTTCAGTGAAACCATATTGGAAACAGGCTCTTACTCTTGTGATATAAAAATCTATATATTCTGGCTTAAAAGGAGAGTTCAGAGAAGTTATTTGAACTCCAGAGGGTTTGGCTGGCAAACAGTAAAAAATTAGGAACAAGCTGTTTCCTGCCTTTCTATTTTTGTCACTGTTAGCAGATGTGAATTTTCCATGAGTGGATTTAATGAATCTTAGTCTTAAAGCACTGTTGCTGTAGCGTCGCTTGGTCAGCCTCTTGGTGCTGTTGCTGTAGTGAATATAAGTATATCTTAAAGCTGCATTTTATATCTGTTAGATCTGACTTTTATATCCTTTATTTTTGTGTTTTGCTTGCGTGTTGCTCTACAGTTGGAATACGTCGGCCTAAATATTTGTCCCAACCTGGAATGAAAACAGCTTAGAGTTTTAAGCTAATGAATAAAAAGGCTTGTTTTCAGTTAGCTCTAGTTGTTTGTGCTAAGATTCATCAAGGCCTTTGCTAAAGAGGGTAGCAAATGATGTAGGTGTTACGGCCTACTACCAGTGTTAGAGTATGAACTGTAGCTGAAAAGATGGGCTGACTCATTGTAGTTTCTGTTTTTCTCATGTTAAAGATATATCAAGACAAAGACTATGTCATTCCTTTACCTCAACGCTTCATCTCAAATGTCACCTGCTAAAGGTGCATTGATCATTTTCATACTGAAAGTACATTCTGACATTGTGAATTCTCTACTCTGAAAAAAACTGGGAAGACTGTTGCTAAATGGCACTTTCAGATGCAGTAAATAGGGTACAGAAGAAGTTTCCAATATACAGTTTTTTTGACTCCTGGTGATGATTCACAGGAGTCTGTTTCTAGATATGATAGGGGGAAAAATAATGCATCTTGTCTCAGTTCAGCAGCTTCCATTGTGGAAAAGTGCATGCTTGGGCTTCAGCTATCTTTAAAACGTGGCAAATAAACTGGACTGGTCACTGTGCCTTGCAGGTGACCCACGGGACGCCACCACTCCTTGGCTGTCCGTACAGGGGACCATATCTCACGGCTCTGCTCCTGGTTCAGCACCGCGCTGGAGGACAGCGCCCGGCCGGGCCGGGGAGCGCAGCCCGGGGGCAGCACCGCCCGGATCCCCCCGGCCCTGGGGCTCCCTCAACCCCAACCCAAACCCAGCCCGGTTCTCTGTGGCCTTCAAAAAGGTCTACAGATGCTCCAGGCTCAGTGTGAAGCTCTTGCATGGGCTGACGAAACCTGCTTCTCCTTTCTTCCCCTGGTGAAGCATTGCCCTTGTCGGCAATTTGGCACTGGAAGAGGACATGTGAGAGTTGTGGGTTGATTTCTTTTGAAATCTTGTGCAATTTATGGTGAAGGGAGATAAGTGGGAGGATGGCTGCTCTTCAGGATATGAAACCTTGTTTTAAAAAGGTTAAGCTGTGGGGGCAGTTCATAAAGTGTAGCCTGGCATGCAGAGCTTGTCTTATAATTGAATTAAAGTAGGCTGTGCTAGCTGTTTCAAAAAAATGTGTATGGACGGCTGTGGAGTAATTTTTCTCATTATTATTATCAGTATGGTGAGAAATAGTATAGAAATCACTGGGTGATTTCTAAATGGGTCCATGAGAAATTTAACCTTCTTGTTTAAAAAATACTGTCTCTGTTGCAAAACCCCTCATTATAGCTCTGAATATTCTTTGTATCCATGAGTCCAGCCCTTTCTTTGAAGTTCTTGCTTTGAATGGGAAAAATGAGGGACTTCCGTAGGAAAAAAAGGACTCATATACATAAAACTTTTGGTTGGGGGCGGAGGGACTTCAGCTTGCTCTTAAGATAAATCCTTGCACCATTTTGTGGTAAAATTGTACTGCTCAGTGGCCTTGGGCAGAGTAAGAGCAGATGTGTATGAGGGCAGAGGAAAGCCATGCCTTCCATTAAGGCAATCAGCTAGAGTCCATCAGAACTCTGTTGTTAATTATACTAATTATACCTTTATTCATGTGCTTCCAAATTTATTATGGGCCTGGTACTACAAATAGGACCATGTGTTGTTATATTTTGGAGTTCACTGGGCCCAGCTGTGGAGGAAGCTTTGCTGTTCTGTATTTTTGTCTTGGTGAGAAGTTCCAGTCCCGCTTGATGTCTCACCCTTTCTGTTTCCTCTTCCTGCAGCCCCAGCTTTTGGGTGGTTGCTTCATGTGTGGCCTCTTTTGCGTAACAGTTTCACCAAAAGGTTGTAATTCAGTTTGAGGTATCATCCATGTGCCTGTTCTGTACTGAGATTGTGGGCTTTGGCTTATTTTTCATTAAATCTGCTCCTTCCTTTTTGTCGTCTTTGGCAGAAAATGGGAAATACTCGCTGTGAAAATGAATTTTGATGTTAGGTCTAAATTTTGTCTCGCGTTCCAGGACGCTATGTTCTGAAATTATGAGGTTTTGGTTCTCTTTCATTAATGTTAATCCCCAACACATGTCACTTTCTTCATAAAATTACAGTAAAGCATTGTTTTATTTGATGGCGAAAAACTAAACATGGCTGTTAGTTGCACTGGCAACCAATTGAAGATAGATACTATATTTCTGTGGGCTGTTCCCTGTTACTGTAGCATCTGCAAACCTCTTAACTCTTAATAATGTTATAGTTAAGCTATTGAAGCACATCTCCAAACCAGGATAGGAATAGCCTGTAACTGTGGAGTTATGTCTCTGCTGAGAGATGTTTCCTGAGGGTTAACTGTCGTTTGCCTCCCAAAGGTTAGGGAGCTGTACAGGAGAAAGGAGAACATTACCTCTTTGCTTATCTTTTAAATGATACTTATGGTTGTTAGTGTACCTTGTCAGAGAATCTTTGTCATGAGTCCTAAACATACTGTAACTAGTCACACAGGTGAGTTCTGCAGAAGTTGGGTCTCACTGAAGCACAGCTGGACCATGGGCAGTGAGCAACTCATTACCAAGACTGAGATGTGGTAATGAACAGAAGTGTTGGGAAAGCTAAAGCATATGTCGAATATTTAAGTGGTAAACTGAGGCACTGGGAGATGTCAGCAGCAGCCAATGGGAGTACAGTTTTTAAAAGGAAAATTCCATTTTGAATAAGGTTTTATGCTTTAGCCAAAGTCGTGTAGGGATTTTTTTTCTTAATCTTGTGAATTCCTATTCCTTTCTGCACTTCTGTTAATAGTGCTTCTATGCATTGGCAATGGAGAATATGGCCTATTTTTTTCTGGACTCCTTTGACCCAAGTCTCACCAGAAACCATCGTTCTCACCCTTTCTAGTTTGACAGATTCCTGTTTCATGTCTACAGTTCTTGGCTCTACAGGTGTGTTGCAAGCCAAGTACTGGGTCCAGAGCTAACACAGTCCAGCTGAAGGAGGGAAGCTCTAATTCAAAAGCCTGAAGAGAAAAGTCTTTGCTTCTGGAGGCTGGCAAGTGAGAAAGGAAATGAAATTTAGCTTGGGTTCCACGTGGTTTCTTGTTTTTCATCTATGAAGATACATTCAGGGCACTGAGTGGTGCACTGGCATGGGGGCTTGCTGTCAGGTAGGAAGACCTGTGCCTGGTTGTGTGCCAAGGAAGCCTTCTGTGTTGCATTTGGCCACAGCAGCATAAAATACAGTGTGCTTGAGGCAAAGAAGAAAAGGGCTGACCAAACATTTTTTTGGTGTAAGGTGATTGAAATCACTGGTGTTAGGCACAGGATGAATTTGAGTCAAATTTAGAATATGTGAACTATTCATGCTAGAACTTTTTGAACACTGAGCAAATGTTAGTGTCAGACCAATTCTCGCTTAGGGAAGGCAAGTATTATTTACTGCCTTCACTTCACTGACTGGAAAATTGAAATTTCAAGGGCTTCAACCTCAGTAATCTTGATATAAACTGGAACTAATTCTGTTTTTGTGGTGTTGCTCCTCATTGGTGCTGACGTAGGTCAAATTTGAAAGCAGCTTTTCCTTTTTGCCAGGGAACTGGGGCAGCTTACACAGGCTGATGAATCTCCAAGAAACAATGGTGCGATACCTGTTGGTGTTGGCGAGTGTGCTGAAATCTCGTTCAAAAGAGGCTTATTCATTGCTGCTGTCATTATTCTGCTGATGCAACCTCTGCCTGGGCAATTACTGTTTGTTGGCTTCAAAAGTTAGCAGGTCTATGAAAGCATCTGTCAGCAAATAAAAAGCTGGGCTCTAAGGAAAGTGTTTTAAAACTCCTTCTGAAGCCTGCCCTGCTGGAATTTGCATTAGATTCTTCTTTGGTTGCATCAGCTGGGACTCTGTTGTGACCGCTTGACACTTAGCATTTACTAATGCTGAATGGAATACTAATTGAGAGAGGTTTTAATAGAGATGTCAACTATTCTAATGAGAGCATTTGACAAATGCTGGCTAGTATTTTTACAACAATTATTTTATATGAAGCTTTCCATGTAGACAAATCCCAAGGTGCTTTACATTAATCTTTTTGGGGGAGGGCAAAAGAGTCGTGATTTATTCTTGCATTTAATCATTTGAAACCCTCTGATGTTCTGTCTGTCATGATAAAAGTCCACTTCTGGGGTCTGCCAGTAGAAAGGAAAGCTCATCTTCAATGTGCAAGGTGCTATGGAGCAATCAGTTATTCTGTAATGCAGCCAGTTATTTTCTTTTGAGTTCTTTTGTGTCTGATCAATATATTCTATTTGTGTTTAGAGTTAACAAGTGGCTAAGGAGATGTATGCATTTCTTTCAGGAGTTACGTGAAAGTATGTCAAACTCAATCAATTTAACAAACAGCTAATTGGAAATGGCTATAAAAATAGGAAGGAAAACATCTTCCACCATCCCCTGAAATTCAAATGTCACTTCTAACGAGACACATACTTTGAGCCTTGTAAGATTACACTGTTCAAGAACAGTAAATTAGCAAGTTTTTCTATATATACCTGTGACTTGACCCATAAAAACTCCAGTTGACCCGGGGGGAATAGTGGTCTCAGTTGAATATGGTGTTGCTGAGCACTGTCTCTGAATGCAGGTTCAGGCCCCTGAAGGTATCTAGAGGCTCAAGTTGATGCTTTCAATGGTAAAAAGGTACTTAAGAACTCTTTAGCTCTGGTGGCTGTTGCTTTGGAGAAAAGCTTAGCAGTGTCCTACTGGTGAAGCGAGGGAAGGAGCAAGGGGTCAGATGTGGTCAGAGGGAAAACTCTCAAGCAGCTTTTTACTCTAATCCATCCAGTGGTTCTTGCAGAGACTTGATGTCCTTTTTACCGTACTTCCAGGGGACTTCAGTAGTAGTAGAGTCCTGCTTCTTACAGGGGCAATTAGAGAAAAGTAAAAATTGCTGGGTGAAATCAGTGCTTGAAAGAAAAACTCAGATAGTGAAAATGAATGTTTTATTAGTATCAGCAGGAAGCTGACTGTTTCTGCCCCTCTGCTGAGGGGACAGAAAGGGTTAATGCTTTGATACACAAGGTTTTTGGTAGCACTTTAACTGTTCTATGTAGGCAGAGCCAAATTGTAGAAGGTGCTGTTTATCCAACATGCTCTAAGACATTAAATCATATCAGTTTATTGGAGATAATTACTTTAAACAACTACTCCCCTATGTGGTGAACCTTCCTCTCCTGTAGTGATCATCCAAATCTTTTCCAGCAAAGAATTCCTAGCTCAACATCTTCTGAGGCTTGGCAGCTGAACATGTGTAATGCTTTAGACTTAATTTGTCTCAATTTTAGGGTAAGTTTTTTTTTCTTTCCTGGGGATAATGAAAGGATTTTTTTTGTAGTTAGTGTATCTACAACAGCTTTGGGTCCTGGTTTGATTGTTGAGCAGTCCCTGTTCTCCCAGTGTGTTGAGATCTAGTTGTTAAACCCGTGCAAAATCAACCTAACTGACATGAGGTTACAGGATCAACTGAGATTCTGTGCATTTATCTTGTGATTTCAGTAGGAATGTGATCTTAATAAGAGCAGTTGGAGGGCTGATACAATAAACTACTAGAAAACTGCTGCTTTGCTAATTTCTTTTATTGCACAGCACCTCATCCAGTTTGAGACTGGAATCCCAACCGAGGGTATAGATGAGGCTCCTGCCTGTGATTGATGAAGCTGATGAGTCTGCTGGCCCCAAACAGAACAAAAGACAAAATGGAAGAAATCCCTGATTATTGTTTCTTCTGAAAGGAAGTACAGTTAAAATGATAGAATTGTTTAGGTTGGAAAACATCTTTAGGATCACAGAGTCCAACTGTTAACCCAGAACTGCCATGTTACCACTAAACCATGTCCCTCAGCATCATGTTTAAGTGTCTCTTAAAGGCCTCCAAGAACTCAACCATTTCCCTGGGCAGCCTGTTCCATTGTTTTGACAATCCTTGTGGTGAAGAAATGTTTCCTAATATCCATCATAAACCTCCCCTGGTGCAACTTGAGGCTGTTTCCTCTTGTCCCATCACCTCTTCCTTGAGAAGAGACTGCCCCCTGCCCCCCATACCCTCCTTCTGGGGAGTTGCGGAGTGGTAAGTTCACCCCTGAGAATACTAGAAGAGACATCTTAGAGCTGTATCCTCCGTTGGCAGGGAGAGAAGGTTGAGCACATCTGGCATTAGCATGTGATCCTATAAATATTGAAATGTCAGCCCTCCTGGGAGGAAAGCAGTACTACTTTCTAAAATGGCATTATGCTGGAAAGATGTTATTTAAATTTGTGCTAATACTGTAGTGCAATTGGATCTTTTTATGCCTCACCGATTAAACTGACTTTCTGTAAGGAAAATAAAAATTCATCCCACATCTCCCAAAGATCAATTATTTATAACAGCAGTGAAAAAAATAATATCCAAACTAAATACTAGTGATTCAAAGCTGTGGGGTTTTTCAGTAGCAACTCCAGTGTCGCCCAATTCCCCCAGCTACGGAAGTTCTTAGTGTATGGAAAATGTGTTTTCTGATCATTTCTGCTCCTCAGTTCGTTGCTGAGTTGTTGCAAAGAGAACAGAATCTTCTTATCAGTTCAGATGGGGAGAGCCCAAAATATTCATGTAACTTCTGTTTTCAAAAACACTTGTTATTTTCACAAGTGTTTTGAGACTTCATTCTGTAATAGTTTCACGTATAAAACTAAACATTCTGAAAGAAGTAGCTCACGAGGTGGTGATGAAACCAAGTCTTTGAGGTTAAATGAGGGGCTGTGATTTAATATACTCTGTGCCTTCAACCACTGGACCCAGAAGGCTATGCTCAAGAATACGGTAGTGGAAAAGACTTTTTCCTGCCTTGACTCACTCTAGAAGAACAGAGGGTCAAATAAAAAATTTACTGAAGTCTGTTTCTCAGGAAGTTGATTGGTCTTTTGTTTGTTCAACTTTGGTTCTCTGGTGATATTTCTTGCTTCTTTCTATTTATTTCTTTTTTTCTCTAGAAATGCAGGGGATACACTTGTCCTGAAACAGCATCATAATAAAATAAAGGTTGTCATTGACAGCGCTCTCTTCATCTGGTCAAAAGGCCTTTTCCTTCTTTCCTTATAGCCATACTTGGCCTGGGAGAACACAATTACCTTTTGTTTTGCTGACTTGGTTTTCTTGGATGGGGGGTTTGACCCTGTTTACTCAGACAGAGGAATAAATCCTCAGTTACTCTCCTCTACTCATTTCTGACGGACAATAGCTTCTGTGTGTGAGGAATTCCAGCTGAGGAGGGCTGGTGGCGTTACTGACCTTCATCCACTGTTGTAATTTTGTGAATTGCTGCCTATACAGCAACAGGGCTGTTCTTATTCCATTGTGTGAATCTGGGAATGGAGGACTTAAAGGCTTTTATGCCTTCTGCAGGAAAGATTCCAACCAACCTCATTTTCTCAGTGACTCAGGGTATAAGAAGCAAAAGTAAGCCTGAACTGGTTTTAAAAGAAAAGGGGGGTTACATTAAGGATAGTGGGGAATGGAGTTGTGTGCCTGAGGAGCTCAAGGACTGAACTATGGAAGGTACTAGGAATTTATTTGTGGACAAATACAGATATCAGCATAAACAAAGGAGGGAGGGAGACAAAGGTAACGAATGAAAAATTCTGGAATGTAACTGCACACAGTAGAAACATCTTCAATGACTTTTAAGTCCAAGGTCTGAAAGGAGTGGGGAAGAGCTGCCGTGGAGGTCGAGAAGTGTAACAGTATCCTGGTTTGAGGTAAAACAGAACCAATTTTCTGTTTTAGAACTTCACTTTTTTAGCTGGGTCTCTTCTAACTAACCAAACTGAAATGACCAGCACATTGGTCAGAAGCTGCTCCCTCTCAGGGTGCTCAGCCCTGGTCACCCCAAGGGATGGTGCAGAAAGGCCCTGGCTTAGACTCATTGCTAGAACAACCAAGGGCAGGGATTTTGCCCCCTTGGAGGGTGGGAAGCGTAAAAGCCTTGAGGGGTCACCCCTGTGGGGAGGAGCAGACAGGACAGGGGACTCTAACTGACCCCCAAGGTCTTCCATCCCATCCCCATCACACTCAGTAGCAAAGCTGAGGGCCCAAAGGGTCAACTCCCTTCCATGGCTGATGTCTGAGAAGGACCCTGTCTGTTCCTCTGCCTTTGATCCCCATCCAAGCGTTCCTGACTCCAGAGCTGGAATCCAGCTCCTGTCGGTCACTGAGTCCAGTCTGGGACTTTTTCTGATGCTGCTGTTGACGTGAGCGTCATCCTGGGAGCTTGATATGATTTTGTAGAAATTGTATCTATTTCATTATTTTCTTCCTTTTTTCCCCATTTTTTTTTTTAATTTTAGTATTAATACTTCATTAGTTTAGTTCATTCTAAACTCATAAACCTCCTTATCCTGTTCATCTCCTTTTTTGAGGGGAAGAAAGGCCATCTCTCAGTCTGGGTTTTGGTAATTTGGGCTGAAACCACGGTAAACAGAAAAAGGACAGATGTGAAAAAACAAAGCTTCAAGCATAAAAGAAAGGAGGGAGAAAAGAAAAAAAGCATAAGGTGAGAGCAGATAGTGTGGTGACTATGCAATGAAGAGTAAGTTCACATTTTCAGGTCAAGTGCTTAATTAACTTAACCCTGAGAAGCGGCCCCAGATTGTTGCGAAGGCATCACAAATACTTATTAGCAAGAGGAAATCCCAAGCGCTTTTTGGTTGCAGAGGAAGAGTCACAAAGGCTATCAACAGAGCTTGCTGCTGCTAAAATATTTGTTGCTATTCAAGTTGGGAAAATCTCTTCAGTACTGGTCTGTAACATGCCTGTGACTTGCCAATACAGCTGCTGCTCAACAAGGACACTGGTGCTGGAGTTTCAAAAGCATCTTAATTACAGGAGGCTTTCCTGCTGCTGCTTCTGCCATCAGAGATAGCTGATCACTTTCCAAAGATGGTGCTTTCCATTCTTAATTTATGGACTGGAATGCAGAAGCAAAGGGCAAGGCATTTGCAAAATAGTTACTCATTTTTAATGTCTTCAGATGCTTATTTTAAGCTGAGTTTGCTGAAATGCCAAGCCAAGTAAATAGCCTGAAATTGCTTCAGTCAGTGAGAGCTGAAGGGGG
This sequence comes from Jacana jacana, assembly GCA_013400555.1. Classification (NCBI taxonomy): domain Eukaryota; kingdom Metazoa; phylum Chordata; class Aves; order Charadriiformes; family Jacanidae; genus Jacana; species Jacana jacana. The sequence continues at coordinate 141,258 of VZTM01028434.1, read as the reverse complement.
ACAATTCAGACCCCCTGCTCCAGCGGGGCTCTGTAGGGCTGTTATACACAGTGTTACTTAAAATGCTCCTCAGGCTTTTAATGGTCCTCAAGAAAAACCACCCCCTCTCCAGCACTGCGCACCCCTGGGGCCTCTGACTGATGGAAGTGTCATATTTAGCAAGAACTCTAGTGTTTATTTGTGATGTTATTCAGCTACTTTCCTTTCACCCTTTCACTTGTTTTCTTAACTGCTTTCCAACTCCTCCACTTAATTAGGAGGATTAATACTTCTCAGTGATAGAGCCTTCCTTTCCTTTGGATCGCATGCAATTAAAAATACACTGTCAAGAGGAAGGGTGGTCTTTCTTGCTTGGACTATGGGATTAAGTATTTGAAACACAGCGTATTGTGTGACAAATAGCTCAGTCCCTTTGTTCCCTGTCTACCAATTCTGGATAATTGTTCCCCTTTCCAACCCGTCCTTGTCTGCTTAGACTTTGAGTTCCTGGGAAGAGGTGGTCACTCCTGATGTGTTTCGAAGCTCTTGAGAGGGATCTGTTGCTTCTGCAGGAAACAGTGAAAGCCACTAGCTCTGTGTTTTCTGTCTTTATTTTTTATTTTCTTTATTTTTTTTCTTGTTCCTCTTCTCTTTGCTGTCGTATTTAGGGGAACAGGTTAGTCTTTCTCCCTCCCCTCCCCACCTGTGCCTGGCAGGTATCAAGGCATTCTGTAGCTTTCTCCAAAAATAGTTTTCCGTAGCTTTATTGTACTCTGCATTTTGTTACCTCTTCTTTTTCTAAAGTGTTTTCATCCTAGGAAAAAAGCCTTTCCCACTGTGACATCTTCCTCTTTTGGGGCAACTTTTCCTTTCATGATGCTTCTTACAGACTTTGATAACAGCAGGGATTTTTGAGGTGGCACTGGCTTTTGTCAGCTTTTCACTTCGATTTGCAGCTTTATTTTGGATTCTTACTCCAGTAGACCCGAGCTGAGCTTCTGAACCAGGCTTTTTTGATGTATCTTTACCAAAATAGTCATGATGAGATTAGTAGTGTTTCATTCCCCGTCACAAGTGCAGGCAAACATTCTCAGCATGTCTCTGCTCTTAAGTTTGACTTGGCTGAAGGCAGTTCAGCTTTTTGATAGCAAAAGGCATTAAATTGAGTAAGCTTTTATGTGCATTGGAAATACAAAAACTGCAAAGCCGTTGTACTGAAAAGGTTATCCAGTACTGTAAGTATTTCACACAGCATTCACAACTGGGCACTACATTGAAAATGCCATATGTTAAAAGCAGAGAGAGTCTCCAGCAGCATGTTAAATCTCTTTAGAAGAGCTGGGGAGGTCCTTTTTCCATTACAGCCTAGATGTGAGGGGAATAGATTATACAAGACCTCTAATTACCTTTCTGTAAGCTTCAGAAAGACCTGTAACACTGCCCTGTGGCAAAAAGCTTTCTTTTTCTCATACTCAATGGGTTATTGTGCTGTTTGGCTCCAGCTGCTTGTCATTCTGGAGAAATGCTGACTGGAAGGCGGCGGGTTTGCAGTTGATAACTGACACTCATTGCTGGAGACAGACAAGGGTGTAAATTGTCTCTCTCCCTTGGGAAAGGTGATGTTTGTGAAAAAACACAGGCCAAGCTCCTGTCTGTCACTGAAAGATGAGCTAATCTTTTCCCCTGACATCGTGTGAAGCCAGGGGGCTGTGGCACAGCACCCCCATTCTCTTGCCACCCGAAGTCAGAGGAGAAAAACTGCGAAGATTGCTTTGGCAACCGTCCTCCCATCATTTGTGCTGATTTGCTCTGGTTCTTAGGGAGCTCTGGGTTAGTTGCTGAAGCTCTGCTCTGTTTCGCTCTGGGGTCTCACGATACTGAGCTAATGGGATTCGTACCCCAGGACAAGCTGGGGGTAAGGGAATGTTCTTCACAAAACTGGCTGCTGGGATAGGGTTGAAATCGGTGCTTAACCTCTTGATGTTCTTCTGCTGGCTGGCCTCTGGTTTCCATAGGGCTGAAGCAAGCGAAATAATTCCATGATGGTTTTTTTTATGAGCAAAACCAAACCCTAAAGTTTACTTACTCTCATTAGTTTGTATCTTGCCTGATTTTTTTTGGAGCAAGGTTCCTGGCTTCTGATATAAAACCTGTTACTCAGCCAGTGCTGTACAATGCGTATCAACTTGCTGTGATACAGGCTTAGGTGTTTTAAGCTTTATTTTACTTCATGTCAAATGAAATCAGCTGAAGAATAGTGCAGGTAAACTTAGACAGTCTTAAATCCATGATGTGATGGCTGGAAGGTGTTCCTTTGAGTTCTAGTGATTTATTTGTGTTTGCAATGGCAAATAAAGGTCATCTTTCAGTGTCCCCCTAATGAGTTTATGGAATGGTATGGGTATATAACAATAAGTAGCTGTCTACAAAAGCTCCTGATAAAAGCAAAACAATCTTCAGTGACACTTCTTCCAGTGCATCACCAGCATTGGGTCATGTGCTGGTGTGATATCTCTGTATCTGTGTTAAGATAGTCTGCTTTCAGTGGGGTTTTTATGTGCGTATGGTGCTCCTGCATCTATCACAATGATTTTTATAGTTTTTCCTAAGCAGAAGCAAGGTCATGGTTTCAAGGTGCAACAGATGAAGATATGGCAGTTCTCTAATGACAGACTGTGTAATAACCAGCACCAGTCAGCTAATTTTTTCCAACAAAACCTTTTCTCACATAATGGAGAAGCACTTAAAATACTTCTCTCAGATTTCGGAGGAAGATTTAAGATTAAGAATTTCAGATGAAAGTGTTCAGGTCTCTAATTGAAGTTTCAACTTCTCTGAGGAAAGCAGACCCCCTGTTTTTAGGGAAAACCATGAGCATTTTGAACTCTTTGTACTCTGTGTTGCATTTCTTGAAATGATGTTGCTAAATAGTCAAAGAACAAGTACTCTTTCTTATTTCTGTGCCTTCTTGATGAGGAATAAGCAATTATTTTGTGTGCCCACAACCGGGGGGTTCCTGGTTCACAGTGGGTTCACATCCATGTGAAATCTCCCCAAATGACTCAGAACTTGAGGATAATTTGCTGTTAAGATTCCTCTTATAGAAGAGCTCACTCACAATAAAAACCGTTCCCAGCTCCACACACTGTCAACTGCTAAATTTGTCCTCGCTTGTACTGAATAACTTTTTGGGAGCAGAGGTTTTCTAAACTAGGTCAGCAAAACAATGCAGGGATGTGTGTGGCGGGGAAGGGAATGGCAAAGAGGAGTGGGATGAATTTATGCCCTGGCACGTTGTCGTGGTTTGAAGCAGGACATCCATATATTAGGTTAGTTAACTGCAGATCATGGATCTAATTGAAAGTACAGTCTAATGAGGAATTGTGTTGCCAAAACTAGAGGTTAGAAAAGAAAAAGAAAAAGAAAACCTCTGCTCAGGACATTAGGACAATTTGTTGAGGGGGGAAAATGGGCAAACTCAAACTGAATTTGCCAGTTAAGAACCTGAATGCAGAGCTGCTCTCAAGGATTTCCTTCTGCTGATGAAAATGGGACAGTCTACAAAAATGTTATTAGAACAAAATTAGGCATAAAGACTCTATGGTTTCTGATGTGATGGTGCCATGGTGGAGTAGAGACATCACAGAATGTTTCCTGCTGGGAGAATTTTAGAAATCTGTTTTACTTCCCAGAAGGGGAAGAATGGCCCAGGAGAATATGTGGTCCATGTGGATCTCATACTGAGATTTATTTTTACAAAATGGAAGAATTGGCTCATTCAATGTCTTTTTCTGTTTTTCACAGCAAACTTGCAGTGAAAAAGTGTTGGTTGTTTTTTTGTTTTTTTTTTGTTTTTTTTTTTAAGGCCAGAGCCTACAGGGATATTTCTCTTGTAACATATGGGACAAGACTTTAGAAAGCACTCAACTTCATGTTAGGAATGTCCTTGAGTGCCACTCTTCACTGTAGCTCTCTGTAGAGGGAAGCTCCAGTCCCCCCTCTTAGCATAGGAGACACTGAGATGCTCACAGGCCCCTTGTTTTTCTTGTCTCCCCTCAACAGGCTGCTGGAAAGCTGAGACTTAACGGGCAAAGGGAGGTGCTGCTTCCAGGTGTGCAAAGCATAATGGGAAGAGTTAGCACCATCTAACTTCTGGAGAATGGCTTTGACCTCAGCTGTGACTGAAAGCACAGATGATTCCTGCTTTTGGATTCAACCTGTTTCATACCATTCCCTTTCCAGACCTGCAGAGAAGGTATGTCCATTGTCATGTTATCCACAGCCAGTGTCCAACCCTGGTGGACTCCTTTCAATTATATGTCATCTGCTCATTGGTAAATTTGGTTTATCCCACAGAATGGGCTGAAGGATATATTTTTGAGTAGTTTGACAGTGTCTCTTTCCACCTGGAATGACTGAGGCTAAGAAGAATTTACCTTTTTATACAGCACATGGATTAGTCCAGCATGAAGATCTAATTACACAGCAAAGGAAACAGCTTTTGCTTCCCAGAGCACAAATGCTGTCTTTCCAATTGCCACATGTTCAGGCTGACATCAGTCCCGGTAAAAAAAAAAATAAATAAAATCCTGCAACGTCTAGAGAAATGGAAGCTTTCTGCCACTTAAATACTGCTTTTCTTCAGGGAAGCCAGCAGCAAGTTAAGGCTTTGGATGAGTCCAGCAGATCCATGAGGGTACCCTGAAGCTGGTGACAGGACAGCAAGCTCATCAAAGGAGGGGTGTAGTCCATGGTGTCCAGCTGCATTGGCCTGGCCCAGCTCCCGGGGGAGGAAGCTGAAAGAATGAGAGGAAATCAGCAGGGAGCTGGGAGAAGGGTGTGGAGAATAACTGGGTTGGAAGTAGAAGTGAAACCCAAGATGCTTTAATGGGGAACAGGATGGGGCCAGGCTCTTCTCAGTGATGTCCAATGATAGGACAAGGAGTAATGAGTGCAAGCTGGAATAGAGGAGGTTCCACTTCAATACAAGGAAAAACTTCTTCACAGTGAGGGTGAGGGAACAGGGGCTGCCCAGGGAAGTTGTGGAGTCTCCTTCTCTGGAGACATTCCAAACCCGCCTGGAGGCATTCTTGTGTGACCTGCTCTGGTTGTTCCTGCTCCAGCAGGAGGAATGGACTGGAGGAGCTTTCCAGGTCCCTTCCAATCCCTGAGATTCTGTGTTTCTGTGAATTAGGTAGAGGAAATTGTCTGAGCAATTGTTTGCCTGTTTATTTTGGCTCAGATCCAGACACCTAGAAGAATCCACTTACATTTTCTGTTTTTTCCCCTTTCTCTCTGGAATGAAACCATCACTTGATAATGTATTTTACTGCAAATACTTGTGTTTGGGGTCAAAGCAGAGAGTCATAAAGGTGGTATTCCTACCTTTTCTCTAGGCAGAGCATAGATTAGGGCATTCAGTCAGTTGTAAGATTCTCATTTTTCTCTTGAAAAGGTTCAATCCTGTACCTCCTGCATCTAAGCAGATACTTAGATAAGGCTGTAACTTAAAGCAGAAGAATGCAGTTTCTTCCTGCTGGAACACAGAAGACTTCCAAGTGGAATGTCTGCTGAACCTGTGAGTATAGGGGTATTTCTGGCTGGTTACAGCAACAGCTTTAATCATGGGCTTTTTGGACCTGGACAGAGAAGGGTGTCGAGCCCCAATCACTTGTCTTGTGTGTTTGGTTTCCCTTCAGCTGGCTCTGTATAAATGTAAAAGGGGAACAGGCGCTATTATGGCCCTAGGGGTACTTGTGTTTTTTCCCTTTAGCTGGTACTGTTTGGTGAAGCTGACTAAATCATAAAACTGAAGGTTTCAATAGAACTAATGTTCACTAGGAATACAGCTTGCTGGTTTGACTTGTGGAAAGACTATTTAAAGGCAGGTGGTATCCAAATAAGGGAAAGTCAAAGAAGGCATTTATGTTAGAAATTGGAACTTGACATAAAAGGGTCTGACTCTGGCTTTAGCAGACCCTCTTCCAACTGCCAGACCATCAAACTTTGCTGTTGGCCCAGTGCTTGATCCACCTGATCATGTAGTACCTGATGGTGTGTATTTACTTCTAAGGAACTGTGGCTGTCTGCGTGTCCTCTGCCTGGTCTTTGGAAGTGGGAGTTGTTTAAAATCAGTGAAACTTCTTTTTGAAGCTGTGGCCTTTGTAATGGTGCTCTGCTAAAGTTACCTTTCTGCTCTTATCTCCTGAGGAACTGACAGATCCTTATGCGAGGGATGGGTGTGGAGACTACATGTCTATTTCCTTATTTGCTTCTTTTAGTTGTTCTGAATGTTTTTCTGTATCTTGAAGTGGTACTTTGGGAGAAGGCATTGGAGAACCTAGAAGTCTTAAAGGAGCAAAAACTCAAGAGTGTTCCTGTTTGATCAAAATATCTTACAGAACTTACCAGGGGTGAAAATAATGGGATCTGAACAGTTGCCAAACCCAAGCACAGTAATGTTTGTGTGTGTACCTGTGGGGTTTCTTGAACAAACTCCCAGCAGTTTGTAGCAGGATTATCCATTTCTATCAAATTCTCCTTAAAGCTGGACACACCTAATAGAGCCCTTAGGTTTCTCTTATTCTCCAATCTCCCCGAAATGAGACCTGAAAAAACAAGAAAGGAGTTGAACTAGGGGAGAAGTCCAGTTATGCTTAGGAAATTGGGCTCCCAAGTGCTAGGAAAGATAAAGTATTTTCTTTGGAGAGGTTGGCAGAGTAATTTACCTACATGCCACCTTTCTTGGTACAGAGGTGACAGCAGCTCAGAAAACAAATAAATGTTTCTCTTCCTGCCTGGCACAGGCTGAGCCTGTCAGCCAGAGAAGATGGAGGGGCGCCTGGGGCAGTGGCTTATCCGGGCCCACTTACTGCTACAACTGGAATGTAAATAGTTTGAGCTCCTAAAAGAAAATGTTATTTTGCCTGGAATTTAAATCCTCAGTTTCAGCTTCCAAGCCCTCAAACCTCTGGTGTATGTTTTTGCCCCATGGAGAAGTCTATTTTCCTCCTACTCCCTTCTGCCTCAGCCCTCTGAAATGTTTCTCCATCTTACCCTGTTCTCTGCCTCCCTCCCAGCCTCCACAACAGCCCCTGGGAAGAATAGGGGACCATTAAAGAAACCACTACAAAGAGCTCACTGTGCAAGCCCCCTCCAATGATGTCCAATTACAGAGCACAGCCCTGCATCTACAAGGCAAGAACTGCATCTGCTCTGCAGAGCCCATCAAAGGTCAGCCTCCACCAGCAGTGATCTCTTCTGCTCTGGTGCTTCCCATTCTGCGTTTCTAGTGCTTCCTTCTGTCGCTGTTACCCAAAACCTCTTCTTCCACCTCCCCTGCCACACTAAAATTATGTTGTGTGTAGTCCCTATTCATTCATTTTCCTCTAGGGAATATACTTCCCCCTGGATCCTCTGGAAATTCACAGTAGAGCTTTGCTGTCCTTAAAATATTATCTTCTGTTTTTTCTTTTGCTTCCTTCCTCTTTTCTTAGAACCCATTGAAAAGATATATGTGTGTGTATATATATGTATTCCAGCTGTTTGAACTAAGTGTATGGCACAGTCTAGTTTTTACTTAATCCAGAATTTATTAAAGCAGTGACTGGAGCCTTTGTTTTTTGAAAACTGCTTTTGCATCGACAACAGACAAAGAAAGGAAAGGGGAAGAGGAGGGGATCTGAAGGGCTTCCAAGAGAACAAATTCTCTCTTGTAGGTCTCAACTGGGACATTAATTGGTCCTTGTGGAGTTTTTTGGGTACTCCAATGCCTGTTTCAGGACTGTGCCTGAGGCTGTCACAGGAAGATCTGTGATGGGCAGAGGAGCAGCCGAGGGGAGTGGGTAGCAGTTAGGAGCAGACAATTTAGAGTTGCATTTCTCAAAGTAATGTTGATCTTGGCTTTGAAACTTTCATCTGCCCAGCTTGCATTTCATCTCTCCACTTTGAATCCTTTGGTATATTTTGTTTTATTGGGATTTTTTGGTTTGTTTAAAAGCCATTTTGCAGGGCCAGTGAAAATTGAAATTTGATTGTTCTTTAAATAATAAGTAGGGATTGTGGTTGTTTTGGCACCAATCAGGAAAAGTCTTACATGGGTATACTTGGCCAAATAGCCATAAAGAACATTTGTACACATGGGAATTGTATATTTTCTGCCTCTCCTTGAGGGTTTGTAAGTTGAATTTGAATTAAATGTAGCCCATCTCTGCTTGCTGTGCGTACTGCAGTCCACTGAGCGTGAGAGGACGGCTGAAGGAAGGAGTGGGGATTAGGGTGCCTAGCTTTCCCTATTCCCACTGATTAAACTCCAGATGTCAAATAGCAGGTGTTACCTTAAGTTCAATTCTAATATTTGCTCTTCTCTGGCTGCGATAAGGCTCCAAGCTTGGTGTGTTGACATAATTCCAGCTTTTTAGCTTAACACAGGAAGACGTGTAGTTGTAGGGACAGAACTGAAGTAGTGCTGTAAACTGAAATAGTGTTGTAGGGACACAACTGAAACTGAGTTAGGTTGTTTAGGCAGGTAATGGCCTGACTTAATCTCTCTACTGTATGAAAACATCGGCTGGATAATATTCTTGTAAATAAAATATCTTAGTAATGTCTGGGTATTTAGAGCTTCTCTGGGGTATTTATGTCCCTGAAAGAGGACTGGCTTTGAACAGCCAGATGGAAATTACAGAAATAGGGGGAGGAGGGGTTTTCCTGTCATTTCAGACTGAACTTTCTGACATAGCCTTATTAAACATTCAGGAAAAAAAGCCCATAAAGCTGTCTTTGAATTTTATCTAGCCCAGCATAGAGGGGAAACCCTTTCTTTACTGTGACAGCCAAATATTTTGGTGACACTTTAACTGCTTACTGGGAAAAACTTCTTCATCACAACTTGTGTGGAATATGGTTGTATTGTGTTTATGTATTGTATTTCTAGGCTGGAAATAAAGTCTAAACAAGTCCAGAGTCTAATCAGTTATGAAGAGCGTAACTGAAACCATGTGTCTGGGGCCAGCTAAGAGATACCCAAGTGGCAGCTTCTCTTTTCATCTAAATTGGGTATATTTTACCTCATGGGAAAGGGAGCAAGCAGGGGCAGCACCTTACTAAAGAATTAAGACTTCATTTTTGGGACCAAGATGTGTCACTACATCTGGCTTCTAACACTTCCATACAATCCTGATGAATAAAGTTCTGTAAAAATGGGTCGCTGCTTATATGCTGCCTCCTCATTAACTACTCCTTATGTTCAAAGGCACGAGTGCTCTGCAATCCTGATGGTGCTCTCTTCCTCTAATCTCAAGTGAGTGTGCAAAGCACAGGACTGTGTTTCGCTTCTCTTAAAACCATATCAGCTGTACTTTGGCAGCCTCTATAGGGGTCATACACCATGTGAGTATCTGCTGTCCTGTGTGTGGATAGTGTCATCCTACAGCATTTGAGGGACCTCTGTGGAAAGCCCAGCTGCAGGTGGTTAGGTAGAGACAGGAATCTTTCTGATGTGGTCTTGCAAAAGCTAGCATTGTAGAAGTTGTCAAAAGAGCAAATTCTTTACCATCTTTACTGTTGCCTTTAGCAATAAATTCCACCTTATTGAATTTGCTAGGGCTGCCTTGAGTTTTGTCTATACACAGCCTTGTGTTCTTTTGTTAAATCCTTAAACAACTTCTGCTCAACTCCCCTGGGGCCAAGCCTGATGGACAGTAATTTCCTGATGCTGAGTGTGACCATGGGTGGTTACACTGCAGCTCTCTGATATTTTGGGTTTTTCTGTGCATACCTTGGCTTAATTCAAAGTGGATGTCTTGGGGAAGATTTTCATTTCCACTGAATAGGAGGCATTCTTTCAAAGTCTTTCACTATGTCAAAAATCCTCTAGTTTTTAATAGTATGTTTAGCTTCTACTGTTAACACTGAACAATATTTAGGTTTGAGAGGGCTAGTTGTTCACCTTGAAGCACTGATTGCAAGCCGAGGGAAAACATGCAAGTGTTGAATTCAGCCACGTCTGCTGAATGCTGCCAAATGATCTGTGGGATTATATAGCCCTTAAAGAGAAAAAATGCAGGGATCTAAAAAGGGCTATTTCCTTTCTCCCTCTTGGTGAGATTTTGAAATGGAGAAATAGATCTGTCTGAAGAAATGCAGAGCCTGGTTCTGTGTATTTAAGTCCCTGTTGAAGTGACCTGTGTATGAATTGGCCTCTGTCTAGAAGCCATGCTGATGCAGCAACAAGTCTGGAGCTTTCAGGGGCATGTAAAAGTGCCTATATGACTACTAACCTGAAACATAGAATGGTCCAGGCCAGAAGGGACTGCTAGGATCTAGTCCAATGTCCTTGCAGTCAGCAGGGACACCCCCAACTAGACCAAGTTGCCCAGAGCCTCATCCAGCCTCCCCTTGAATATCTCCAGGGAAGGGGCCTCAACCACCTCCCTGGGCAACCTGTCCCAGTGGTCCACCACACTCAGAGTAAAGAACCTACTCCTAATATCCAACCTAAAGCTGTTTTTTTTCCAGCTTGAAGCCATTGCCCCTCATCCTGTCATTGCAGGCCTTTGTAAACAGACCCTCCCCAGCCTTCCTGTTCAGGGAACTGGAAGTCCCCTGAAGACACTGGAAGGCTGCTATTAGGTTTCATACAAAATCACACAGAATATCAGGGATTGGAAGGGACCTTGAAAGATCATCTAGTCCAATCCCCCTGCCGGAGCAGTAACACCTAGATCAGATCACTTCAGTTTCCCTGGAGCCTGCCCTTCTCCAGGCTGAACAACCGCAGCTCCCTCAGCCTGTTCTTGTAGCAAAGGTTCTCCAACCCCCTGATAATTTTGGTGGCCCTCCTCTGGACCCACTCCATCAGGTCCATGTCCTTCCTCTCTTGAGGTCTCCAGACCTGCACACAGCCCTCTAGGTAGGGTCTCACCAGAGCAGAGTAAAGCAGGCTCATGTCTAGCCAGCCTCAGCTACGGGCAGAAACGTGTGGCTGCTTGCAAAGAGTGTTTAGATGAACCTTCAACAAATGGTTGAAGATGATGACCACTGGTCCTGTCTGTGTGGTAAGAGTCACAGTTCTTGTGACTCCCTTTGCTGTGCTCCTCTTTACCAGCTGGGAAGAAACAGGTCTCAAACAGATGAGTATCTAGGGGGGTCCAAGGAAGTCCTTTTTCTGTGCTTTCATTGCAACCCACTGGGATGGAAAGAAAGGGTAGTGGATCCCAGGTTTCAGGTGTCCATTAGCGAGGAAATATCACAATCTTGGCTTAGGGTTTTAGCTGAAGTTTAAGCAGACAGTTTTTCAGCTCTAGAAGCTGTGGGCTTCCTCTCTGGGGGTATGATTTAGATGGTGTTTTTTCAAGCAGGTGGTTGTGCTGGACTGCCTCCCCTGCAGAGGTGAAAACACAAATACCAAATACTAAGCCTTGCTGTGAAGAAATTGGATGCCACCATTTGTTCTCTGTTCCTCCATCTGTGGCCCTGTGAGTCAAGGTCCACAGCTCTCATATTGAAAGCTCAGGGTAACAACTGACTAATACTTGTCTGGTAAAAATGTTTAACCATAATCCCAAATGGCAAAGCTTATAAATGATGGGTCTGCGTTTTTGTTTCAAGTGTAAAGAAAGGGATGTAAGGGGAATTGTTGCTTTGATTCCACTCTTAGTTGCTTTTAACCTCAAAAACAGTTGGTACAGAACAAGAATTCCCTGAAGACTCTGAAAATAGCAAATCTGAATAAGCAGAATATTTTGCAAATGAGATAGCACAAGTGCTCCCAGTGTCCCAGCAGTAGTGCTCAGAGGAGGAACATCAGCAGTCACCTCCAAGGAAGGCAGGCATTAATCTCAGGAGCAGAAAACAGGAAACATTGAAGCAGACACCTCAACATGACTCATTGCACCATTTGTCTCAATTAACATCCTGAGACAATAGACTGATTATCTCAGTAACATTGGGTCATGTTATACCCAACAGAATGTGTTGGGGAGGAATTAGCCTCTCATGAAGTGGTGTATAATGCTGTCCTTAGAGAGGAGCTGAGTCATCAGTCATGAAAGGGGAAATAAATCCCGAAGAGGAAAAGTGGTTAATTGGTTAGAGCCCAACCTCTGCCTTCACAATGACTCATTGAAGCCCTGGGCAAGACATCTAACCTTTGTGTGCCTCTGTTTCCTCAAAATGAGATACATTTTATCTGTCTCACAAGAAGGGCTGCCTTTTGAGTCTCTTATTGAACACAGTGTCTGTAGTCCTCACTGGAGATCTATCTCCTTGCTCCTACGAGGATCCAGAACTTCGCATTTAAAGCTGCAAAATGGACAGAAGTTAGACAAGTGGCCTGAGGTGTCAAGAAGGGAGATGGAAAACAGTCACAAATGACATGAATGTGAGAGGGGAGGGGTTGCTAAAAACAGGGAGGTAATGAGAGATGGACCATTAGTGGCTTTTTTCTGTTGCACAGTGATAAATACAAATGATGTTACATGTGTTCTACATGAGAACAAATGTTTCTTTTAATCAATGAGCCATTGATGGTGCAATACAATAATTAATGTTGTTGACTTGTGATTTTTGTAAGAAACTTTTTCTTATTCCAGTTCTGTGTCCTAGAAACTGCAGGGGTGGGGATTTATGAGCTTTATTGCTCTTCTATTTAGTGGAGATTGATTTTTCTCGATGGAGGAGATTGAAAAGGGAACTTGTCCTTACTTCTTGAGCTGAGAAGAGAAATGAGGCTTTTCTCACTTACTCTAATGCAGTAAAACTAAGAAAAAATAAGTAAACATATTTCAGCTGAGACTAACGCTGGTTTGGGAAGGGATTTTATTAGTGAAATGGATTTGCAGAGACAGCAAGGTGGCAGAAACAACCTTTGTTTTAGTACTTTAAGATGTAGGGCAGCTGTTTGCAGTGTTGCTTCTCTACTGTAGACTTTGAGTCTGGTTTTCTTCAGAAGCAGTTCTCCAGTTACATTTTCAGACTGTGTGTGCTCTTACAGGAGTTTTGTATCTCACCCAGATCTTGGTCTCCTTGTGTATTTTACTTAAAGCTTGTGTCTCTTCTGTTTCTTCATGGTTTTTGCCCCAAACTTTCTTCTTTCTCCTTCCCATTTTGCCTTCCCTGTCCCTGCAAATGCTTCTCCTTGACAAAGGGTAGTACCTTGTGGTAGCTTAAATAGCAGAGTGTGCAGTGGGAAGGGCTTGTTTTAAATGCAGACAGACCTTATTTGCAAGTTTTGTGATCCGAGAAAGCTTGACATGAGCCTGTTCAGATCCACGTCAACAGAGACAAGTTGTAGTAACTTTCACTCTGTTTTGTTAAATCAGGACGTTAAAATGTCTGACCTGCTCAGAGTATGACTGAAGGAACTGCCACAGTCCCTGCTGGTATGACCTAGGTCTGCTGTAAGGCAAGATTTTTAACCAGGGTTTGCTACATGTCTGATGTGAGGTTGGTAATGCACTTGCACTTCCAATTTCTGTGGTATATCCATAAAATTCTGGGCAAATGGTTGAAAGCAAAAAAACCTCCAAGCCATTTCTTACAAAAATGGAAAGGTGGCATATGCCAACAAGTACATATGACAAAATAAATGATTGTACATCTGGATGAATTAATAGTCATAGACAGGTTTTGGATCCATCTGAAGTTTAGTTTTCAGAATCTCCCATGCTTTGTTCTGTGTAGGAAACACCAGGTTGGTTATAGACTCTGATGCTGGTATTGACATGGAGCTGCGTCTTGTTCCAAATACATTTTCCACCACTTCCTCGCCAAAAAGTGCCATAGGTAAGGAGGGGAAGTATGAAAAATTCATGGTGGTGAATCACAGGGGATGTTTGTGAAGCACTGCTGTGATGGTGTACAGGGTTCCACGTGTGCCTGCAGGCTTCTTTCCCCACTTATTCTGGTTAATTTTGGGATACGACTAACCATTCCTTTTCCTGCTGGGAAGGGGGGAGTTCCATTCCCTATTACACAAACCCAGGGCAGCCTTCTGAATGAAGCAGAGATGTTAGCAGGTAATCCAAAGGAGTGGGTCACAAAATGCTCCCATTTCCTAGATAGTTGCCTGAAATGAAGGAGCCCTTTATTCAGTACTATTTTTAAAAGAAACAAGGCAGTTCTAGTGTGTTTGCATTTTCCAGCCCAAGTCATAGGGGGTGTCTCTGTGTGGTCAGCTTGTGAGTAGGGTACCTTGCCTGAATAAATAGATAATGATCATCCCAGCTTAGGCATAATTTAGTGTTTTGCTTTTGATAGCAATGTGACCAAAAAGAATGAGGTAGGTCGTGTATGCATGGAAGGTAACAATTTCCTGTGAGACAGTAATGCCTTTAACAGAAAAGTATTTCAGGAGGGTGCAGGATCACTGCAGATAGCTTTTGCAGGCGTTAGTGGTGTTAAAGCAAACACCTCAGAGTGCTCCTTGGAAAAGCAACTTCATGGTTGAAATTGTGCTTTGCATAAGAGCTAATTATGGGCACAACAATGCTGAGCACTTCCAGAAACTCCTGACTGAATTTTCCTTAAGGAGGGGATTTGCTTAGCATCCAGGTGTGACTAAAGGGAAGGAAAGCCTGAAGACATTTGCAGGGAACAAGATTGCAGCAAAAAGCCAGTATGGCACAGTGAAGCTGAGGAGAAGCTCACTAGTTTCTGAGTTTCAGGCCATTGGCCTGGAAAGCAGGTGACAGTATCTCAAACTGGAGTTCAGCTCTTCTGGGGTTGTTTTAACTGGAATGGGGTTAAAGGACATGGCAAATGGGGAGCCTCTGCCTGGTTACAGCTTTTGCACTGAATATAGTTATGGGGCAAACAGAAAAGCAGACAACTGAATGGTTTCACCATCTGTCACAAGGAGGTAGACAACTCGGTATGTTTTATCTACTCCTTCAGTTTCCTGGGAACAAAAAAAATCTCTTATTTAGCAGCACTTAGATTTTTGGGTTTAGCAAGAAAGTTGTGGTTTCTTGCCTGTCTGCTCAGAGGGCAGTGAGCTGTGGGTTAGGAACTGGTTTCCTCCAAAGCTGTCCTTTCATGCCTGGGTTGGTTGCTGCTTTCTGATGGGAAGCCATCTGCTAAAGAGGAGGCAGTGCTGAAGACCACACGCGTTCCTGTCTTCTCTGCTCCTCCTGTTCATCCCCACCCAAACCCAGAGCTACAGCCCATTTTTCTGCAATCAGTCAACCCCTGCAACAAGTGTTGCCTGCCTCAGCCTGTTCTCCAGAGTCCTTGGTTAACTGTAGCAGGGGAAATAGCTGAGGAATAATAAGAACACCACTGTAGTGATTACATTCCCCTTTCTCCCTCAAAGTCTTCAAAAAGAAGCTGCTGCGGCCTTTTTGAACAGGGTCAGTGAAGCCTTAGGAAAGGCAAGGGGTTTGTGGTTTTCCTAGGAGATGCTCCATGAGCATGGGGCACGGTTGGCCAAGCTAAATGACGCTTTTGATTGTCACTGCAGGCTGTCTTTGAAAGACGGAGCAGAAACCCGGTAGTGTTAGGTGTTAGTGAAGCGTGAGATTTGGGAAGGGATGTTCTACCATCAGCCAGCTTATTGTGTAACTTAGTCTGTGAAAGCAGCGGGTCTTCTAGGCAAGGCTCCTGGGCAGGGGCTCAGCAGTTCTTGGTGTGATAAGGACAAAGCCTAAAATGTGAACAAATGTGAACACTTAAGGTCTGTGCCTACAAGCAGTTGCTGACACAAGTATTAAGCTTGGCTTTGCCTTTCCCCTGCTCTTGTTTATCTGGTGAAGCCCAAAGGGTGCATATGGATCTGCTTATATTTTTAGCAGGACTCCACATCAAAACACTCATTTCTTTCACTTTTGTGCAAAGAATGAACTTGTCTGAACTTGTTTGTTTACAAACCAAAATGTTTGGATAGAGTGTCTCCCCAGGAAAGTCTGCTAAATCCGGGGAGTGAAAAACTATTGTGATCTCAAGATACTTTTTCTATTGGAAAACAAGAAAATGAAACAAATATTGCATCCTGTGTCAGAGTTTGTCATCAGTTTAGACATTCGGATCATCCTTGCTCTTGAGTACAAGACAAGACTCATTTCCTTTCCTGCTAGTGAAGAAAAATGATAATAAATGTCAAGTGGCAATGAAGAGCCCTAAATTCCCAAGGAAAGATGATGTCCAAAGGCTATTGATTGCTTATTATATTTTTTGTGTTGTAACTTAATTTGATATATCTATTACTTGATAAATGAGGCTTGATTCTTTTAAAGACACTAAAACAAAACAAACCTGAAATCATAATAAAAGAAGCTTAATTGTCTTCAGATGTGAAGCTTGTAGTAATTACTTTTTGGGCCTCCTGGAACTAGATGTCTTGGGGAGAGAGGATGCCATCCAGAGGGACCTGGACAGGTGTGAGAGGTGGACTAGTGCAAATCACACGTTCAACCAAAGCAGGTGCAGGGTCCTGCACCTGGGACATGTCATTCCCAAGCACAACTACAAGTTGGGTGGAGAATGACTGGAGAGCAGCCCTGAGGAGAAGGAATTGGGAGTGATGGTGGATGAGAAGTTCAACGTGAGCCGGCAGTGTGCACTGGCAGCCCAGAAAGCCAACCCCATCCCGGGCTACATCAGAAGTGTGGCCAGCAGGTCCTGGGAGGGGAGACCCCACCTGCAGCACTGTGTCCAGCCCTGGAGTCCTCAACACAGGAAAGACATGGAACTGTTGGAACAGGTCCAGCCACCAACAAGATCTGAGGGCTGGAGCACCTCTTCTATGAAGACAGGCTGAGGGAGCTGGGGGTGCTCAACCTGGAGAAGAGAAGGCTGTGGGGAGACCTTACAGCAGCCTTCCAGTATCTGAAGGGAGCTCCAGGAGAGCTGGAGAAGGACTCTGTCAGGGAGTGGAGTGACAGCCTGAGGGGTAATGGCTTTGAATTGGAAGAGGGGAGATTTAGATTAGATACCAGAAAGAAAATCTTTGGTGTGAGGGTGGTGAGACACTGGAACAGGTTGCCCAGAGAAGCTGTGGCTGCCCCATCCCTGGAGGGGTTCAAGGCCAGGCTGGATGGGGCTTTGAGCAACCTGGTCTGGTGGGAGGTGTCCCTGCCTAGGGCAGTGGGGTTGGAACTTGATGATCTTCAAGGTCCCTTCCAACTCTAACCAATTCTCCAAGTGGATGAAGTTTGCTGTCCAGGCTGCCCCATCTGCAGGCTTGTGCTGAGGAGCTTCAGATGAAAGAGCAGTTTTTTTCCAGTAGCTGGTTCTTGATTCTTACAAAGGTATCTTAAAAACAAACAAATGGAACTTCAATGCTAAACTACCTCCAAACAAGCAAATAACCCCCCCTGCCACCCCTCACGCCAAGGAAGAGGGAAATAGTAAGAAAAACTGGGCTTCTATTAATCTTCAGATGTGAAAAAAGCTGCAGTTCTTTGGCCTCCTCAAATGGGATTTTCCAAGTAGTTTGTTTTGCTTGACAGTTTATTCCTGTTGGCAGCCACATCTTTAAAAATTCTCAGTCATCCACTGCTGATGGTATTGGCAGGAACTACCAGTGCTCAGTTTCTCGAAGTCCAGGCGTCAAACCCTGTCAGGACTCCTCCATGCTCTAACAAGCTGCATGCTCAGCTTCACCCAGAGACTCATTTACCAACTGAAAAAGGCCAAGTGGATGACTGGGGAAAATTTTTTTAATTATTTTTAAATTTGATGCCAGTAGATTTCCAAAGCTGTTCTTGGAACTGGAGTGGTTTTGATTATGTTCATCTGGAAGAGTTCTATCACCACCAATTCCAGTCAGGGAGGAAGTCAGTGGAAGTGTCTCAGGGTACCCAGTGGTGAAGCGGATGAAGCCTGATTAGAGTGATTCTCTATGCAGATGTTAATTGGGGTAACTCAGTCCTGTTTGGGAGAGTAACCCGGTTCAAGGTTCAGTTACCCAGGAGTGGTGCAGTTCTGATGGGAAAACCAAACTCATTACGATGCTGTCCTGAGATGGGACACTGAGTGGTAACTTCAACTTACTTTAGCACTTTGGCTGAGGGAGCTGGGGATGTTCAGCCTGGAGAAGAGGAGGCTGAGGGGGGACTTTATTGCTGTCTACAACTCCTTGAAAGGAAGGTGTAGAGAGGTGGGAGTTGGTTTCTTCTCCCAAGGAACAGGTGATGGGATAAGAAGAAATGGCCTCAAGTTGCACCAGGGGAGGTTCAGGTTGATGGTAGAAAGAACCTTTACACAGAAAGGGTTCTAAAGCCTTGGAATGGGCTGCCCAGGGAAGGGGTTGAGGGACCATCCCTGGAGGGATTCAAAAGGCAGGTTGACATGGTTTGGTGATGTTTTTTCTCAGTTAGGTCGAGAGTTGGACTAGATTATCTTAAAGGTCCCTTCCAATCTAGATGATTCTGAGGTTATAGCACAATTCTTGGGAGTGCTGTGGACACTAATTTATTAGCTATTTCTTGGGGTTTATAGTTCATTATTATAGAGCTTGCTCCAACTGCCCAAAGGGATATTTATTCCCTGTTGTGTGACATCATGACAAGTACATAAACCCAGGGGAAGAAGGAGGAAGGGGGGATGACACTGGAATTACAATGCTTGTGTTGCCAGGTCAGTCTTACACGTGGTGGATCTCAACTTTCCTGGAGATGGCTGGACACCTGCCTGCCCATGGGAGGTGAGTGAATTCCTTGTTTGGCTTTGCTGGAGTGTATGGCTTGCTCTTTATCTAGTAAGTTGTCTTTATCTGAACCCAGGAGTGTTTTCACTTCTGCTCTTCCAATTCTCTTCCTCTTCCTGCCTTGGGGAAGAGAGCAAGTGTGTTTGTGGTGCTTAATTGCTGGCTGGGGTTAAACCACAACAGTTCCCTGAATAGAGTGAAAATGTTTTGATTTCATCCTGATGGGGTGTCCTGGTTTGAGGTAAAACAGAACCAAAGTTCTCTTTTACAGTTTTACGTTTTTTAGCAGGGCCTCTTCTAACCAAACTGAAAGTCCCAGCAGATTGGTCAGAAGCTGCTCCCTCTCAGGGTGCTCAGCCCTGGTCACCCCAAGGGATGGTGCAGAGAGGCCCTGGCTTAGACTCATTGCTGGAACAAACAAGGGCAGGGAATGGCGAGATTTGTCCCCTTGGAGGGTGGGAAGTGGAAAAGCCTCACCCCTGTGGGGAGGAGCAAACAGGACAGGGGACCCCAAACTGACCCACAGGGTCTTCCATCCCATCCCCATCCTGCTCAGTAGAAAAGCTGAGGGACCAAAGGGTCAACTCTCTTCCTTCCATGGCTGATGTCTGAGGAGGACCCTGCCTGTTCCTCTGTCTTTGATCCCCATCCAAGCATTCCTGACTCCAGAGCTGGAATCCAGCTCCTGTCAGTCACCGAGTCCAGTCTGGGACTTTTTCTGATGCTGCTGTTGACGTGAGCGTCATCCTGGGAGCTTGATATGGTTTTATATAGATTGTATCTATTTTATTATTTTCTGCCTTTTGTTTTTGTTTTAATTTCAGTATTAATACTTCATTGAAGTAGTTTAGTTCATTCTAAACTTATAAATCTCCTTATCCTCTTTCTCTCTTTTTTGTTGGGGGGAAGGCAGGGCCATCTGTCAGTCTGGTTTTGGTAATTTTGGCTGAAACAGCCACACGTGGTATGAAAAAAAATATCCCTTTGAAGTTTCACCTTTTCTACTTAATGGATTTTTATTTTTTTTCGCATCAGATTTTTGTAATGAAATGTTCTGATGTTGCTGCAAGTTCCAGAACATGCCACAGGGCACGTGTGAGATACTGTGATTATGTTGACTAGTGTCCTGAATCAGTCTGACATTGACTGCACTGCTAGTCCTCATTGTCTTACTCTGGTGTAGTTAATGGAATGCAAGATCTCCTGCTTAATTTTCACCTGGATTGGGATTTTCTAATATTATTGGTTTGAAAGTGGATGGCAGACATGAGTTACCCTCCTTCCAACCTCCCGCTTGCACACCCGGAGAAGTTAAAGCGTTGGTGAGATTCCCGTTGCAGCTGCAATAACTGCCTGCTGTCCTTTGCGGGGGGAGCACTGGCTTGTTTTAGCCCCGATGCTGTAATGCATTAAGAATCTTCATGTTGGCCTGACTTTAGAACTGAGTTGGCCTCCGAGAAATTTGCAGTGACGTACATTGCCACTGGAAATCATTTTTATATGCCTCATATGGAAGAATGGACCAAAGCCGTGCTCTGTCCTAGAATTGAGCAGAGCATTTTGGAGAATACCCCTGGATTGATTTGTTTCAAGTATTTTTAAGCCTTGAGGTAGTTTGCAGAATAATTAAGTGTCGCAACAGGACTGTTGGTTTTATCACCATCATTATAAAATAAGAAAAATTCTCAAGTATCTCACAGAAGTCATTGAGGGGTTCTGCTCAGAATTTTGCTTCTTGCAATACAAGCAAGCAAGGAAAAAATAGGTTGTAAGGAGGAGGAAACTCAGAAGGAGCAGAATTCTTCCAGATGTCAAAGAAAAAAATCAGGTCTGAAGCCTGGTTTGGGGGTGAAAGATGCTCTTTTTTGAATGTATGGATCCAATTAAAATAGAAATAGTGTGCATCCCTTGCTGGAAAGTTACATGTACCAGATTGGCTAACAGTGGAAATGAGGCAGAATGATTAACACATGGGTTGAGTGGGGAAAGATGAAGTCAAGTCGTCCCTTCTGAAAATGTGTTGATGGATTTTAAAAAACCAACAAAAAAAAACAACCAAAAAACAGACCCACAAACTTCAGAAGTTCTCAGGTTGTTCCCCTCATACCGAAACAAGCACGTTATTTACAGCTCCTATAACTGGTTTATGAGCTCTTGAATGTAGCAATAGTGACTTGCTGTCACTATTGAGTGACAATGAGCAAGAAGGAAGATGAGTTCTGCTTTTCTGAGTTCGAATGGAACTGTTATTTAGGCATGATCCAACACCAAACCAACCTCAGGCAGTTGAAAAGCTGTGCTGCACATCGTGGTCAGGGTGGTCTTTGCCTTGTCTTCACAGAAGTGACTTTGATAAACTATCCCTTTTACTTCCTTTATTTTTTTTCCTGTTTTGTGAGAGCAGAACTCTGGCTCAATGCACATGCTGCTGTACCACTTGGGCTCAGTTTAATTTATGAGTGATAAGGATCACTTTGTCTTTCCGTTCCCCGAAATGCATGTTTTCTACGTGTCTCTGCTCCCTTCACCCCAGTACTTGGTTCTGCCTAATTACGCCGTGTGTCGCAGCAGGAGCAGATGGTAAGTGTCCCAAAGAGCTGTGCTGTCCATTTTTCCCAACCAGAACCTGCTTCTGGTGTCACTAAGGCTTCTGTAAAGCTTGTTTTGCTACTTGTTCTGTTTTGCAGAGCTAACATTTTCTCCAGGACACGCTGATTTTTTTCTGTCAGCTTTTCAGTTCAACTATAACAGAAGTTTGCAAGGACCTCAACTCCTCAACTCGTGTTTACTGTCCTTGAAGACATCTTGCTGAGTCCTACTACACAATTGGCAGATCCTTGTGCTTTGTGCTATAGTTTGCTTTGTTTAGTGCATCTAACTGCTGAAGGCAGCTACCTCTATGTGCCTCATCATAAACTTTCTCAGTGTACCATTTACCTTTGAGCAGTTTTCTAGTTCTGCTGCAGCTTTGAAGGTTCCTCAGGCAGCAGGGCCAGTACTCATGGCAGGTTCTCAATAAGTCACTATTGCTACTTGAAACATAACACTTTTTTTTCCTGATGAAATCGTAACTGGTGGCTGATGGTAGGGGAAAGTGCCTGATCTAGTTGTTACTCATCTTCTCTCTGACCAGGGAAGCGAATGTAAGTCCGTGCAGTTTGCTTTTGTTGAGTAGTATTTGGGATCAGTGAGAGCAGAGCCGGTTTGAGTACCGTGACTAGTTCAAAAAGAATCTCTTCATCTGGAATATTGTGTCCAGTTCTGGGCCCCTCAGTTCCAGAAGGACAGGGAAATGCTGGAGAGAGTCCAGGGCAGGGCTACCAAGATGATGAAGGGAGTGAAACATCTCCCATAGGAGGAAAGGCCGAGGGAGCTGTGTCTCTTTAGCTTGGAGAAGAGGAGACTGAGGGGTGACCTTATTAATGTTTATAAATATGTAAAGGGTGAGTGTCAGGAGGATGGATTCAGGCTCTTCTCAGTGACATCCAATGATAGGACAAGGGGCAATGGGTGCAAGCTGGAACAGAGGAGGTTCCACTTCAATATGAGGAAAAACTTCTTCACAGTAAGCGTGAGGGAACGCTGGAAGGGGCTGCCCAGGGAGGTTGTGGAGTCTCCTTCTCTGGAGACATTCCAAACCCACCTGGAGGCGTTCCTGTTTGACCTGCTCTGGGTGTTCCTGCTCCAGCAGGGGGATTGGACTAGATGATCTTTCCAGGTCCCTTCCAATCCCTGATATTCCGTGATTCTGTGAAATTTAAATCAAGTGTGGGCTTCATATTTTTCTGAAGTACATATTGCGTGTATTTTATTTGTTATTTCTTGGCAAAGTTGTCATGAACTGGAGCAAAAAAACCCCAACTCTTGAACAACTTTCTCCTAAATTACAAAGGATCTCCTCTTCTTGATAACTGAGCTGCTATTTATTTTTCTGCATTTGGTGTTTGAGTGGCCCATACAAGGAGGTTGTGCAACAAACCACCTTCTTAATTTACAAATGAATCAATATCATATTAAGTAATAAACCTTGTAAAAATCGATTCAGTGTATTTATGTACACCAGCTTTTATTATCGCTTTGTTGTTTTTGAGGAGGTGCCAAGACTAAAAACTTAACTAGAATGGGATAGTGAACTCCCTCTAGTTTGCAGCTTGCCCTGGTCTCTGAATCTTAATTTTTACTCCTAAAATCAACAGTGACTGAATTTATGCTAATTTGTGTTCATCCATGACAACACTAATGAGCCTGGCAGCTCTTTCATGGCTAAGCTCTAGGAATTCTCACAACGTAGATGTTGCCTTCTCTAGCTTGTGTGTCTGAGCAGCTGGGCTTGGGGAGTACTTTGACCTGCTTATGTGAAAGTGTTCCTTCTTCTATCCAGGAGCTCTGTAGTAGATTCTCCTTCCGCCTGGCTCATACTTGAATAGTCTTCTGTAGCAGCTTATCAGGGGTGACTTGTTCTCCCGCTCCAAAAGCTCTACTTGATATGGGACATGATATAAATATGGGAAGAGCTTCCTGTCCTTACTCCAAGAAATATTTATCTAGTGACACAAAGCAGAGCAAGTTCATGAGGAGAAGCTGAGAGACTGCCAGCTGGTAATTAGTGACTGCTGTGGGAGCCTTGACTCAAGGGTTCCCATCCTTGCTCCAAATCCAACAAAGCTGTGTCTTGGTCTTCGGTCCCCTTGACCTTAATTGGCTTTGGCTGTTGACTTTGAGTTGAGGAGTAGTGTGCTACCCCTTCTCTTCTGGATTTTTTGTGAGATGGGATTCACCTGCATCGGTGCTCGCTAGGAGACATTTTTGGAGATAAGCCTCTCCTTTCAGCCCAGAATTAAACACTAGATTTTTTTCAGACTCCACCTCTCTCCTAGTGATTTTTAATATCTTAGTGATCTGTTGTTTGATATTCTGACTTCTTCTTGCAAAGCCTTACAAGAGCCCGCCTTTGTTATTCTGATAATTAATGAAGTGCTTGTGTTTCTCAGTAATCCCAAATGGCTGGGCATAGGATCAAGAACCTGTCCTTATTGACTTTGTTTTTTGAAGTTTTTTATTCTAAATGGGAACGTTCTCACCTCAGCTGCAGCTGGAGAGGTGAACGGATTAGGGGTAAATGAAGTGTTGACATAAATGGAAATGAAAAAGTATAAATGAGACAGAAGTGGATTTTCAAGTGCTATTTTTCAGCTTGCTCAGAAGTTTGCTTGCTTCCCTTGCTCTGAAATCAAGGTATAAATCTCATTGGGTCTGATGATCTCAAAGCAGCATCTCCTAGTCTTGAAAACATTTTGCTTTGTGACAGACAGCATTCATGTTGGGATTTTCCATCTTAGAGTGGCGTGAAAGGACTGAGCATCACCTGAAACCACACCACATTTCTTGTGGTGGTGGTAAACATTGAATATATGTCTTTGGCAAGTGCCTGAGTCTCTAATCTCTTAATTAGAAATCCCTAATGTAGGAGAAAAGTAATTAATAGAAGGTTAAGCAAAGCTGAGTCCTGTGCTGGTAATGTCTTTCTCAGATGAAGTTTTCCACCATTCTGGTAGTCAACTTTTAGCATTTTAAGTTGTTGCTGTTTTTTTGGTGGTGGTTTGTTTTTCTTGTTGGTTTGGTTGTTTTTTTTTTGTTTTCACTGTAGTATTGTTGTTGGCAATTGGGGTATCACTGGAGTGATGACAAACACAAGGCATGCATGGCAATAAAGGTGTGACCAAGGCTGACATGAAAATTCTACCTACCTTTGAATTCTATGAGGTAGGTAGAATTTCTTAAGAAGTTTATATCTACCTTATGTTCTATCTACTCTTACGAAAGAAGGGTGGGAAAGACCCTCCCCAGGCCTTGAAATCTGCTTCATTACAATGAGGTGTGATATTCTTATCTGACCTTGAGGGACAACCTGGATCGTGTGCATCCAGGCAGTGTCCCTGGGTAGAGCAATATTCGCCCAGGCAGGATTACCCAGGAAGCCTGTGTGATTTAGGGAGGCACAAGAGATTGTGCTATCCCGAAAACCACGTGCCACAAACTTCATACCGGATGCACAGTCACATGAAAACAATTGTTTAAATGCTAAACAAAACCTGGTAACAAGGCCCAAAGCTCCTCATTTATGGTCTGACTGGAACCCCAGCTGCATTTGTTAGTGATTTCCCTGACTTCACAGCCCAGAAAGCGAAGCTCCAGCTGTATTTCTGGGAGAAAGGTGTCCCATGTTGTCCCAGGAGCGCCATGCAGAGGTGGTGGAGGAGGAGGAAGCCACCCCAGCCCGGAGCAGCGGGGACTTGCAGAGGAAGTGGCTGCCTACGGCTTCAGAGGGGATAATCTCACAGAGGAGGAGTTGGCTGAAGCCAAATATGATCTGGCCTAGGGCCACGCAGAAGCTAGGAATGACCTTAAATAGTAGTCGAACTTGTGTTAGCATGTGCTGCCTGAGCAGCGGCTAGGGACGGCCCAGGCTGCTGACTCACCGGCTGCTGTGCTGAGAGCTGGCGATGCCACGGCTTGCTCAATGTGGAAGATGAATGCTGCTTTATTCATCATCCTTCAGAATGGGATGTCGTAAGGTGTCCATAGATCCTTGCAGGAATCAACGTGTTTTCCGAATTTCCTTTGCGTCAGAGCAGAGGAGGTGGTGTTTCTCTGGGATAGAAGCTGCTACAAACTGCAGCAAAAGCCAAATTAGGCTGAAATCTAGATGAGGTCCAATGTGTGAAAATACTTAAAGGGTGGGTGTCAGGAGGATGGGGCCAGTCTTTTTTCTGTGGTGCCCAGTGACAGGACAAGAGGTAATGGGCACAAACTGGAACATAACTGACACTCCAGAAGGCTGTACTGCCATCCAGTGTGTCCTGGCCAGGCTGGAGAGCTGGGTAGAGAGGAACCTCAAGGGGCTCAATAAGAGAAGTATAGGGTCCTGCACCTGGGGAGGAAGAACTCCAGGCACCAGTATAGGTTAGGGGTGGACCTGCTGGAAAGCACTTCTGAGGAGAAGGATCTGTGGGTTGTGGTGGACAGTAAACTATCCATGAGCCAGCAATGTGCCCTGGTGGCCAAGAGGCCAATAGAAACCTGGGCTGCGTAGGGAAGAGTGTGGCCAGTGTGTGGAGGGAGGGCATTCTCCCCCTCTGCTCTGCACTGGTGAGGCCACAACTGGAATCCTGCCTCCAGTTCTGGGTGCTCCAGTTCAAGAGAGACAGGGAACTACCGTAGACAGTCCAGCGTAGGGCAACAAAGATGATGGAGAGATCGGAGCATCTCCCTGATGAGGAAAGGCTGAGAGAACTGGGACTCTGTAGCCTGGAGAAGAGAAGGCTGAGGGGAGACCTTCTCCATGTTCACAAGTATCTGAAGGGTGGGTTGAAGGAGGACGGAGCCAGACTCTTCTCAGTGGTTCCAGTGTCCCAGTGACAGGACAAGGGGCAATGGGCACAAGCTGAAACAAGGGAAGTTCCACTGGAATATGAGAAAATTCTTTGGGGTGAGGGTGTCAGAGCCCTGGCAGAGGCTGCCCAGGGAGGGTGTGGAGTCCCCTTCCCTGAAGATCTTCAACCCCACCTGGATGCAGCCCTGAGTGATGTGCTCTGGGCAACCCTGCATTAGCAGGGGAGTTGGACTGGATGGTCTCTATAGGTCCTTTCCAACTCTGACAATCCCGTGATAGGAAGTTCCATCTAAACATGAGGAGGAGCTTCTTTCTTGTGAGGGTGGCAGAGCCCTGGAAGAGGCTGGCCAGAGAGGTGCTGGAGTTTCCATCTCTGGAGACATTCAAACTCCTCCTGAACCGTGTAATTGTGTAACCAGCTCTGGATGACCCTGCTCTGGCAGGGGGTTGGAATAGATGATCTCCAGAGGTCCCTGCTGACCCTTGCTATTCTGTGATCAGGCTCTGGATGTGCTGCTTGGGTGTCTGATCTGCAGTGTGGATGTTGTCCTGCTGTTGTTCCACATATAAAATATGTCACTACCATTTTAATGAGGAAGCTTTGTGGGCATTTCCATTCGTGCAGGAAGGTTAAGCTTCAGGGGCAAAGACTCATCTGCTAAATAAAAAAAAAAAGCCTCCTATTTTGAATATAGTTTATAGAAGTGTGTAATGGATGTGGGTGGCCAGGTTTTGGCCGTGAGGAGGCAGCAGGAACCTGTGTGAGAAGCCACGGCTGTCCTGTGCTGGACACAGCCTCACCGCAGGGCACCGCTGTGCCCATGAGCTACACTCGTGGTGCCTCTGTGAAAAAATGCCATTTCAAAAGAGGCAAAATGCCACCCCAGCAGCGAGGATGAGGAAAATAGTGTGAGGAAGCATCCCTGTGAACATCCAGGTCATTGAGGAGTCAGGGGAGCAGGTATTTCCCTGTAGCAGAGCAGACCCATGCTGCAGCCCATGGAGGACCCTGTGGTGGAGTAGGGGGACATCTCTTGACAGGAGCTGTGCCCCAGGGAGGACACACGCTGGAGCAGGTAAAAGTGTGAGCAGGGAAGGTGTATGAGAGGATTTGTTATGGTCTGACCATAACTTTCCGTTCCCTGTTTCCCCTCATGGTTTGGGGTTGGGAGGCAAATAGAGGAATCA
Source organism: Jacana jacana (assembly GCA_013400555.1). Taxonomy (NCBI): domain Eukaryota; kingdom Metazoa; phylum Chordata; class Aves; order Charadriiformes; family Jacanidae; genus Jacana; species Jacana jacana. The sequence continues at coordinate 114,052 of VZTM01028434.1, read as the reverse complement.
GGAGTGAAACTGAGCCTTGGAAGGAAGGTATGGGATAGAGGAAAGGTGGTTTAAGTTCACTTTCCAAACCTATCTTAATTGGCAATGCATTAAATCACATTAAAAAAAAAGTCTGTCTTGCCTATGCCTGTAGTTAAGTAATCTATCTCTCTGTCTTTATCTCAGCCCCCAAGTTTTCCATCTTGCTTTCTTCTGCCCTGTTGGGGAGGGGGGAAGTTTACTCAGTCTCCTAATGTGTAACCAAAACCTGTTCAGGAAGAAGGAACCCCTTGGCAACAGCATCTCCATTGGAACAGCCACCGCTGCCCATGGCCTCAGCAGCTGCTGTAGCTCCCTGAGCGCCCGGGAGGTCTGCGAGAAGCTGGGGAAGCACGATTTGCAGACACTTACTAATTCTAGATGGGGAGTATAATGTTACCTTGGGCGAATCGTTTTGAAATAAATCATCTGAATCAGACACCTGCCTAGGTAATCACCATAGCAGTTTCAAAACAAACAATAGTAAGTTTAAAATTATCAAGAGAACCACAGGAAAATCAGGACCTGGGTTGCTGTTTTGGAGAATATGTAAGATTATGTGTACATAGTCTTTTTGCAGGCAAACATGAGTTTGTTTACAACATTCATTGACCAAAAGAAATGTGAATATGTGGACAGGTTAGATTGCGACAAGGCCAATGGGGTGAGGATCAATAAGGCCGAGTGCCGGGTCCTGCTCTTGCATCACCCCAACCCCCTGCAGGCTGCAGGCTGGGGGCAGAGTGGCTGGAGCTGCCTGGCAGAAAAGGACCTGGGGGTGTTGGTTGACTGTGGGCTGAACAGGAGCCAGCAGTGTGCCCAGGTAGGCAAGAAGGCCACCAGCAGCATCCTGTCCTGGATCAGGAACAGTGTGACGAGTAGGACTCGGGAGGTGACCATCCCCCTGTACTGGGCACTGGTGAGGTTTCACCTCAAGTGCTGTGTCCAGTTTTGGGCCCCTTCCTATGAAAAAGACATCGAGGGACTGGAGAGGGCCCAGAAAAGGGCAATGGAGCTGGTGAGGGGTCTGGAAAGTAAGTATTATGATGAGAGGCTGAGGGAGCTGGGGGTGTTCAGGCTGGAGAAAAGGAGGCTGAGAGGAGACCTCATTACTCTCTACAACTTCCTGAAAGGAGGGTGTAGCTGGGGCAGGGGGGCTGTCTCTTTTCCCAAGGAACAGGTGATTGAACTTCAAGTTGCACCAGGGGATGTTCACGTTGGATATTAGGAAAAATGTTTACAATAAAGGGTTGTGAAGCCTTGGAATGGGCTGCCCAGGGAAGGGGTTGAGGCACCATCCCTGGAGGGATTCAAAAGACGTGCTGATATGGTGCTTAGTGACATGGGTTTGTCATGGCTTTTTTGCTTTATCAGGGTTAGGTTGATGGTTGAACTTGATCTCAAAGGCCTTTTCCAATCTAGACAGTTCTATGGGATTGGACTGTGCCTGAAATAGCATGTTACATCTCTGCAGACCTCGTTAACTTGGGCAAAAGTATGTATCTGCAAAATCCCTGCCACATGATCTTCAAATGGGCTTCGGGCTGCCTGGACCTCAGCATAGGTAGAACAAACTCCTCTCTGCTGGATACCGTGCCAACATATCCAAAGCAAATCAAAGCTGAAGCTTGTCAGTGGATCATCAGTCTCTGAGCTGCCCTGGTATCTACAATTCAGTGGATGTTTGGCCCTCAAGCAGGTCAGGGAACATCCTCCTAACTGTGTGTGTACTTATCTTTCCCTCAAAAAGTCAGGCGTGCAGCTGATCGAGCTGCTTGAAATCACCATTTGGATTAAAGAGAAAAACAGTAAACATGATTAAATGGTTATTAAAAGTAGGTTGAAGGAAGGAAAAGGGCACAGACATCCATATATCTCTCTCTGGGGTATCTGCGTCACCGAAGCCAGAAAAGCAGCGGTTGGGATCGTTAAGCAGAGTGCTCTTAAGTGATGATGTCTTTACATGAAAATGTGGAGTTCACATCCTGCTGTGATAGTATCAGCAGCTGCCTCAAGCTTCAGCCGTTCTCTGGAGCACAGGCTTCACATGCAGACCAGCTGAACTCCATCTGCCCACATCGAGGGGGGAATACTAGGCATTTGAACTGTCTCCTCTGTGCTAATCTGGAAGAATCAACGAGTTCACGGTTCAGGAACGCTCTGAAGAAACCACAAGAAGGGAATATGAGCAACTGCAGACATGGAAAGTCTGTGTACCACAAACCTCACTTCCCTGAAGAGAAGGGGAAAAGGAGAGAGAGGTGGGAATGACACAAAGAAGGAAAAGCTCCAGGATTTCTTGCTCATCTCCCTTAAGGGTTCTTAAAGCAGCACATCATGCTGCTTCCTGTGGAGAACATGGGATTTCCTGGTGGCACCTGAAGTCGGCTGGGACAGGTCTTGCCTCTTGAGCCTTCCCCTTGGTGTTGGTGAGCTGTGTGGAGTGTGGTGCACAGTGGGGGCCGCACCATCTCATCTCTTGTAGCTGCACCTCCTGGAGGATGGGCATGGAATAAGGAAGTGGGTCCCAGATGACTGGTGATCTTCAGAGTCACATGGCAAATGGGATTGTCTGAAGGACTGTACGTCACAGACCTGTAATTTTGCAAAGAACCAGACCTTCAATATGTGAAGTCTTTAAAAAAAAAAAATAAAAAGGTGGTGAGAAAGGAGAAAAAAATGCAGCCATGTGAAACTGTTCAACTAGACACCACCACTTCTTCAGCGAGAGCAACAACCTCCCGNTGGGAAGGTTGGTACATGTGTGAAGGTATATACAGACAAAAAACATGCTGTGGCTGTATTTAAAAAAGAAAAGAAAAGAAATTGCAGGTATTTATACATAATGAGAATGCTGTTGTTTCTCCAATCTGTTAACAGATAAAGGACAGACCAAACAACAAAAGGAGCCTCATAAAAGATTTTAAGAGATATTTTTTGAATACTAGCCTTGCTTACTCTTGGATTATTTTTCTTTTCCAGTCAGATGTTCCTAATGGAAAATTACAACATAGCATCAACCAGCTCAGAGTTTCTGAATGTGAGCAGTAATTCTGATATGACAAACACATGCTTATAAAAAATGGTAATTACTAACAATTGTAAAAATTGATGTGGAAATACTTTTCACTCTTCATGCAAAGGACAGAGTCTTTCAGCTGGGTCATGGGCAAAAAGTCTCACTTGGGACAAAATACTGCTTTGGGTTATAAAATGGCAAAATGTCATTTTCATGGGCTGTTGCATTTACATCCTGGTTTTTGAGAAGGCCTGTCCCAGCTTTGGCAATAGTTGGTTCATAGTCCTCTTTCCCCAGTGTTCTTAAGAACCCTGTGTGTTGCTTTGAGACCCATAGCCCTGCTGATGTTCTGTCTCCAAAAGGAAACATGCGGGAGGTTGTTGCTCTCGCTGAAGAAGTGGTGGTGTCTAGTTGAACAGTTTCACATGGCTGCATATCTAGACATGGGTGCCCTGAAAGCCTGATTCTTCTGAAGAAACACATTCTGCACATACTTGATTGTCTCACCCCGGTGCCAGGACTTCAGCTTTTCATTTCTATTTATTCACCACGGGAAACCTGAAGTACAACTACATGGGATGAAAGCCTGGGGCCAGTGAAACAAGGACAATATTCTCATTGATTCCTGTAGGCAGAGAACTTCTGTGCTTTTGGTTGTACTTCACTGTTCCTGGCTTAGGGCTACAGTGACATTGGAAAAGGTTCTGTTACCCATAGTGATTAGGAATTCCAGTGGCACTTACAAACACAGCCTGTGTGTACAAGAAGCATCTGTTTCTAACCTGAAGATCTTGTAGCTCATGAAGGTTGGCCAGATTGGAAAGAGTGTGCAGTAACGATTTTTTTCACCACATCACTTACTCAGACCTGAGTCTGCTTGAAGCTCCCTTATGCCAGGCCATAGGGGGAAGATGCTAAACATGGCTGACTTAGGTGTTGATTAGGTTTTAGCAGCATGCAGAGGTTTGGTAACAAGCAGCCTTCTTGCGATCAGTCTTGTCCCACATGTCCCATGAGGAGAGGCTGCGTCCAGACAGCCCAGATTTTGATGTTTCTTTGAATGCTAGAACAGCCCCTTGGTGGTGAAACACCTGCCCAGCAGCACTACTGTTAACTCTCATTTGTGCTGTGGTACCTTCTTTTGCTAATTCTCTGCAGAAGGGAAAAGAAATGTTTTGAATTACACTGTAGTTAGGGAGTTAGACTTGACTGTAGCCTTCCTGTGAACGCATTGCAAGGGCTCGCTGTCTTTTCATGTGCTTTGTCAAGTACAAATTCTGATAAAGAAGCCTTTTATAAAAAAAAAACAACAGAAAAAAACCCAACCCCAGCACAAACCATGCACTTTGGAACATAAAATTTCAAGAAAAAATCCCTCAAATATCTTAAAGCATTTAGCATTTGAGTTGAGAAAAATCTATTGGTTAACAAAAAAAAATACTGACAGCCCCTCAGTGCCCAATTAATCATTTGCTTTAAAGAACAGAGCCTCCCAGGCAGACACAAAAGTGGAACAGGAAAGCAGGAGAAATGAAATGGTCCTTTGTCCTGTGGCTAAACTTGTCGCCCACGCTGGGACACAAACAGTTGATGTGGGCAGAGAAACCCACTGGCCCACTTGGCATCCTGCGGCTCCTGGCATGTGTTAAACAGGTCGGTAGGTGGTCTGGCACAGAGCTCCTGGACGTGCTTTCTCACAAGGTCCCTCCCTTTGCAGAGGGAAAAACAGTTTCCACAGAAAGATCTTTTCCGTAAGGTTCATAAACTGTGTTGTGGAATTTAGAGGCCTCTACGAAATGTTGTAGCTGAACTTCAAAAATGTAAATGAATGACAGTAAGGCTGTAGAGGTATTTTTATGTTACATCATATAATTTCTATGGAAATCTATTTTTGGTGATATATACAACCATTTTAGTGGAGAAAGTGTAGATAAAAGAGAATTTGGGCATTCAAAAATTAATAAAATTATCAGGTAAAATAATCTGATTGAAGCCTCTAGCTATTCTAATGAAGAATCACTGTGCTTCACTCTGCCCTAGTACCTGTCAGTGTATTGTAGCTCTGAAGACTGTGACAGGTTCCACCTGCTTGCTTCAAATCTATTAGAGTTGATTATGTTGCTGGTTAGTCTCTTTTACTGCTTTATTGGTTTTATTATTGAGTTGGGATTGTTCAGCATGGAGAAGGCTCCAGGGAGACCTTAGAGCAGCCTTTTAGTGCCTAAGGGGGGCCTGTAGCAGAGATGGGGAGGGACTCTGTGTAGCAGTAAGATGAGGAGAATGGTTTTAAACTGGGAGAGGGGAGATTTAGATGAGATTTGGGGAAGAAATTGTTTGATGTGAGGGTGGTGAGAGCCTGGCCCAGGTTGCCCAGAGAAACTGTGTCTGACCTATCCTTGGAGGGGTTCAAGGCCAGGTTAGAGGGGGCTTGGAGCAACCTGGTCTGGAGTGGGGTGTCCCGGTCTTTAAGGTCCCTTCCAACCTGAGCCATTCTATGGTTATATTGTTATTGCAAGAACATACTGATCTGTAGATGAGGTATGCCTGGTTTACACTAAGCTATTGGAAGAACTTTCAGGTTTTCAGTGGGGAGTCAGGTGGAGAAAGGAGGAAGGATGTGGAAAATTCAGGATATACCATCCCAATTTCAGACACCTATTTTCTACCAGCTTAGTGTTATCTTAGTGCTGCTTTCTTTGGAGGCTGGCTGTGACACAACTCCTACTGGAAAGGTAACAGCTTTCCTCTGCAGCCTTTCACTTCCGTGGCATGGTGGGGATGCCAGGCCATGACTTCCAGGGTGAATGCTGTGAGATGTTACTGAAACTGATAGAGCTTCAGCCATGTTACTGCTTAAGGGCTGGGTCAGCAAAACAGTGACCCATGGGGTAAGAGTGTTTGTCTTCCATTGGTGTTTAATCTGGTGGGCTTCTGCTTGTTTTCTTTCGGTTGCTTAAATTGGAGTGTTTTGCCTGTAATACAGAAGGATTATGCCCGCTGATGACTTTGTGAGCAGATAATACCTTAAGCAGATGCAGTTGTTTTGTTTGATAGAATTATCCAAATTTTTAATTTTTGATATTTGAATTTACCTCAATTACTGTTTGATCTAAAGTGCCTGGGCTATGTACACCTGTGCTCTCTCAGCTCAGCGACTGATCCTTTTCTATGAACTGGCTTTAGATGGATTGTTTCTCATCAGTGGAAAAGTGGCAAGGTGGCCCATGGCGAACAAAAGCCCTTCCCAGTACATGAGCTAAATGAACTAATCTGTAAAAAGAAGAAAATGGGCTTTAGATACCAAGGGAGTTTTACTGGAAAAAGTGTCAATAACAACAAAGCTAAAGATGCTTTTGAAGCTGTTCAAGATGCCCAGATTTTGTCAACATCCCACTTTAAAGGATCTAGACCTCAGTTTTCCTGTGTCTCCTATCCTGAGTGAAGGCAGTAAGTTGCTGCCTTTAATGAGGAACGTCAGAGTTTACTCTTGGAATCTTTCAGGCAAGTGGGTAGCGTGGGAAAGGGATTCCTAAAATGTATGTAAACAACAGCTTTTCTTTCAGAATCTGCTCTCTTTTCCAAATCAAGAATCTGAATGTGCCACACAGTAAGCTGAACAATTTTAATTAGTTTTTTAATAGAAGAGGTGCAGGCAATCAGCTTTGTGTCCCAGGTAAGACCCCATCTGGAATATTGTGTCCAGTTCTGGGCCCCTCAGTTCAAGAAGGACAGGGAACTGCTGGAGAGAGTCCAGGGCAGGGCTACCAAGATGTTGAAGGGAGTGAAGCATCTCCCATAGGAGGAAAGGCTGAGGGAGCTGGGTCTCTTCAGCTTGGAGAAGAGGAGACTGAGGGGTGACCTCATTAACATTTATAAATCTGTAAAGGGTGAGTGTCAGGAGGATGGATTCAGGCTTTTCTCAGTGACATCCAATGATAGGACAAGGGGCAATGGGTGCAAGCTGAAACAGAGGAAGTTCCACTTAAATATGAGGAAAAACTTCTTCAGGGTGAAGTAACTGGAAGGGGCTGCCCAGGGAGGTTGTGGAGTCTCCTTCTCTGGAGACATTCCAAACCCACCTGGAGGTGTTCCTGTGTGACCTGCTCTAGGTGTTCCTTCTCCGGCACAGGGATTGGACTAGATGATCTTTCAAGGTCCCTTCCAATCCCTGTGATTCTGTGAAGGCCCAGGCATTGCCACAGCTATCTCTAAGCCATCGAAGACTTCATGAGTTCCACCAGCAGAGGTGGCAGGGTCAGCCAAGGGTGGTCAAGTCAGCAGGGTGTTTTGGGGGAGATGTTCCCACTTCCTTCGCAACTACTCCGTTGGTCTGGATTGGCCTCCTGAAACAGAAAACACTTGTGTCTGCTTCCTATTACTGCCTCCTTTGTGAATTCCATCATGTCAGCGATGTTTCTGGCTGAGGGGTTTTCATACAAGTAGATAACACACTTTATTCCTTAAAAATCTGCTCCTTGGGAGAAAAAAAAGAAAAACCCTCGCTCTTTTCCAAACAATTGTCAAGAGCTCCTAAGCCTTCTGGAGCATCACACAAAAGCAACTTAATCCTGCTCTCTGCAAATGTCATGTTGCCTTGATCTCTCTTAACAGGAATTTGTGAAGTTGTTGCTACAACATTTCCAACAATCATGCCCCGTGTCATTGCCACGTGCCACAAATCACAGGCAGCGAGCTGTCGGGAGTAACAATAACATATCGAGGATGAAATGGCTTAAGTCCTGCGTGAAAGATACCGTGCCATAATTCCAGATCATTCCTTGGGCTTTTTTTGTGCTTCTACTGGATCCTGTGAGACTGAATTAGGTCATGCATCTGTGGGGTGGGTGGAATTTGCTGTGTAGAGCAAGAAAAATTAATCAAAGTTTAGCATAGCTGGGGTTTGATGCCTTCGGAAGGATTTACCACAAGTTTTCCTGTGACCTAGTCTACAACTGCAGAGCCAGGGAAAAAGGAGTTTGTTCCTGCCTTATTGGGGTGGAGCAGGGGACCAGGTAGCTCAAGACTTGTCTACAGGGGATAAATACTGCCATTAGAGCTCATTCTCTTTTTCTTTTGTGCAGTAAATCCACCTATGGACAATCTTCTGAGTGCCTGCATGTGGTTTCAGCTCTTCTGCTTCCCACCAGGATTAAGGTAAGCCTTATAATGGCTCCACAGACAGGAGCAGATAATCACATACTTGCACAGCAGAAGCTCTAAGCTGGCAGATGTGCACCAGCTCTGGGTAAAGAACCCTGTGTTAAAATGGCATTAAAATCCCGGGTGGTGCTGCAGAGGATGTATCACCCTGAGTTTAGTGCTGGATTGCCATCGCTGCAGACGTGCTGGCTGGTGACCTGCCAGCAGGAGTTACAGGTGGAGATACAGAACTTGTTTGCACGTGCTCTGGTACGTAAACTGTTCAGCACAGGCGTCTCTGTGGGAGTGTAAAAGCGAATTAAATAGCTCACACTCTTTTTTTTGTGGATGTTTTTCCCCCAAGGCCAGAGGCCCTATCTCTTCTGTTGCTCAAAATGGGTGGTAGCTTACTTCCAAACTCCTTGCAGCAAACCTCCCTTCTCCCCCTAGTGTACTACCCACCTCAAGTAATAGAGAAATCGCTTCTCTCCCTGGCACAAGTGTGAATGTGATGATAAATGTGATCTTTCTTACAGAGGTCTAAACCTTGCTGAGTGGCTGTGTTCGATTAGTAGTTTTATCTGAAGGTTCAGGTACTGTTCAAGAGATGGAAGGTAGTTTTGCTATGGTCATGCCATGCTGCTAAGTTGTTTACCTTCCCATGGAAGTTCTACGTGTAATGCCTTGTTTCATACAAAGCTTAAAATCCCTTTATTAGGCAAAGACTAAAATAGTATGGCTTGATTTGACTCTGAAAGAGATCAGCTGTGCAGAAAATGAGCAAAAGAGAAAGCATTCCCAAGCTGTTCTGTCTTTTTTATTGACTCTATATTTAGCCTGTTTTCCTATGGAAATGAGCTTTATACAACTCCATATTTGTGAACTTAACCATCCACCCTGCCCTGGACTTCTCCTCCCCTTGCACTCCACCTCAGCTTTTAACTTCAAAGTGTTGTCAGCTCCTGATCAGATGTTTCAGAATCAGGATAGTTGTGAAGTGTGTGTTTGGAAAGGTAAGGTACAAGACTTAGAAGGATAAAAATTGAAGTCATGGGTCCTGTTTGAAGGAAAGCTTGTTCATACCAAACTGGTGCCATAAGGAGTTTTTAAGTCATTAATTTCACTTGCTCTCCCTCCAGGGCAGGGAACTCAAGTGTATATTAGTACAGTTGAGTATCTTCTCTTTGGTTTATACAGCAATGTTTCATTCCCTTCCTGTGCAAGGAGAGTTGTTTGTATAACTTCAGCGTGTTTTCCTTTTAATATGCAAAAATCAAGTGAAAAGAACCAAATGTTCATATTTATAGATGGCTAGGGAGTTCACAGGCATGGAATGATGATAAGATAGAGTTACTATAATCCAGTGAAAATTACCTTCACTTTAAGGTTACATGAAAAACTTTAGTGGTCCCTTGTCACCAATAATTTCAAATGGTTTTCAAGGCATCATGCTTGCATCTCCTCCACACCTGCTAACACTATGTGATATAGGCCCTGATTCAGCAAAACTCCTAAAAATATGGTGAATTTCTAAATTAATTTGAAATTTGTGAATTTGAAGACTCTTGGATTGCATTGGGATTTTTTTGAGTGAGGGTGAGTACAAGCACACACCTGAAGTTCCTCATGTCATGGGGCAAGGTTTGTGGTATCACAGGGGCACTTCCACTTCCAACTTGTCTGCTTTCTGAGTCTCTTTGCATCAGCCTTTTCAGGAGAGCCGCTTTGTCTTTGTTGTATTAAAAGCCACTGAGTCTCTTTGTCCTTCAAATGAAGTCTGCGATATGTGAGGGGGAGGGTTCTATTTCCCTTAGCAGATGGTATAAGTATTTCTTCTGACTGTGGGTATACTGTTCCTGTGCTCTTACCTGGGTGTGTGTTTTCAGTTTGTCTTTTAAGTCAGGACCTACATTCAAGTGTTTTCTAACAAGCAACTGGTACAGGTGTGGGTGAATCTAGAAACAAAACATTGGTTTGAAGGGTCAGAAACCCTCAGAGAAGTTTTTTCCCTCTATTTTTACACGTAGGCTGTGTGAAAGTCACGGGTCCCTGTGATAATTTGTCTGCTTTAAAACATTTATATTGTGTCTTTCATCTGAACAGTAACTTTGAAGCCCTATTTGTACTCTAAATATGGCTTTCCCAATGGTCTCCACACAGAATTCTGCTTCAATTAGAGAAGGAATTAATTTTCCAAATTGATTTCACCTTCTTTGTTGTCTCCAGTGTTAAAATGAGACTTTATAGCTTCTAAGGGCAGGGGAGGGAGAGAGCCACACCTGAAGCAGGGCCTCTGTGTAGCCTTTACTGGCTCTAACCCAGCCTTGGCCAAAGGTAATGAAGTGAAATAATAGGATGAACAGCTTACCCCAGTCCTCAGCTGAAGTTTTTGCAGATGTAGTCTCCTAGAGTGAGAACCCTAATGAATGCATGAGCTTTCCCCTGCAGCTCTTTAAGAAAGTGGGTTTTTTTCATGTGTGAATGCCATTCATTTGTTAATAGTGACTCTGTGACACCAGCTGTGTGACAATACACACCCTATGGATAAGAGGAGTAACAGTGATGTAGAAGAAAGTGCTGGGGTTGCCTAGGCAAATGGACTTTGTACATGCACGGTTATAGATCATTAGTTGTTGTTTGGTGAGTTTATTTTGGTGGTCTGACTTCTCCAATGAAAGATATACAAAAGCTGCAAGAGGGGTGTTCATGTCCTGATGAAAGCATTCTCCACTCCTGGAAGAGTTAAGTGGTAAAGGAAACATATACTTCAGTACATTGCTGGGGTGAAGTGAGGGGAGATCCTGTTCTTCTAACAGCTTTGAAAAAAGTTTGCAAAGTGATTGCTCTGCGGGTCTTGCCACTTGAGGACCTCTGGGATTTGCTAAAGAGCCTGAGTCAGAGGGGTCTGGACTTCTGCAGAGAGTTAATAGTATTGCTGATTTCCAGATATACCTGCTGGATGCTGCACCTCACCATTGCTGTGGGGAAAAAAATACTTTATTCTTTCTGGAGAGGTTTAAAGGAAAGCAGTTTCTCCTTCCTCTTTAACTGCTAATTAACACTTTAAAGAGAGTTTTGTAGAGAAGGGATTCCCCATCTGGAGGAAAGATATGGTGCGTGGATTCAGATTTTCTGTTACAGTAACGGAACCAGATAATCTTCTAGCTAAATTTTGCAGCTGAATCCCTGAGCCAGTTGTTTTGAGCCTGAGCTGGGTGAGGGAAGGCTGATCAAGAATGGTGCATAAATGGGCTTACAGAATTTTCTTGAGGGCTTGCAATTGGAGATTTTTGCGTCATCACAGAGAAAGGGCAGCCTGGAGGGCGGTACCTGGTATGGGAAACCACAGGCAGGGCTTTTAAAATAGCAAGGGCAAATCAAAATGATGAACTAATGAGAGAAGGCCAGCTTGTTACTCAGCATGACTTCACCCGAATCAGCTGTGCTGTATCAGAGTAGAGATCTGGCCCCAAATACAGACACGTTTGCAGGATGCTTGGACCATAGGGTGTCCTTATAAAGTATAAATCCAAGCAGAGGTTTTTCTTGTAGACCTTCCTCGTATAAACAGTCTATGAACATATGATTTGTCAATCTCATTATTCATGTAAGGAGAGATTAGGGTCTGCCCCATAGTTTCATGTCTCTGTGCAATTCACAGCAGGGCTCCGAGACATGAAAAGAGGGAAGCCTGGCGCGTTTGGAGGCTGGACCGTCTGTGGCTGAGACAGCAGCAGATGTTTCTGTGTGCATACCCACACAGTTTGGGAGAATCGTGTGTCCACCTCATTTGTCTCTGTTCTGTGTACAATATCAAACTGTGACATTAAAGAAATGATCCCGTCATTCTCCACAAGACCAGAAGATGCATCAAGTCAGCAGTGCTGGATTAGCAGCGTCTGGCATGCAGGGCGTGGGATGCTTCAAGAAAAGCAGGACAGAAAGACACTTGAAAGCAAACAAAAGGTTGAAACAATCTGGCTCCAGGCAGCCTGAAGAAGGAGGACTTTAGGTTCAGAGTGTGGAAACTCAGCCAGCACATGCTCTAACCCCAGGCTGGCTGACGTTTCGCAGCAGCTATGTAAAACAAGAGCTCTTTCACACTTCGGTCTCCCCGCAGCTATGGGGTGTTGCACTGGGCTAAGTGTTACCCGACTTTGATGTTCTACAGACAGACCCCGTGTTTGTTCATGTTTACACATTTAGACGGGGAAGGGGCAGCGCTGCTTAATATCCCCTGGGTTTCCTTGTGGCAGTTCTTAAACACTGCGGTGCAAATAACAAGCTCAGCAGGTCCCACGGCAACTGGGATCCCACCAGGCAGAGTCCGTGTCTGGCAGGGCAGTGGGTGAGCACAGATTGCTGACGTAGGTTTCAGACCTACACCCTCTCCCGCATGGGGGTATCTGGAAAGTTCCCATTCCCTCCAAATAGGGGTAGGAAAGCAGTGGAGAAGCTGTGATAGGCCAGTCGCTTAGCTCCCTCCTCCTTCCCTCCCTTCTAATCCATCTCCACAGGCTTCCTAAATACTTTTCACAGTAGTTGGATATTGAGGGGAAGCTAGTGGTGGGGATATACTGGAATTGCGTGCCCAGTCAATAGGAACCTGCCTTTAATATCATTATGAATATGTAACTAAAGCCCAGGCTTCCGGAAAATTTGGGTTTATGTAGTTGATCCTTTCTTTTTGATGCTAAACTTAATTCTGATTTTAGCCTTCGTTTATAATAACTGGGACGGGGCTAATGAACTAAACATCCTTGGCCAAATTTTGTCCTCGGGTTGTGTTGATTTTACTCAGTATTTGGTTTACCACAGGCCCTGCTTTAATCTCTTGTGTTATGTGCAGAGGACCTGGAGAAGTAAGGTTATTCCCACCCTGAAAAGTCAGAAGAAACAGAGGACTTACAGGTGTTCCCGCATATAGAATCATAGAATCACATAGGTTGGAAGAGACCCCTGGGATCATCAAGTCCAACCATCAGCCCCACTCTACAAGTTCTCCCCTACACCAGATCCCC
>VZTM01028434.1:71617-100613 GCA_013400555.1 Jacana jacana | reverse complement strand
CCATGCCATTAACATTGGCCCATCTATCCAGTCTATCCAAGTCCCTCTGTAGAGCATCCCTGCCCTCAAGCAGTTCAACACTCCCACCCAACTTAGTGTCATCTGTAAACTTACTAATAGTGTTTTCTATGTCCCTATCAACATCATCAATGAAGATATTAAAAAGGAAAGGCCCCAGTACTGAGCCCTAAAGAACCACTTGTGACCGGCCGCCAGCTGGATTGAACTCCATTGAGCACCACCCTTTGGGATCGTCCTTCCAGCCAGTAATATCTCATGATATTGATATCTCTGGATTTCTCATGAGGAAACTCAGGCACAAAAGCTATTAAACGATTTGTCCTTGTCTTTGGGGTAATCAGGGGATTTATTGCGGAACTGTCCTTCATTCTTCTGAACTTTGATGACATACCTTTTTTTTAATGATTTTTCCTTTTGAGTTAACAAGGAGAAGCAACAAAGGAACCAAAACTAAATCTGAAATGTATAAAGTCTGAACACTGAAGGCATAGCATGTCTTCCTCTGAAGGACCATTTATATAAATCCTAGGAAGCTTTGTTGGCAGTACAGAGAATAACAAGGAATTACTGTTATCTGGAAGACAAGATAGGGCAGGAAGGAAGACAAGGAATATACACACAGGAAAATGAGTAGCTCATGTTGAGGTGAAGAAACTTTCCTCTTTGCAGACAAGCATATTTGGTTCCAGCACTGGGCTTCTCTTGATCTTTTCAAGAACTTGGGCTTTTCTTGATCTCTTTTCTTTTTTTCTAAGCACCCCCCACACCCCCCCCAGAATATTGTGCAATAGAACATTGTGTCACACTTTAAGCTACAATCCAAGAAGTTGAAACTTTATTTGCATTCAGGATCAATGTGGTTAAATGCAGGAAGCCAAAACTGTCATTAAAACACAATTTCAGAGTCCAACGCGCAGGAATGTGAAGAAGAACCAAGTAGCAATAATGAATACACTGCAGAAATGTTGAAATAATATTAGGCTATTTATATCAAATAGTTTTATTCAAAGATACAATCTAGTCATACTAGTAATTAGAAATACAGGAAATACAGGACAAAACTGAGAAGGGTAAAGCCTCGTTGTCTCTAAATAGATATTGTAGAGAAAACAAACTGACCTACTGCTACAGCACTAGAATCAGGTTTTTGCTCTAAAGGCCCCTTTTTTTTTGCTGTAAGATGGAATGAGAGTGGATTTAGCTGCCTTCCCATCCCAAAGTTCCTTCAGTCTGTAAATGAACTGTGGAAAAAATCAAAGCCCTGGGCTGAGAAGCCAAATCCAGTGTTTGTGGTGTTCTCTACCTGGAGAAAGCATCAATGTACTCAGCTCACAATGGATAGAGAGCTGTCGGGTGGGTGGAACTTGTTACAGTTCACAACTGGGGTTGAACTTGACGTGCAGTGGGCTGGGAAAGAATGGCCCAACGAACCTATCGCCGTTCCCATGTGTGAGATGGGACCATCAGTATCGATCTCTAATCAGACACAGAAAACCTACTGAGGCCAAGGTCTTCTGGGGAGCAGTGTGAGGAGGGTGGGTAAGGCTACGTGTGAAGCTTCTGAAGTTCAGGAGGGACTTCTCAACTTAACTAGGAGAAAACATAGCAACTAGAGTAGACAAAACAGGTAGTCTGGATCCCTCACAGTATACCAAGGGAAGAAGTGATGTTATGAGGCCCTAAATATAAATTATATACAAAGCTAGACCTGCAGCTGATGAAAATTGGCTGAACTCAATTTGATGCAAAGTTGAACTGTATTGCTTTATTTTTCATGAAGTTCTCTGTTTGGCAGTGTAATAGTTCAGGCTCTGACACACTTAAGTGCAGATGGGTGGATGGAACAAAGTATGATTTCATACAGTCAGTTCTAAATATTTATGAATGTAGCCATCAGTGGCAGGGAATGCGTTGTTACTCGGCATTAAAAGAATGAAAAGGGCAAACATGACTGAGGCTCGTGGGGGCAGAACTGGGGCTGGTCAAGTTTATATAAGGACCTGTTCTTCTCCAGGTTTACGATATCCTTCTGAAGCTTTGGACAGCTGTGCAGAGCTGTAGATGGCCGTTTCCAGCTAAGAATTATTCCTGTATTGATATTAATGTGCTTGGATACAAGAGGAGATATTTTGGTTTGTTGAGGGCAGAGTTTGGCTTCAGTGATGTGTTGTTCTCTGCTGGCTCTAATAACATATAAGCTTCATTCTCCCTTGTGCTTGGGGACCCAGTGAGCCAGTATGACATTAATGAAAGAGATTTCATGATGTGAGTTGTAGTCAGCTGAATATGTAAGTGTCTCCAGGAGCAGGATCTGACAGTTATCATGAGTCATTAGGAAAAAGTATCCTTTAACTTTAAGTTTGAGAAAGGGTTGTTGGGTTTTTTCCTTTTTGAAAAGTTGAAACAGTTTTTTCCCAGTTATGTCCATTCCAAAGAAAGTTTTCTCCTAGTTCTGCCTTGCCCAGAAGCCACACATTCCACTGCAGACTTGCACAGTGATGAAGGATTTGGTTTGTCTGAGGCATCCTCCTGGGTGCAAGGAGATCTGGCTGCTTCTGGGTTTGTCACACTCTGTAACCTTATCTATCTCCTTGGTCTTGGTTTTGTTTTCTGTCTGTGTCTATACAAAATGCAGTTGGGGTGTCAGGTAGAGGATTTTGGAATGGCAAAGAGTAGTACCTCATGTACAATTAATTGCTTTTCAGGTTCAACTTCCAAACTTAGTCCTACCTTATTCCACAAAGGATTTTGTTTGGTTTGCTATAATGGGGCGAATGGGGTCTGTGTCATGGAATGCTTACTCTTTCTCTTTTATGAGACTATATAGGTATTCTCGGCCTTCACTGCACTACTCTAACACTTTGATTATCTTACTGAAGGGAAAAAAGCCTGCCACAATAATCTGAAGTAGATAAAGCTCAAACCTGACACCTTAAAGACCTGCTTTGCAGGCACGGATCCATTTGTTGGACTCTTCTGGCTGACACCTCTGCAAAACCAGATGTGTTCAGTTCTTCAGCTTGCTGTCCTCTGGCGTCCAAACTTGGTTCTTGGAGTGAGAGTCAGGAAAGAATGTCATCTCTCCCCCACAGCCCCCGCCACCTTTTCCACATTCCTCTCCGAGCTTCCAGTCGGTCTTCCCTCACCTTCCTCTGCAGCATGTGATTGCTGGAATTCTCTACTTGTTGGTCATGTTTCAAGCTGATGGGCCTGGCCGGATCCTTGTGGAACTCACTGGTAAACATTCTCACGAAAGGCTTACTGTCTGTCACAATAATTTGCTAATCTGTTTATGGCTGGGATTCTAACGAAATGAAATCAGTCCCCTACATAGTCTTTTCAGCCAAACATCTCCAGAAAATAGACTTGATGCCTTTGATGACATCGGTTTGCTTGCTGCTACTTTACTCAATGACATCGAGCAATACACCTCCAGGATTTTTTCCTACTTTGGAGCTCACAGGTTGTAAGAACAATTAAAAGGGTTTTTGCACCCCCTTTCTTTACTGCAAGGGAACCCTGGATTGAAGATGGTTCAAGGTTATCTGCCAGAAACTGGTTTGTAGTAAATGTTGGCCAGACAGAATGAATGGGAGCCAAAGCCATGTTTATCAAGTACATTTGAAACTTCAGGGAGTTGGAGAGTCATTAGAGGGTGGTTGTTGGACACTTGAGTGATTGTGCTATTTCTGATATCCTGTGTTAGAAGTTCATGAAGACTCTGTAGCTGAGAGCTTATGAATGTCATTTATGACAATCTGGGGGCTCTTCCAGCTGCTTTGAGAGGAGCCCTCACTGAACTCATTCAGAGTCCACCTGTCCATTCTGTCCTGTCATATTGCCAGCAAAACAAAGAGCTTCTTGGGTACAATATGTGGGCATAACTTCCAAGTAAGCTTCAAACTGTGTGGCATGAATAGTAAGGGAGTAAGGACTATTAAAATACATGACAGATTCCAGTACTGGGGAGATGCCACGTTATACACCTGCAGTTTCTGGTAGACTCTCAAAGCTAGCTTCAGTTGCCTCCCACGGCCACCTCTGTATTCCAGCTGTTAATCTGTGTCACTAAGGTGAAAGCATTTAGCAAGGCACACCTATATTTTGCCATGTGGATGCACCCCAAGAATACATTTGCGTGAACAGTGGCCTCTTCAGAGGAGATCATGCAGCTGCAAGGCTGAAGACTGCTGTTATTCCAGGGCAGGGCTAACCTGCAGCCACCATAATGTTGGTACTACAGATCTCAGAAGAACTCAGTTGTTGTGGAAAAATGTGGAAAGATTCTTAGCAAAGTTATGCTGCTTTATTTACATTCCTCTCTTGACTGATATAAAGGGATGGGGGTTGCAAATCTGTGTGCATCTTTGACAAATTCCTATTTAATAGCAGTCACTGATTCAGCTGCTGTGTTCCTTTTTGTGCTCCAAGTGTGTTTGAAAGTGCTCAGGAACTCAAGGGAGGTCACTACAGCTGGTCAAGAATGATCATGGGAAATGGGAAGTCCCCAGTTCTCCTGCTGAGGAACCTCAGACAAGGCTGTGTGGTCAGTGCAGAGCTGCCCTCTGAAGGGACCCAGGCAGAGCCGTAGCATCTGGTGCAGGTGCAGCCTGAAACCCTGGTGAAAGGGGAAAGCACCGGCCAAAAGTTGCTCTAGAAAATATTTAATTTTTCTAGAAGTTTCTGGTATTTGGCAAGTGTCTTCATCTTTTATTTTCTCTTTCTATTTGAAAGAACCAGACGCTTATATGGAGCCTTTGGGTATGTCTGTGCCGCGGGGCAGTGGTGGGGCAGTGGTTTAACCGTAGCTCAGTTATATGCATGTCAACTCCCTGGTTCTGGGAGGAGGACCTCAGTAGGGCTCAGAGAGGCCTTCAAAACTCCTCTGAGCTTCTCAAACACACTGACATCTATGCTGTGAGGCAGCCTGTGGCTAATAGCCCACATAGAAACTTCATTTTCAAAGCCTTCACATTCATTGCTCCCTTCGCCATGTAGTTGGTGTGAACTACTTTTACATTTTTAAAATTGCAGTTTATCTAGGTAACAAAACCAAGTTGTGTGGTTTTTAAAAGAGATACTCAAGAAGCTGCAGCTGTTTGTAAGACGGGTGGTTTATGAAGCATGGGAAAACATCTTTACAAGCAGCTTCTGAGCCTTCCCCTGGATCCTGAATTCTGGTTGAATGAGGAGACATATGGCTTCATAATGGAACAGAAGGCTGCACTGGTGGAACAGAAGGTACCAAGGGCTGGCTCCTCTACCTGTCATTTCCAGGATTTTGACTGTGCAGTGTGTAAAATGAGTGAGGTAGCGTGTTTCTCGGAGGAGATTTTGGCAGCAGCCTAGTGTCAGTTGTGTGTGCTGGACGATCTCATCCTGGGCATAAGGACTCAGGGGCTGCTGAGCATGCTGTGGGTCCTGAGGGTAAGGAAAGGCCTCCTTCTCTCTTTAATATTGCCACTTTGAATGTAGGCCTTTGCTCCCAGTAAATATCATCACTGTAGTTGTCTGTCTGGCTAATGCCGGTCGTGATCTGGCGAGAGAGGCTGTTAAGTCACAACATGGCACTTCATGATTCTCCAGGACTGGAAAGTCATAGTAAGAGCCAAGCACCTTTCTAACATGGTGGTCTCAGACTGGCACAGCAAAGGTGGTGCCATTTCATATCCATTCATATCTGGAGAATGGGAATTGTTGGCCTTGCCCACTTGTTACAAATTGACTTCAGGATGGGTCTGTGATTAGGAACTTTTACTAATGGACTTGGAAAACTAAATAACTTCTATTAATTGTTATCAAGTCCTCAAAACCTCCAGTTGCAACTAGCATTTAGCAAGCAAAGGAAGCCATTCAAATTGTGCCGACCAAGTCCCATAGCTCTCTGAGAAGAGCTGGGTCTCACGCTGTGCTCAGCCTAATTTCCAAGCCAAATTGACGTGGGGGCATTTGGAGAAAGCTTTGTAGCAGCGCCCAGATTGTTGACGTTTTCTCCAAATAGGACCTATTAACCTGAGAAGGAATTTGAGATTTCCACACCCAGAGTCACGAGGGTCCCTGAGCCCTGTTTTCAATGAGTACATTATTCATATTTGCGAGGTAAAAATAATATTCTATTGACGTATTATGTCTCGCCTTATGTTTCCTGATACTATACAGGAGGCTGCACCTATGCATTTCTGATGTCAAATTTGACCACATGTAGAAACTTTCTTTCTCCAGGTGGAATATATAGTCTATTGACACAGTTGGCTTTCTACAGTGCGGTGAAACATTAACTGCTTCCTCTACTCCAGCCCCAAACATCGAACATTTGACTTGTCATTTAGGAGGTAAACTCATTTACACCAATCAAAACCTGAAGTCATGTCATTTTTGGGGAGGAAGCGATTTTGGATTTACACCCTTTGAATAGCAGAATTTGCTCCTGAGTGCTTCCTCTCAGCTTCTTCCAGCCTAGTTAAAACACTGACATTTTGTAGGCTCCCCCATGAAATCCATAGGTCGGGCAGTTCTATGCTATTGTGGTAAATACATCGGTATTGTCTGCTACAGAATTGCTTTTCACCAGATTCTGCTTTAGTGAGGTAAGAGATTTAATTTCATGGTTAAAAAAAGGAATAAAAGCTATAATAAAAGCTGGATCTGCTGACAAAGCACCTTTTGATGCAGCCCAGGATACGATTGGCCTTCTGGGCTGCAAGTGCCCACTGCCTGCTCATGGCCAGCTTCTCCTCCATCAGCACCCCTAAGTCCTTTCCTCATCCCCTGGGCTGTATTGAGAGTGAGGGTTGTTCTGGCCCAGGTGCAGAACCCTGCCCTTGCTCTTGTTGAACTTCATGAGGTTCACCTGGGCCCAAGAACTGCATCTCCTATATTCTCCCCTTGGCAAAGTGCATTGTACTTCAATGAAAGGTCAGTAAAGGACTAGAAATAAAAAGGGAAAGGCAAGAGCAGATGTCTCTGTGCAGAATAAGCAGGTCTATACATACGTGCCTGAAGCACCACCCCTCTGTGATGGACTTTCTGGCCAGCCTAAAGGCACAGCCTAGGGCTGGTCTTTGCTGGTGGTGGGAGGAGAGAGCACAGTGTTAACTCCTGCTGTGGACCAGGGTGGAAAGCTGAGGGGTTGGATTTGGCCCCAGAAAATGCTGTGCATAGGGACTCTCAGGCCTCTGCAAGCAAATCCCATGGTTAATATTCATCTGAGTCTTATACACAAGAGGTTTTGTTGGTTTGGTTTGGTTTCTTTTTTTATACACAAGGAGTGTTAATAGCCTGACCTGCTTTCAGAAGAGAAAACCTGAAAGGTGGCTTGTTGTCTGCTGTTCCCCTCAATAGAGCTCTTACACCAAGTGTATTCTTTGCAGCCAGCTTCTGGAAAGGGAAAAGTTGGAAAACTCGAATCACTTTCTATATTTCTTACCCTCATTACAGAGCTGTTTGCTTTTGTCTGTCAGTGGATGTAATAATGTAAAATAGCTTTTTCCTCTTTTACTGAGGGTTAATTTATGAATATGTACCACAGCGTTGGAACAGGCACAGGTGCCAAGAGTCACTTCCAAGATTATATCTTAATAACTTCCTCAAGTGTCCAAATTGTTTTCCTAAGGCATTGCTTTTTATTCTCTCCCTACTTTATTATTTTTTTCCTCCTGGATCTGAGACCCCCTGAATCCATGTCCCTGCGGCCTGAGCCAGCTGCTGAAAGGAGTAGAGTCTATTGTGTTGTCCTTCCTAAATCGTCATCTGTCTTTAAACAGACATGTCTTGTAACGGAGGGCCTGGTAGAATGAAAAAGGGCATTTCTCCCTGATTCTCTTGCCATTGCTGTCTGGCTGCCTGCTCAGGGGCTTCTTACTTTAATGTTTTTCAGTAGTACAGGGTTGTGACACCTCTGCTGCATAGGACATAGGCTTGCTTATACCCACTCACGTTCTCAATTGGGTAGAAATGCCTGTTAAACCACTGAAATGTGAGTATTAAAACGATTCCTGTTGCATTCGCGTTGAATGCAGGGGGCTCTATGTTAGTGGGAGAGTGAACGTGGGAAGGGTTAACATCCCCCTTGCAGCCTTGTCTCATGGATGGGGAGGTGGCACAAGGAGGAAAGATGCTTCCTGGCACCATGAAGCCTTTCTGCGCTGCCTCCCCTGAAGGAAGAGCAGTCTGTGTTCTAACAGGGGCTCAGCAGCATTTCATGGTAGTCTCTCAGCAGGAGCTGAGCATCTTCTACCTGCAGATGACAGTGTATTGGCAGTGTGGCTGCTTACAAAGCCCTAGGACGCTCCAGCTCACTTCTTCAGCTCCCTCATGGGACACTCTGGAGGCAAAGGAAGTTATTTTGACAGCTTGTTTCAGCAGACAATGTGGTTGTTATTGCCAGATGCTCTCCTGGCTTGCCTTGAGGTGGGCAGGCGGGGGAACACCCGCAGCTAATTAGAACCAGGTATTTGTCTGCAGGTGACACTGCCAGACAGAAGCCCTCTTCCATCTCGCAGAGTCTGCGCAATCTGCAACATCTGAACAAGCCCCGTGGGGAAAAAGATGAATTTTTCACACCTGTTTTTCCAAATTTAATAATAATAAAAAATTCCAAGCAAGCTCAAGAAGGCAACATTCCAGTAACATTTTGCTTTTACTGACTGAAAGTTCCCGTAAGATGGGCCTCTGGCTATAGAATGGAAAATCTGTCCTCACTCACTTCCCCCTCAGAACTGGGCAGACGTATATAGAGTCTGGTTGCTTTTTTTTTTATGCTTTTTTTTTGTTTTGTTTTTGTTCTTGCCAGGGCTGCTGCAGTAGCTCCGTGCTTGTTAGTCCCGGGTGCCATGAAGTCAGAGCCACGAGGCTCCCTGCCGCAGTAGGCGGTGGAGGTTGGTAGTTTGTTCCAAGGGACGTTCCTAAACCCTGTGTCACTTCATTACGCAGCAAATTGGGAACAGACACCAGTAATGTAGACAGCAGAGGGGGCTGAGGGGGGAGAAGAGAAGAAGGGGAGTCATAATACTATCAGAGAAATATGTGTAAAGTCCGTAAGTGCTTCTGCGCCTTGGCCAAATGCCAAGCTGAAATCCAAGATGTTTGATGTGTTGAATTTCCCACCACACTGCTCTTCTCTTAGATTTTATATTTATTTAACAACAGGTAGGGAGATACAAACTTGACTGTGTAGCAGTAACCATGTTGAGGTTGTGGAAAACTCTACAGCAAGAGGACATGGGCTGGATTTGGCCATAATTGACTGGAATTCGTGACACGAAGTATCTTTTCTTGGCTTTACAAAATGGAATCACTTCCTAACTGTAATGAGCAATCTTGGACATGATCGTTTTGGGATACTAAAGCACTGACTGTTACATGAGAACTTCTAATCCTCATTGCATAATGATGTCTGTAAAAAGCTTTTAAAGAAGAAATAAAATATTTGGAATTTGATACCTATCTAGGTTCTGAGTTCCCCCTTTGTTCTCCAGGCATCACATTCAGAATTCAGCCTTGTGGGAGGCACTGCCTTGGCCAGAATAAATGCAGTTTAAAATAACAACAGTAGAAAAGTCTCTCACAATGCAAATGTTTGCCCTAAAAATCACTTTGGATGAGAGAATTCTAACTGCACTCTAACCAAGTCTGGGCTCTCCTGGAGATGACAGATTAAAACAGAAATCTACAGCAGAAACTATTCTATGTTTTTTCTTGGCTAGATCCCCACTTTAGTTTTGTGCTTCTGTGCATTCCTTATTTTAGACAGCAACTGCCATCTGTTTGGGATAAACAAAAAATTGAATTTTGAATGCACAGCAACAAGACTTTTCTGTCTAAATTGTTTTGAAAACATGAGTAGTATTAAATTATTGATAGTGGGTAGTGCA
This sequence comes from Jacana jacana, assembly GCA_013400555.1. Classification (NCBI taxonomy): domain Eukaryota; kingdom Metazoa; phylum Chordata; class Aves; order Charadriiformes; family Jacanidae; genus Jacana; species Jacana jacana. Next base: position 90,720 of record VZTM01028434.1, on the reverse strand, counting down.
AAAAATGAAATACCTATTCTTTTGTGAACCAAACTTGTGCATTCAATTAACTTCAGTTTTGTAAATGAAGTTTGGGGAGGAGTATTTGCACAACTTGTTATACAACGTGCGCTCCAAAAGCATGGGAATAAAGGAATTGCATTCAGGTTAAAAGCAGCGTGTGTGATTTCTGCTGTGCTGTCATACAGCAACCTTATTTCAATGTGAAATGATTTGGATTATTGTGTTGTGGAAGGCTTGCATTGTTTGCTGGCTGAAAGGGAGATAATGTTAAATCTGAGCTGAGAAAGGTGGTTATGAGCAAGAGAGCAGGTTTAAACTGTTCCATGGTTGATGTCGAGAGCCCCAAATTTATGAGGAGGTAACACAGTGCTCCTGGGTTTTAGAGAACGCAGGGAAGGTGGGTGGTATAAGGAGCAGTCAGTTATGCATTATCTTGTCTTGCTCTAGCAGATCTTTACATCTTTTGCTTCTGCTGCGTTATCTTGTATTCTGGGCTCAGTCTAGGGTGGACTATGCTGCCCTATGAAGGATGTGAAGAACTTGGAAATAAGAAAGGATCGGTCAGGACTCAATTACAAACTTGAAGGTTTTTGGTTTGCTAAATTAACGACTTAAATTCACCCTCTTTTTGTTTTTTTTTTTTTTTGGCTCAAAGTTATTGCTGAACCTGGATTTCTGGAGATACAGAAGCAACGTAAGAAGTGAGCTAACCCATTTGAAGAAGTCTGGGATTACAGCTGTGTTTAATAAAATCTGAGTTAGCTATAGAGAATGTAAGTAAGCTAAATCCCATCTGCTTTGAGGTTTCCCTTTGGTCCCAGAAGCAGCCAAATGCAGGATATGAGGAGAGGTGTATGGGCTCCTACCGGAAATGCTGGGAAAAAGGCAAGGAAAAAAAGGCCTCCCTCTGCTCCTTTGGTCTCCTTTTATGATGTGACCTCACTGGTGACACCGTGCTCTCACAAGGAGAGAGCAGAAAGACTCCTCCTCACTGCTTGTGGTCCCCCTCAATGCCAGATAAATGGGATCAGAGCTCTGTGAAGAGCCAGCATCACCTCTCCCGTTTCCCTTTGCTGTGTCCATAGATATTGTGGGTAAAACGGGCAGCACCAGGAGTTGGGTTAGTGTCGGACTCCTGACTCTTCATCCAAACTGGAGATGAACAGCTAGATCAGGCAGGACATTTGTGAGGACTCTGGGGAGTGATGTGGGATTAATCATGCAGCTGGGCCTTGCTGTGTGGGTATGATGAATATGATGTCCTAGCTTGTCGGGGAGTAATTCTGAGAAAAAACAGGTGAGAGAGATGCTGATTAGCACTTTTCACCAAAAATCAGCAAGATGGGAGCTGGGGAGTCAAGTGAGAATTCCTATAAATCTACTTTTCCTTGACCATGTTTCTTGTTACATTAGGGAGAAACAAGGCAATGATTAGGCAAATGAAGCTGTAAAAACTTCTTTGTTAGTACTGGTCTGTCCAGGTGCTGTGCAGGTCCAACAGGTCTGTTCTCTGGCTCATGTCTTGACTGTTTCACTGAACCTTTCACCTCTCCAACTGATTGCAGAGGCTGAGAGTTACAAAGCCAATGATCGGGTCTCCATCAGCCACGTTCTTGACTTTCTGTGATAACTTCATCTGCTGCTCATCCCCCATAGCCAGATGGAGAGGTTAAATACCCCTGTTTGCTAATCTGTGGCCATGATTTATTAGTTTAAAACAATTTTAGGCTATGCTTTGAAGACTGGAGGCACACGTGGCTAAAGCCAGCTCAAACAGGTAGTTTTTGGTGGTTTTAGGACATTTCCTGTCTGCCCAACCACAGCTCAAGATTTCTAGTACTTGGACAGACAGCTTCTCTCCAAGGTTTCAAAGGACAGACAGACAGGTCTCTTTTTCCCTTCTTGGGGCGCTTTTGATATAAAATATAAATGGTTCCCCCCTGTTTCACACTGGTGGATCAGGACTGTTTTTGTAAAAGCCAGTCGAACTGTGCAAGATGGACCCAGTGTGTCTGCATGTTTTCAACTGGGTCTTCTATGGATGCTATTGTTAGAACGTTGATTAGAATATATATCATAAATATTAATTTGTCTATATATTTGCTTACCTTCACTCCCAGGAATGATGCTGGTGGTGATATGCACAACATGATGTTTATGAATGTGGCTGAACAGCAGCTTTTATTTAATTTCCAGAGAGTTCTGCCACATTTTTCTACAGCATCTTCCTGTGTCCGGTTTTCTCTTTAGGATTAAGACAACTGTTGTGACCAGCTTTCTACTCTAAAGGCTGGCTGTGGTTACTTTGACAGTCAGGGGGTCTTGTCTCCAATGAGTAAAAATTAATCACTGACTGATGATTATCAAACCCACCACCTTCTGCTCCATGGGTCCAAATCCTTGTAATATTTCTCTTTCTTTGTTGGGGTGGTTGCAACGTGTATGGCTCTTAGGAGTTACCTCCTAACCAGGGCAGGTACAGATTAATTAACAGCATTGCCTGAAGTGTAAGTGACTCAAACTGACCCCTAATCTTTTTTTCTGAGAAAAGATTTTTTCACTGTTTTCCTCAGAATAGAGACCTTCATGCTAAGGCAGGAATTGTAGCAGAACTGGAGGGTTGTGTATTTGGGTGTGGATAATGTAATTGCATTAACTGCAAAATGTCCAGTCTATCATGTGGACTTCTGGCTGGTTATTAGAAAGTCTTGAACTTTGTCTTTGATTTTTCATTCTGCTGCTGCTGTTGTGTTTAATTTCAGTGTAGTTCCCGCTCAAAAAAAGTGCTATACTCTTTGCCAAGATTGTTCTGCTAAGCAGTGCTGGTTTGGGTATAGCTTATTTTGCCCTAGGGAAAGACTATGCTTACCTTTAAGATCCCATCTCATTCTTTCTGTGTAAGTGCTTTGAGACTGTTGGATGAAATGTGCAGTTGAGGGTAAATAGTGCTTAAATTCATAAAAAGGTTTCTCTGTCTTACATTTAAAGCTCGACGTAGCTCATGGTAATTTGAATCATTTAAGGAAGTGGTTGGCTACGAGAGGAGCTCCTTGTTACATCTTCATTGTCTTTTTTTCCCAAGAAAGTAGATTTTTATAGTTGGTAGCAGCGAACAAAGGCATGTCTGTGACAGGTATACATTTTTCCAGAGGACCAATCTCACGCTTACAGAGGCTGAGTGGTCCATTTCTGGTGACCAGTTGTTACGTCTTGGCGACTGAACATGTTTTTGGGAACAACATCTCACTTGGGGCATTGCTTTTTTCAGGCACCTTTTACTGCAGGACCCTCCAGGGCCATCACTTAGTCCAGGAGGGCATCAAAGATTGTGGAATGTCCACAGCCCTTTTGCTGGGCTGTGGAAGTGGTGTATGGGAGATGTTGTTGTGACATAAATGAGGACGTTTGGGTAGCAAGTGCCATCAAATTCTTATTGAAAATGAAGAGAGATTAAACCATACTTGATACTCCAAGGTGGAACCCAAGGGAACAACATTGCTATGGCTCTCTGGAGACCTGCAACTACTGTGTTCATTCGATGCCCCCATCTCCACCGCAGGGAGTGTTTCTGTAGAGCAATCCTGGGGGTGATGTAGGCTACTTTGCTCCCAGGTCCACCCTCTTGCAATGGCAGTTGGGTGAAATTGCATGGTGATTTTTTAACAAAGAGGCACTTAGGTGTGCTCACATGTGTTTGTGCTGTACAGACCCTTCAGTCTTTCTGAGAATTAGGAATCCTCATACTGTAGGGCACATATGGGTAATGGCTGTTGTTTTACACGGATGTTTTTTGTATAGAATGAATAACCACTGCAGGCTTGCTCTGCGTTCTTGTTACTTTCAGTAGGGCAAGTGTTCCTCCAAGACATTTAAAGATGTATTTAACCTGATTTGCTCTAATTTTGACATCAATAATCTTAAAAACAGCATTGTAGTAAAGTGCACTGTAAGTATTTAGGGATGGATAGAATTCTGTGCTTAAGTATTTTTATGAACTCCACCACTTAGAGGACACAAATTGGTGTGGCATGGAATAAAGCTTTTACAGCAGCAGAGTTATTTGCCCTGTGCCATCTGTGTTTTAACCACTTGTAAGCAATGCTAACATGCTGAGAAACGCTTGGCTCATCCCGCATAGCAAGCTCCACTGCTCACTCAGTCCTCAGCAGTTTGGAGCAGTCTTCCTACCATGATATGTAGTGAAAGCCACGCTTTGTCTCAGAGACTTCTAATAGAGTCTACTGCAAATGTAATAAAATACAAGGATATTTATGACCATTAGAAGTCACTGTTACAGACTCTGGCGCCAGCAGTTTGGATGGAAAATATTTATGGAGCAGCAGAGATATTATTGTCAGTTTAGTCCTTTTTAATTTCTTTTTAGTGACTCTTTGAGTTTTCTTCAGTGGATTTTGCATAGTACTGTCTGGATTCTCTTTGTAAATGCTTGGGATGTCATGAACAACATATCACGTCTCATGTGTATTACCAGTGTGTTGATGTACACCTTGCAAAGGGTGTTTTTTTTCTAGTCAGGATAAGAGGCGATCAAGGTGATCTTTTCAGGGCATGGCAGACCTTGCATTAGCACCCAGATAACCTGGCTCCACTCTCCTGCATCCCTTAACACACGTGTGACAATGGAGTTTGAAAGAACTTTATTAATCACCAACACTTGCTGGGTTATCTCGTTTGTTGATTAAGTTTATGCTCTTTTCAGGCCATGCAAATACTGCCAAGACACACTTCGCTCTTAAAAGAACAGCTAAAGAAAGTCTAAATGAGTGTCTGTCACAACTGTCTTCCCATGTACAGGCAGTCCGCAAGCCCAGTGGGTCTGCTCCTAAACAGCTGCTCCCTATTCCTTCATTTAGGGAATGAATGTAACCCTTTGGAAATGTCCTGGTGATGATGATAAAAAATCTGAGAGGAAATTTCCTTTTGCTTTTTGGAGATAATCTCTTAAAAATTCCAAAATTGACAAGTACGGGTTTGTAGTTTAGTGCTTGGTGTGATGTATAATATTTTAGCTGACCTGATGGGGCCTCAAATTTACTGTCTTTATATGCATGGTTGATCCCACTGAAGTTCTCAGTAGTTCTGATCTGTGCAGGAGTTGCCAACTTGTACCTTTGGTTTCTGCATTTGTCTGTTTGGGTCAGATTTCTGTCTGGGTTAAGAATGAGCTTCTGCATTCTCTGATGCCAAAACAGTGGAGGATTTTCCTCCCTTTCAACATGTGTTGTGATTACCAGGATTGATCCAGCCTCAAAGTAATGTCTTCAGCATGATTGCATGTGGTCACACTGGTGTTTGTGACATTTGGGAGAGGGGGGGTCTATGTGTAAATTAGTATTCGCACCCAAATGGAAGCACTGAAGTCTTGGTTGTTAAAGAAGCAGTAGTGAATGCCCTGGGATGGTGGTCTGCTGCACATTGGTGGGAAATGAACTGAACAGCAGCAGATGAGATGACAGCCCAAGAAGGGAAGTTTCAGCAAGATTACAGGAATGGCTCTCAATGTGAACTAGAACTAACTGCCCCTGTAGTTAGCTCCAGCTGCACAGAAATCAAGGTGGTGCAGATGTGAACACCAAACTACCGTGAACTTGATTCTGTACCAGTGCAGTCTTATTAATATGGTCTCAAAAGACAGAAAATGTAGGGAAAGGGTATTGGGTGAAGAAGTATCAAAATGTCTCTGGAAATTATTTGCCCTAAAACTATCAGTTGAAAAAATGAGGCGTCTTCAAAATCACATCCCCTTAAGGATCAACTCTGTGATACTATAGTCTGTCTTTAAATGCTATTTTTTCTCAACTTTCTCTTAGCATTAAAGAAGATAATCTGTCTTCAGCAGGAGGCACTGCCTTGTGACTGTATTGGTACCGCTTCTCAAGCTGCTGGTTTGGCTGTCCCCATGCTGTGCTCTTCAGTGCCGTTTTTGAGCATTGTCCTATTTTAACATTAGTTTTCCTATGAGAAATACACTTCCTTCCAGCCGCGGGCACTTGAAGAATCCTCCTGGCTCCTAAAATTATTCAAATCATCTGTTTCCCTGCCTCAAACCGATATAATTTAGCCATTTCTGTTTCATAAGTTATATTCCAGTGGCTCGTTGCATTCCCGTCTTCACGTTACTGAAATCATCGGCACTGTGTGCGTGGCAAAAGACTTCTCGGGCTTCATTAAGGGTAGTGTTAATTCCCCTGTGCTCATGTCTTCTCAGTCAGGGCAGCCTTTATTCTCTCAAATATGCTGCTCCGAAGTAGATTACTCCTAGTACTGGGTGAGTCCACGTGATTATTTTATTGGAGCTAATTCTAATTACCTATGTTGTAACAATTTTGTCCCAAGGTGGTAATAAGCATATTTTTTTGTGATTCAACAGTATTTTCAAAACCAAGTAACCAGTGTCTTTTTTTTCTCTTATAAAGACCAAGATATTCCTGGATTTCTGTCAGTCATGATGGTCCTTGTTTGAATTTCATCTCTAATATGAGCATTTAAGTGCATAAAACCACAGTGATAAACTCCAGAGTATGATTAATTTCATTTCTCCCTGCATTTATAAACAATCAGTTGTGATCAACATTGATCTATTGGAGGAGGATACCACAGGGCACAAAATTCAGTTTGTCCTGCTTGTGGAGAGACCACAACCTGAAGCTGTCTTTCTGATTAAAATGCATTTTCCCCTGTTCTTTCTTGCTATCATTTCCTTCTGACTCAGTGTTTCTTTTCGAAGTATGATTAAGGATGGGTGAGCCAAAAAGATAAAACAAGAACAGGCCTGAACTCCTACCTGAATCTTATGGCATAGTTTTTGAAGCCAGGTAAGTGGGCGGTGAATTATTGGGGAAAAATTTAGCTTAAATTTTGATTCTACAACTGCTGGCAGGAAAGCCAGTTGTAGGCAGATGCTCCCTAAAAAATTCCTGAGAGTTGTTTTCTGTGGTTTAGAATCACAGAATCACTCAGGTGGGAAGATACCCTTGGGATCATCGAGTCCAACCATCAGCCCCACTCTACAAAGTTCTCCCCTACACCACATCCCTCAACACCACATCTCAAGGACAGCTTCCCTGGGCAGCCCATTCCAGGGTCTGACCACTCTTGCTGGGAATAATTTTCTCCTAATGTCCAGCCTAACCCTACCCTGCTGCAGCTTGAAGCTATTCCCTCTTGTTCTAGTGCTAATTCCCTGTGAGAAGAGACCGGCACCAACCTCTTTCCAATGTCCTTTCAAGCAGTTGTAGAGAGTGATGAGGTCTCCCCTCACCCTTCTCTTCCTCAAACTAAACAATTCCAGTTCCCTCAATCGTTCCTCATAAGATTTATTCTCCAGGCCCTTCCCCAGTTCTGTTGTCCTCCCCTGCACTCACTCCAGCACCTCCAGATCTCTCTTGTGTTTGGATATCTCTCTTGTGTTACACATGAGCTTTAACTGTCTTGTTTTGATTTGGGGCTGTGGACAATGAAACAGCATATTGCAAATGTCTATTAATTCATTCATTGTATGGGAAAACATCATTTTCTGAGTCCCCATCAGATTTTAGTGGAAAAATTGTGATACCGCTCTCATGCAGTTTTTTGCCTTCAGTTCACCTTTTAATTGAATTACATGGGATGATAAAAGTGGAGGAGAGCTGATGTAGGCTGGGACCGGGACCATCATGAGAATATTGAGAAAAATTACACACAAAAATTAGAGACTTGCTTGTGTCTGTATATGGTAAATCCAACAAACCTGTTGCCTTTGAGACTGGGGTTTTTACCAAGATATTTACTCTTGGTAATTGGCGATCAAAGAGGGGCTGATTCCTTTACTGGGATTAGTCAACGTTTCACAGAACCACAGAATTGTTATGAGATCACCATGTCCAACCATTCACATGCCATTTGTGACCCTCTCTCTAATAGAGGCTCATTTCTTTTAGGGAATGACCACTATGAAACACATCAGCTCAAAAAATTAGCACAGAAATTGGAAATGAGTGTTCATAAATGGTTGGTATAAACACATCACAGATTTTACTGGATCTTTTATTTTAAACTTCTTTTAAATGCATCTGTGATTGATTGTAGAAGTGGCATGGGTTTGTTGGAAAAATAATTGTTAAAAGCTTCTGCAGGGATGGGGTCTTTTGTTTTTTCTTCCTTCCCACCCCCCTTGATTTTTTTCATCAGCATTTATTTGCAAATGACTAAAATTTGTGCCATGTGTTGAGGGAAGAGAGCTTGCCACAAGCTCAGCGATATTATTAGACAGAAGAGAAGACACACATGGGGCTGATGTTATGTATGAAAGCCACAGCAAAGAACACTGAAGTAGTTCAGTGAGCAAAAGACCTCTTCTTTTTACGGCCTCCAAAAATAATGGTTCTGAAATGGGGATTCAGAATGTCAGGGTGGGGAATCCTTGCATCCTTTCCAAAATGTGTAGGGTGGGCCAAATCTTCCTGGTAGCCCTGTGCTTGCAAAGCAGCAAAACAGAAGTCCTGAAGGTGAAGTGAGAGTCCCCGGAGCCTGGGAGGAGACACAGGCAGAAATAAAGGTGATGAGAGAGGCCCAGGCAATCAGTTCTCATTCTCAGGAGCATCCTTTCCCTGAGCAGGGTCCCCCTGCTTTCCTGCTGGACTATCCTGTAGCCTCTTGAAATGGGGGAGCAGTGGTTTGTGTTTTCATTGCCCTCAGAGGCGTTTGCCTAAGTTTTGCTTTTAAATAATCACACAATCCCTTATGCTAGAAAATAAACCTGAAAGGTACAGATTAATCTGCCTCTCTCCCCTAGAAGAAGAAAGAAAAGAAAAAAGAAAGCCCAATGAAAACTAAACCAGCCATGAGCTGGGGTGTAGGCAGTGGAGAGGCAGATTTGTAGTATCAGGTAGGAGGGAGGTTTCAATGAGAATCTTTTCACTGTGAGCTTTGCTTTTTGCCACGAGGCTGAGGTTCAAGGGCAGTTGGAGATAACAAACGCCCTTGGCAAGGTCCCAGCTGGGCACTCTGTGTGTCACTGATAGCTCGGGGATGGGAGGCAGGGAGAATGCAGTGACTGGGAAACCATAAGCCTCACCAAAGTGGCTGGATTGTCTTTACACACACACACACACACACACACACACACACACTGCACCACGTCATCTCTTTTTATCAGATCTGAGAAGAAAGGGAATCCCTCCTGGGTCATTCTCTTTGGGCTTTTCTCTCTTTTTTTTTTTTTTTTTTTAAATTAAATAATCTTTTATACTTTTTTAACGAAGGATTAGGCTAGGACTCTGCTCATGGGACTTTTCTCTTGATTTCTCCACTCCTCTCCCTGCAGCTCTTGAGGGAGCAGAAGGAGCACAGAAGGGTGCAAAGGAAATCACAGGCTTGAAAACACGGGGACTTGCCAGATCCTCAGCTTGTGTAAAATTGAATCTTTTTTTTTTTTTAGCTGATTCCAGTGGAGTGGGGTCAATTTACACCAGCTGCACGTTAGACTCCTTAAGTTCTGTAGGATTGTCTGGGATTGAAGCCCTGCCTGTTATTCCTTGGATTTTACTTCAGTTTGCTACTCTTTCACAATGTTAAAATACCGGGGGTGAGGGGCTGTAAACCCCTGATAATGTACTCTGCTGATGCCGTGAGGAAAATATGCTGCTTTCTGAGTCATTTGCCCTGAGCTGACTTTCTTTTTTAATGGTTCAGGGGTTTCCTTCTTTAGCCATAAATTGCATGCAAATTCTTTTTGTGTGTGTGTGTGTGTGCCTGTGTATGACAGTGTGTGTGTGTGAGTGTGCCTGTGTGTCTTTCAGAAGCCAAGCCAGAGAGAGAGGCTGTTCCTTTAAAGCAAAAACTGAAAAAAAAAATGCCTTCAGGCGTCCTATTACAGTGGAATGAGCCAAGGATCAGGATTTGCAGCTCAGCTATATAAACCCAGCAGAATCTGGCTGATCTGACCAGTTTGCCTTACTGTCAAATGCTTCTGGCTCCCACACACTCACGCGCGGAACCGGACAACGCAACTTCGCTGAGTTTTGACAGGACGGCAACCAAGTCAGGAGCCCAAAGCTGACTTTAAAATCCTATTTATTTCATGGAGACTCTTCACAGCGGGATCTAAGCTCTGTCAGAGTCTGTAAGGTAAGTCTGCTTCCTTCCTGAATTACAAAGAATAAAAATAAAGATCAGGAGCTCTTCTCTCACACAGGTTTGCAGTGACACGGTGTGCCGTCCTGATCCTCCTGGTTACAACAGTCTGAATAGTCAGGGATCTCTTTAGGGCATATTTTTGAGTCAGAACATGCCTGTCTTTAGTTTGTCTTTAGTTTGTCTTTATGGTCTGGTGTAATAATAACATAAGAAATGTCTCAATGGCATCAGTCTGATGCAATGAATGAATGAAGGATGAGTTAGTTGAATGCTGGGCACCTGCAGAAATGTAGACAGAACCCCAATTGATAGGAAGGGTAGACAATCCAATTTGAGTTTTCCTCTTGATTACTGAAGCATTACATTAGAAATGTTTCCCCCACGCTCACCTTGTGTCCCAGACTAAATCCACTTGCAGTTCTTAAGCCTCCCAGGTAACTGCTTTTCTCCTCTTTCTGTGCTGTTGTGTGTGACTTGAAAAGAGTCAGGCCCTTTTCCCTGTTAATTTGGGAGCTGCACACTTATTTGCACTGAAGCCTTTGTCACCTTCCTCCCCGCCCCCTCTGGGCTCCCATTTCTTTTAAAAGGAAGGGAACATTAGCCTGCACTGGGGGAGCAAAAGACAAAGATTCAACTGGTATCTTATTACCAGTACTCAAATGGGTGGGTTCTGGGGAGCGGGAGGGTGAAATTCTCCAGCGTCGAGGAAAAACGGAGACATTCATTTTACAGTGGGTCTTAACGACTTGCCCCCTTGTGCACTGAGATTTTCTGCATGACTGTGTCTGCACTTACCGGTTAGGCTCAAATTGGCTTAAAATAGAGAAGCTGACTGGGAGAAGGAGTTCAGGAGTTAAGCCCGAAACTTTGCGGTACATCACCTTTGCAGTTTCCCGTCTGGTTTGCTCTCTGGCTGCTAGGAGAGCTTTGGGCAGACATTCCAAACTTCTGAAAAGTTTGTATCATACCATGCAGGGGAAAGGTATGCTGACATTGAAATGATGGTGATGTCCTCTCGAACAGTGCAGATATTGTAAAATTAAAAAGCATAATAAGCATATTTATCAAATGTTCCTTTATGAAGAAAACTTGAAACAAATGAGGTGCATGTGATTCTATGGATGGCGTGAAAGCCTTATTGTCAGGCTGTTGGGTTTCTTTTCTTTTTCTTACATTTAAAACCCGATCATATTAAATAATGGGAATTAATTGGGAAGCATGGAAAAAATGAATGTTATATGTGGGGTTTGGGTTGTGCATTTGCATTTTAAAGCTGTGAAATCTTCAGGGTGCTGTAGTCTGAGAATGAGCTGGACAGTGGAGGCTGCAAGACAGTCCTTTGAATTCGGGGAAGAATTGCCAAAAAGTGCTATGATGTCTTTGGGTTTTTTTCTTCCTCCCATTGGGAGCTCAGGAGAAAATGTTTGATCCAATGGAAGTACTTAGAGAATGGGTCTGTCTGCCGTTCACCTTCCCTGGGGCAGTGAGTTTTGGAAGAGTTACTGGGGTGCTCCTGGTGCATCACCCTTATGGGTGCTGCACCTCTGCTCAGGAAAGGGTTCGTGGCTGAAGAAGGGCTGACTGAGAGGGATGCTGTACAGGGCACTGCCTGCCCCACTGTCGCTGTTACAGTCACTGTCCTCAGCAAATTGCTTTTTGTTTTCCATATTTTTTCCTCATTAGTTTTATTCTCTGGCTTCTTTCAACCCAGAGAAGTTGCAAGTTCCAGTCCTCAATCCTGTAACTACAGTTACTTTACTGCATCAGGGATAGTGTGGGCAGCAGGAGCAGGGAGGTGATTGTCCCTCCGTACTCAACCCTGGTGAGGCTGCACCTCGAGTTCTGTGTTCAGTTTTGGGCCCCTCACTACAAGAAAGTCCTGGAACGTGTCCAGAGAAGGGCAGCAAAACTGGTGAGGGGTCTGGAGCACAAGTGGCTGAGGGAGCGGGGATAGTTTAGTCTGGAGAAGAGGAGACTGAGGGGAGACCTCATCGCACTCCACAATGTCCTGAAGGGAGCGTGTGAAGAGGAGGGGGTCGGGCTCTTCTCCCAGAGAACTCATGATAGGACTGCAGGGAATGGCCACCAGTTGCGCCAGGGGAGATTTAGAGGAGATGTCAGGAAACACTTTTTCTCCCCAAGAGTGGTCAGGCACTGGGATGGCCTGCCCAGGGAGGTGGGAGAGTTACCATCCCTGGCGGTGTTCAAGAAGTGTCTGGATGAGGTGCTAAATACATGATTTAGAAGCTCAGTGGTTAGTATTGGTGACAGGAGGGCAGTTGGACTAGATGATCTTTCAGGTCCTTTCCAACCTTGCGTTTCTATGATTTATCAGTGTTTCCAAAGCTGCAGAAGAGCCAAAGGATCTGCTGAAAAACATAGAGCCTGCAGATTAGAGTCTCATGTCTCATTTGGAGAGGAAGCTGATGTTCTGCTGAGGCCATCTCACCATCTCACCCAGGTACATTGTGGTGATAGACATATGAAAAGGGAACTAGCTAGATCCAACTGTCCTATTGAAATAATGATGCTTCATGGATCCCAGGGGTCTCTTCCAACCTAAATGATTCTATGATTCTATGATTCTATGATACTAGAATTTACTGGGAATATCCCTAAACTCAGGCCAAAAATTATGAGTAACTGTGTTAGCTGGAGACTTTTTTATTGGAAATCTATTTTTTTTGTATTTTTTTTTAATCCCAGCTCTATAAGACTGGATCATTTCTCCTCAGTATTCAGTTAACTGTCACATTAACTTAACTATCATGTTGCTAGAATGGCATTTCTAAAGGTGTTTGAAGTTCAGATCAGGTGGCTTATTCATATCACTGCTTTGTATAAAATATCTAAAAAAAGCCAAAGAATATTCATGTATGGAGATTTTCTGACGTGCTGTAAAGAGACTGTCAAAGTTTGTTCTTGAGTATTGTTTCGCTTTTTGATGAGAAAATGAGTTTATATGGCAGAGTCTCTGCTTCCTGGGACTCTTTCCATCCTTCTCAAGAGTGGAGCAGAACTGAGAAGCAAGTGAGCATGAGAAATGGTGGTGTTGCTTTGGAGCCAGAGCTTTAACCCTTCCATCCCCTCTGGTAAAGCAATTTGAAATACTAGACCTGCTTGTGCAGTTTTCTGCCATTTTCCACGTGCGACACAACACTCTGTAGGGCAAGTTCAGAGGTTCAGGTGGTGCTAAATGGTGATGAAGCGTCCTGGGTGGTGTAACATCTTGTGTAAACGGCTGTCCCAATATTGGCAAATCTGTGAGGGAAAAGTGATGTTTGTTGGCTCCCTCCATCAGTGAACCCTGGTGTCTGTCTGGGTTGAATATTACACTGGGAAGGAAGCGTAAACGCAGAGGGTGGTGTCTGATTCATTATCAGCTACACATTTACCTGTCCTACCTGTCTGACATATTGAAACTTGAGAAATTCAGAGTGGTTAAAAATTACTCTGATTTTGAAGCCTGTGACTTGATGTATTTGTCCCTGGACATGTGCCACCACGCTCTGCTGGGCTGAAGGGCCATTGACAGTTTTAAGGCCCGATGTCTCATAAGGCTCTAGGCTGAGAAATGGATGGTTTATACCACTGCAAAGGTAGAAACCTTAGCTTTCCAATAATGAAAAAGCTTTTGTTTTCAAATAGTGGGAGTTCAAGATTTTGGGCTTTAAAACTGCTCTGATTTACCAATGTGTGCTTTCTCAGACTTAATTTCTGGTGTGCATAAAGCAAACCTGTCTCAAAGCCTGATCGCTGTTATCAAAACCAGGGATTATAAACTGCAGCAGTCTGAAACCACTGTAAGTGTACTAGGTACCCGTAGTAGTTTTAGGGAAGTCGCTGAGGTAATATTGCAGAAAAATCATTGTTACTAAAGTAGGAAATTGAGGAAGAAAGGAATCGGGGAATTGAGTTAATCAGTGAATATTTTTATCATCACCCAGGCTCAGACATAAGCAAAATTAGAGCAAGCAACTGTAGGACTAGTAAGTTCTGGACAGGAACCGTCAACTAGAGCTCAAGAACTGAAAAATAGGGGATGTCTATGGATCAGTTATGATTTTTTAAGATGTAATTTAATTCATTAAACTGCTTGACATCAGAATGGACTTGCTGTCCATGCCTTCTGTTGTATTTTTCTGGGAGTTTATTAGAAGCTGATGATGTTGGGATTGTTACAGCATTTTAGGGCCTTGTGTTAGAGTGAAAAGACATAATAAGTGATGCTCTCTGCCACAAATTACTTACAATTGCTATTATTAACTGTTCAGAGAAGTTTTTTTTTTGTGTAGTGAAGAGAAAAAAGAAGGAAGAAGGCATTTCTTTGAGGAATTTGACTATTGGAAAGAAGGAAAAGGAGCAACCCCAAGAGACAATCTTGAGCCATCTCAGTTTCCATCGAGCTCTGGGGTTTATACAAGTGTGAAACTTCTCCTCACTCAGTGCTTACTGTCCACTCCTGCGTTCAACCCTCTGTCAAATCTGAGCTGAAGTTAAATGCCTTCCACATGTGGGAAAAGTTAAAAACCGGGCATTCTTCCAGCTAGTGAAATCTTTGAGTGTATGATGTAACTACACAGTGCGGAATGGGCAGACTGGGGAGGAGGACTCAGAATGGGATTCTGCCTGACAAGAGATGTCTCTTGATCCAGAGGAAAGTGTTCAGGCATTGAAAGAAGGAATATAATAGGCATCCTTCTGCTAAAAGGATGAAGTTGAATAACTTAGTGTCTCTTTTTAATGTTTACTGGAATGATATATGTGCCCTGATAAACAGACATGGTCTTAATGTAATATTTCTTTCTATAGGCATAATTTCTCTCTCTCTCTCTCCCCTACATAATGCATGTCCTGTTGCTGAAAAAACAACCCTATAGCTTCAGTGGGTATATCTGGGTGTAGACGTTAAAGAATACTAGTTAATACACACTCTATCCCGTAAAGTACTCCTCATAAACAAGTGTGGGATTTTGCTGCTGAGATTGCGGAGTCAATGGGAATAACTCCATTTATGCTTTTGTTCGGCCTATGTAGGAGTCAGCCACCAAAGATAAATTCATCCTGGGTTGATCTTGTAGCAAGAAATTTCTCCAAATTCGCATCCTTAATTGTCTTGCTACTGTAGTTTCAATTAAAGTAAGGTGGGCTGCTGCCAAGTTTTCAGAACTTCCAACTAGAGAGTCCCTGTGTATGAACAGCCTGTGGCATTTTGTATTCTTTGGGTAGCGGAGAACAACGTTGCCAAGTTTGCATTCAGTCATCCATCACATATTAGCCTACTGGAGGTCCATTCTTCCCGAGCAATAGGGGAGCTCTGCTTCCTACTTAGAAAGATTACTCACACAGAAAGCTCTTTCCCCATAACCAGAACGGCGCAGGGAAGAGAAAGGAAGCTTTCTTCAATTCATACAAGTGCTCGGTTTCCAAACTCTTGACAAAAATGATATTGTTTCATGCTTTGAAAACATATTCTTTTTAGTAATTGAGTAGAAATTACAGGGTGGTAGAACAGAAATCTTTAATGCAGATTTCTGAAGGCAGTTGCTGGAATCATAACCCAACAAAGGCCCATTGTAGCCGGCTGCCTCTTCCCCAGGCCAGGCTGTGGCATTGACTATGTGTGTGTAGATACCAGCCAAGGTGCTCGGAGGAGTCTGAGATTGGGTGCCTGGGGAAATTCCACTGTAATGGTTTTGCTTCAGCTCAGTGCTTGAGCCTTTGTCTGTGCCTTATCCCAACAGACCCCAGGAACATGATAAGCTCACAAACCTAACATTACAAATGCTAATTTCCTCTACAGGATTAGGATATTAACCATATTATTCATCTAAACTACCTTGATTCTTCTTTAAATTTGTGCTCTTTTACACCATTATGGCAGCACAAAGCTAAAGTAGGATGTAAATATCTTCTTCGAAGCATACATGAAAATTAACCTGTGAAATTGTTTCCCTGTGTGCCCGTCAGAACTGGCTAAACAGTTATTTCCACCATTAAGGAACTCCTGCTGGAAAAGGAGTTAAAAAAAAAAAAAGGAAAGGATTTATTTCCAAGAAAGGAGTTCACTTTTCATTCCCAAGAAATTAAAAGAACTGGGAATTGGCAGATTTTGTCAATTAGTTTTGGGCCTGTCTCAAAGACAGGATGCAGGGCTAGCAGGTGAGAGCGCCAACTCGGAGCTGAACGCTCCTGTGATTGTGGTTTTCCGCCTCTTTGGTTTGATGAAAAGCCTTTATTTGGACAGGACAGATTGCCTTTCAGTGTGTCTCGTACACCTCAGTACCAGACCTTAGCAGTTATCTTCCCTCTTGGCCTGGCATGATGTCACTTTGTCAGAAGTCGGTTTATCAGCCTTTCAAAAGGAGCTCAGTGCCTGCTTTGGTCTGGTTCTTTGTTTTTACTGGTTCTTTTGGAAATCCAACCTCTTTTGGATATGCTGAATCCTCCTAAATAGCTTCTCTGTGCTGCGTGACAAAGGGAGATGCCAAGAAAGATATAAAGGTAGCTTGTGATGTGTAGGCAATCCATTCCTCTTAGTGAGACACACTGTAACACATCTTTTTCCTTTACTTGTGGCTTTTACTTCCCTTCTGCATTGCTTGTACTACAGTAATTCAAGTCTGACTCAGAATGAATGCTGCACACTGTAAGACTGCAAGTCAAATGAGAACAGGATGCATATTAAGGGAGAGCTCTCAGATCATTTTTCTTATTGAAATATTTTGGCAATGTAAATAGTATCCAGGAAAAAATGCTTGCATTTCCCATGGTGAGCGCTCCCTATGAATGTCCTATCTATTTTTCCAGTTTGGTGGCCAAGTGAAGTGTTTATAGGAGGATATACCAGCTACAAGCAGGGAATTTATGTTTCCACTGCCGAGTGTTAATTATGCTGTGGATTTATACACTTGACAGGTTAGCAAGTCAGTCACAGTGATCCAGCACTACGAGTGCTGCAGTTCCAGGTGTGATGGAAACCTAGAGGGAGCGCCATTTTCGAAGGTATTATATTTGTATTTTGTTTGTCATTCTCAGTATATTTCATATACTGGTTATTTGCCCTAGAAGTAGGACACTGGGATTTGACAGGGTTGCAGTATGGTTTACTCCCAGCCGGTCCTCTGCTTTCCCTTCCACTTCTCAGCTTGAACTTACTGTTATCTGTGTTCTCAGCAGCCCTGTGCTTCTGGCATTGCAATGCCATTTCAGTGCTAAGGAAGGTCATTCTGCACAGAGTTCATTTGCTTTGCTGTGGTTGGCATCCCTCTAGATCTGGGTGTGATTGCATTTCCATATCACTAATGGTCCCACTGGTACTGTTCAAATGGGTGAAGTCTGATCCTGAATCATAGAATCCTAGAATCATTCAGAATGGAAGGGACCCTTGGGATCATCGAGTCCAACCATCTGCCCTACTCTACAAGTTCTCCCCTACAGCAGATCCCCCAACACCACACCTCAACAATTCTGAAACACAGTCAGGGATGGGGACTCCACCACCTCCCTGGGCAGCCTATCCCAGTGACTGACCACTCTTGCTGGGAAGAATTCTTTCCTAATGTCCAGACTAAACCCACCCTGCTGCAGCTTGAAGCCATTCCCTATCCTTCTATCACTAACTGTCCATGAGAAGAGACCAGCACCAACCTCTCTACAGTGTTCTTTCAAGTAGTTGTAGGGAGTGATGAGGTCTCCCCTCAGCCTCCTCTTCCTCCAACTAAACAGTCCCAGCTCCCTCAACCATTCCTTGTACAGTGCTTTCCAGGTTGTGGCCTGATTGCCTTTTGTGCTTTTTCTCTTGCTCAGAACATGTACAGCCCTTATGCTGTTTGTTTAGGTATATTTGTTATACACAATCCTCACATTCTATAAATATAGATACAGATAGAATTGGTAGAAATATACCCTATATATATTCAGTAATCCTGTTACTATGCCTTACTACGCTGACAAAAAGGGGGCCTTAGTGTAATTAAAAATTGAGTTTATGGTGTCTGCCTTTAGTGGTTTCACTAAGAGAGCTTTTTCTGCTCCCATAAGCAGTTATTATTTCACATTGATACGGGGTGTTGAATACACCTACAGTTGACATGGTTCACGCTATCTTAATGACGTAGCAGAGAAATTTGTGTTTGCAGAGGATGCCTTGGCCTGATGTGATTCGGTTTGTGCTCATGTAGGTCAGGAGCACTGCTCGTGGAGTAATGTGAGCCTGACAGAGAGGAAATGAGAATCCACCGAGCATTTTTCATGCACAGAATGGCACTTCGTTGCCTGCATTATGCCTTGTCCGCTTCACTTCAGCTTGTATTTCTGAGGGGATGGTTTTCTCCGGTGCAGACTTCGGAGGCTGCCAGCCAAATTCTCATGTAACATAATTGCATTGATTTCACTGGCGATCCGCTGCTGGATAATTGAGTTCCACGTCCCTTCTTTTATTCCGTGGCTCAAATTGCTTGTCAGCTAAGACTTCAGCGCAGACAGGTCTCAAGTCACTGTGGGTTAAGAGAATGAGGTCAGAGCGTTGTTGGTGGAGGTCTCTCAAGTCTCCCATTCATGTAACAGTGCCCAATTTGCTGACATCTGAAGCAGCGGCGCAGATTTTTGTCTGAGTTCAGTCACCATCGCAACTCATCACTTGCTCAGGGCTGTGTTTTCCAGTGCTTCTGCTTTACCTCAGAGCACTGAGGAATGTCCTCAGACCAGACTTTCTAGAAATGGTCTCCTCTCTTTTACCAAATGTCATGCACTCAATTTATTTCACAGTTTGTGAATCAGATTTATACTCTATTTTGCCTTGCCAAGCCGGGGTTAACTCCATGCCATCTTCACTCTTCATTACATGTTTTGCTCTACTCAGAGTTTGCTGCCCTACCCTAGACTGCCAAAGATGCAGATCCCTGATGCTCCCACATCTGACAGAACTAGGTCAAGCCAATCTCTGGCCCGGGGCGGGGGGG
>VZTM01028434.1:0-71600 GCA_013400555.1 Jacana jacana | reverse complement strand
GGGGGGGGGGGGGGGGGGTGTTGTTACTGGAAGTGGGATTTCAAGGAACTCCTCCCGAGGTCCTTTGGAGTTCGGGAAAGGCGCGTGTTCCTGCGGGATTCTGCTGCCAGGACCAAGGACAGAGGAGCCCCGAGCTCGGGCCGGGAGGAAGAGCCTCCCAAGGAAACGAATTCCTTTAAAAGCTTAGAATTATCCAGGGAAGGGTTACCCATACGTTTCCCCAACTTCCCCTAAGAACGACGAGCAGAGTTCTGCTAATGACAGGAGGCAAGAGATAATCTTTCTGGTTGCCAAGAATAGCACAGTCTGTTATGAATTGAGTTCGGAGGCCTTTTGAGAGATGTGTCATTTTCAGTGCTTGAAAAAGTACATTGTTAAATCCCAGTGAAATTACAAACCACATGCAAATAACCACGATAAACTCTGAAGGCGGCCTGCTGCCTGCTGACCAGTGTCATCTGGAGCAATTCATGCCACTTATTTATTATTCCAGACCAATATACATGTAAATTATTTGTGCTCTTAGTTACAGTGAAGTCATTAAACCAGAAGGATTCCTCATCACTTGCCCCTGTACCTCATATTCTACCAGATACTTTAGGTACATATTCTTTCAGAACTTTAAAAAGTGTGATGCTGGGCATATGGAGTAGAATTTTGGCTGACCCCTTCCTTCTGACCTCCAGGAGACATAAACCAGCTTCATCAGAGATGCTGTACAAAGCCCTGTTGTCTCAGTGTGTTTAGTCCATTCACTTGTTCGCTACATTTTGTTTAATATATCAATGGTTCTTATAAATGCAAAAAATCCAATTTTTAACTGCATAGTTTTCAGCATTATATTTGTTATTTTTGCATCTGGAGTCTGCTGTTTATAGCACATCACCTATTTATTCACCTATTTGTATTCTATTTATCAAGAGTATTGATGATTCATTTCCCAGATCTCATTATCTGTAGAAAAGTTGATGTTTGATACATCAGTTGTGAATCTTAGAGACAAATGAGACTGTCCAAGCTCCTATCTCCAGAACTGGCTGCTGCTTTGTTCTCAGAAACTCTGCTCAGTGTGAAAGGAGTGGGAATAAAATTCCCAAGTTCTGAATTTCTGCTTTTCCCATCTCACCACAAAACCATCTAGAACTCTATGGAATGGGCTCTGGAAAACCTATAGGTGGTTTTGGAAGGAACACTGTGGAGAAGGGTCTGGAAATGAAGCAGAGCTTTGTATGTGGAATCAACGTAGGTTGCTGTGATTCATGCAAAAACGCACACAAACCTCATAGTTTGAAACTGCATCAGCGTAGCCCTCGAAATAATTCAATGTGAAGTCTCTAGTGTCTACCCAGAAAAATAATGAGCTCCTGACAAAGTGTAACTTGGCAAAGAAACTTTCCAAAGACAAGTTTAGAAAACTGTAGATCTTTTCCAGCTCCGCGTCTTTGCTCTGAGGAGGAAAAAGCCAAGAGACCAAGCCGAATGCTTTTGCTATTAGGAAAGGCTTTATTAAAAGGTACAGCACATGCTTAGGAGGCGAGAGCGAGTTCTGCTGAGAGATTATGCACAAGACTTGCTTTTGCTGTGAAAGGAGTTTTTTCTATTGGAAAAGGAACTCATCTAGGCTTCAGTGGCTGTGGCAGCTCTGCTATGGACCTGGTTCGCTTCCACATTTAAAGAGTCCAGAGTTCTACATGTGTCTTCAGAGACTGATGGGCAAACCTTGCTTCTGTGCTGTAAGTGCAAACAGGGATTGCAGTGGGAAACTCAGCAGCAGGAAGGTGTGAGTGCATCCCTTCTGCTTTCTGTGGAGTCCTTCTGAGATGACCCAGTTCTGCAGTTCTGCTTCTGTTTTTAGAACAGTGACAGTTTTTCTGAACCCATTGTCCTTGCTGTTCACATCACTGCTGTGTCCTGCTGTTTCTAATGCAGATTTTGTCTAGGCTGTATATGCTAGTGCCTTTTTCCTTCCAGCTCTGAAGGCCACAGTAAGAACACAGATTGCTTTGCACATGGGAGGAAAAAAAAGAATTCAGCAGCTATGTAGTCATGTCTTTTCTGTTCTTTTTTTGTGGGTTTTTTGTTGGGTTTTTTTGTCTCTCAAGTTTGTAGCAAACTGCTCTACTTGGCTGATTGCTGTGCACCCTGCCATGAGTCTGAAAGCAGCTCAAAAGCACCCCACTGACCTGCTTGTTTTGTTTCTCTTTTCTGAGTTCCCATTTCCAGAAATTGATGCTCAAGTGTCCGAGCTCTTAACAAAAAAATGAGCTCCATGGACAGACTGAAATCCCTGTTAACTTGTGCCCCGTCTCAGTCACTGGGGGTTGGATGGGACAGGGTTGGTGCTAGTTCTCCCTTAGTTACCTCTTCCAATTTTGTTTCTCTTTTTATTTTTTTTTTTAGTGTATATGTAACACATTTGAATACTCTGCCCCATAAATAACAAGTCTGTTTCTTGTGGCTGGTACAAAACCCCTGTGGTTTGAGCTGGATGTAGGATTCTTATTTCCTGTCTGAAAGCGTGAGTCACTTCAGTTGTGTAACAGCAGAAGGTGTTGCTATACAACAGTGGGTGCCTTTCCTCCTCATCGTGGAGCAAAGATGCACATACCTGTGTGTATGAATGATTTCCCTGGTTTCATAAAAGGTCTGGAGAGCCTTACAGATGATAGGACATTCTGAAGCTATCATGAGCTGGATCTGTCTATTTTGTTGCAGTTGCAGATTCTTCTCAAACTTTCTGGTGTGTTTCTCTGTGGGTTTTGTTAACCCTATCATTTATTTCTATGGATTCGTCTTATTCTGGTAATTGCCTTGGCACATCCTGTGTTTGGGCTTCAGAATAAGTCTTCAATTTTCTATTGTTACCCTAGAATTTCAAGCCCTCACGTAGCTCTCTGCATATTTGCTACCCATCTCTGGTCAGATATTTTTCTTCAGTGGAAAAGGCATTTCACTATCTGTGATTCTCTTTTTCCCTTTCATTGCAGGCATAACACTCCAGTTCTTTGCTTTTTATGTATTTTCTGGCAATTTTATAGTGCTCTGCAGGAAGATGTTTAATTATGGAAATGAGGATTTGAGAGTACCTCTCTTGTGAAACCCTTGGAATACTTAATTCACTGAGACATACATTCTCCCTGTGGGGTTTTACCAGTGGATATACTGAGACACACCAGATGATTTATAAAATAATTTGTGTAGGATGCCTGAGTTTCAGTCCTCAGTTGTAACCATGAGACCACACTATTAATCCCAAGGTTGTGAGCCCTTTCAGGAGTCCCTCCTGAGAGCACGTTTCGGTGAGAACTCCATGCATCCAGTCCTAATGAGCCAGCTTTATTTAGCTTCATTTCTCTCCCTTCGGTTCAGAAGACTCAGAGAAGGCAGACCCTTGGTCTGGCACTGGTTGGGGAGCTTTTGTCTCAACTACTGTTGAGAGTGTTTTTCCAGGCCTGGGGAATCCATTCAGTGGGAAACACATTCCTTTCTCTGTTTGCAGTGATGCTATAAGGCAGCAGACTATGCCTCACCATTCCATTGAGCTACAGATGAGCATATGCTTTGGCTATATAGGCTTTAGAACCTTGAGTGTTGTGTCCAGTTCTGGGCACCTCAACACAAGAGAGATCTGGAGGGGCTGGAGCGAGTGCAGAGGAGGGACACGGAGCTGGGGAAGGGCCTGGAGAATAAATCTCATGAGGAGCCATTGAGGGAGCTGGGACTGTTTAGTTTGAGGAAGAGGAGGTGAGGGGAGACCTCATGGCTCTAGAAAACTGCTTGAAAGGACATTGTAGAAAGGTTGGTGCTGGTCTCTTCTCAAGGGCAGTTAGCGATAGAAGGAGAGGGAATGGCTTCAAGCTGCAGCAGGGTGGGTTTAGTCTGGACATTAGGAAAGAATTCTTCCCAGCAAGAGTGGTCAGTCACTGGAATAGGCTGCCCAGGGAGGTGGTGGAGTCCCCATCCCTGACTGTGTTTCAGAGTTGTTGAGATGTGGTGTTGGGGGATCTGGTGTAGGGGAGAACTTTGTAGAGTGGGGCTGATGGTTGGACTCAATGGTCCCAAGGGCCTTTTCCAACCTGAATGATTCTATGATTCTGTCTCAAAGTTTATTTCCATTTTGATTTTCCCATCGGTCAGCAGTAGACTCCCCTGTAAGTCTGCCTGTCAGTTTTTATTCCCAGTTTTGATGAAGGACAGTCTCTGCTTTCCGGAAAGATCCATCCCTGTAGTGCCACAAACCAAGGCTCTGTGGTAGAGCAGAAGTGAGCTGTGTACTCCCTTGCCTGCCACTGTCTTCCACATGGCCCTGCAGAACAGAGCTGGAAGATACTCACTCTTCTTATGCTGCCTGAGTAGCAGGACCCAGATCACACCAACATACATACCACTGTTTTAAATGTCAGCTGAAATATGTTTAAAAAAAATAAATTACTCCAAATGAGCCTTTGTTTGGCTTTTCTCAGCTCAGCATTGGGAGTTTAATCTCTACACATAATAAAGGGAATAAACCTAATTTGTAAAAAAATCCTGTGCAGGGTGTTTTTTATAGATGCAGCATTTCAACTTGCTGAGCTCTGCACCTCTAAGGCAGAAAGAAGCAGCAACATAAACCATGTGAGATGTTACTTCAGCCAACCAACCTACTGCAGTTTGTGTTATTCCATTGAACTCATTCAGCGGCATCCTTTTTATGTGATCTTATCCTTATTTTGCCTCAAACAAAAACTGTAGTTTTAAAAAGTAGTATGGAGATATATTTTTAACTGCAGTGAATCACTGGAGTGCCAGAGGTCAAATTCACCAGCTGGTCTGACAGGCTTTGTAGGAAAAGAGAAAGTGGCGTTGGTCGATACACTGTTGAATTAGAAAACTGAGAAATCTCAGTATTTTTCTCCTCTGCTCCCCCTTCCCAGCTCTTCCTTCTTCTCTTCTCCCAGTCTCTCAAGCTGTTCACATCTCAAGCCAAGACGGTTCCCAGCCAAAGATACTGGAGGAGTGTTACTTAGATGTAGTTGTAGTCTTTTTTTTTTGCTCGATAAGAAGAACCTGCCATGCAAACAGAAGGATCGGTGTCCTCAAAGATGGTAAGAAACAGGAAGGTAATTCCTTGTGAGCGTGGTGAGGCACTGGGACAGGTTGCCCAGAGAAGCTGGAAGCTGTGGCTGCCCCATCCCTGGAGGAGTTCAAGGCCAGGCTGGAGGGGGCTTGGAGCAACCTGGTCTGGTGGGAGGTGTCCCTGCCCAGGGCAGGGGGTTGGAACTTGATGATCTTTATGGTCCTTTCCAACTCTAACCATTCTGTGATTCAGGACAGGACAATGAAGTCAGCCATCAATAAAAAGCTCTTTGGCTAGTGGATCGCTATTTTTGAAATATTTTATGATGTGAAAATCCATTTTAGTGTCTACTGTTGTTTTAAAATGCACTGTGGTATCTCACTTCCCCATGGGCACATCTCTGCGCTTTGAGGTGTAAATGAGAAGATTAATTCCCTTCCTCCTCCTGTCCTGGGATGAAGGAGAGCATGAGCACCGCAGTGTCACCTTCAAAATGCTTTTTAGTTAGTAACTGAGGGCCAGGCTGCTTTGTGTTTTATTAGAAAAGAGAGGCTGAAGAAATGATTGAGTTTATTTTATTTCAAAAAGGCTGTTTTGTTCAAAGCAAGTTATAGCAGAAAAATTACTGGTTTTAAAGAAGGTTTCCTCAGAAAGGTTTTTCAGGGTAGGGTGGACTTTTCTTTTGTGAAAGGGAAGTCCTGAGATGCTGCTGACTGTATTTTACTTCTTGCTGAGTTTTCAGAGTCATATGAAGAATGACACCTTTCAATGGCAAAACGTGTGTGAACGGATTTTTATCTAGTTGTACCTGTTACTTTATCATCGCTTGGGTCACAGATCTTTTACAGGATTCATTATAGAGCCAACATTACATGCCTGTTTGATCAGACATCCAATGGAGAGGACAAGAAGATACTGAATGAAATAACCCAGGATGGTAATCCAGAGTTAAGTTATTTTTTCTAATATAGGATATCACTGATGCCACCAAATAATTAGATATTCTGTAATTCTAGTAAGTACAGGTATTTAACAGCAGATATCTTACCATTTATAAGCATCTGGGAGTGCTTACAGATAAATCAGTGCAAAACAAGCTTTGCTCCTCTTAGACTTCACAATCTAACCTGACCTTGTATGTATGTTCTGTAAGAGAAATTAGTCATGATTTGGTTACAATTCCCTCTTTTCCTGCCATCAGAGCTGAGCTGGTCTTCCCCCCACATGCTAAGGGATACTGTGAAAAGTTATAAAAGTTGTCTGAGCTGTAGGGTGAAAAATATTCTCATTCAAAGGGCTAAGTCATTTCTCAAGCCAAATAAAAACTGGGGGCATATTCCAGTTTACCTTTCCCATAATGGAATAGAAGCCTGATGTGCTGGTAAAGGATTTCACTACTGCAGGAGGTGGGCATTGTGTCACTCCAGCAGTGACATCCATAGGATGGCTTTTGGGAGGCTTGTGCTCTTTGGATAGTGCACCATGGTCCTTCAAGGTGATGTTTTCCATGGGGTTGTGTATAATGAGTATCTGCCACAGGGCTGGGCTCGGTAGAAGACTTGAAAATAGGTTTGTCCTGTCATCGGAGAACAATTAATCCTTTTTCCACGTTATTTCTCTCTCCTTTTCCTGTTGGATAAAATGAAAAGGAAAAAAAAACCACCCCAATTTATTTATTCGCTTCTCAATTCTGCCTGAGATTGTGTTTTTTTAAAGACCCTTTTTTGTGAGTTTAATCAGATGCTTGATAACAGAAAAAGCGTTGCTAACTAACCCGGGGTACAAAGAAGCCCCTTCAGAGGAACACATGACCTCATCGACAGGATTACTCTATCACATGAATGCAGACTCCATCGTGCACCCAAAATAAATGTTGGGTTCCCTTTGCAGCAAAGTGCTTTATTTGCCCCTGTTTGGCAGGGCCAATGTCTTCCTCTCAGTCACTGGGATTAAACACGTATGGAAATTCAGCCTGAGAGGCAGAATTTCCTGGTCACAAACAGCCTGCTGTGCACTCAAAAGCTGCTGGCTGGTCCCTGCCTTTGGGCCATTGCCCTCCTGGAACCAGTGAGCGCTGGCACAGATTTGCAAGTCTGCTTTTGGCTGCCAGCTCCCATTGTCTGGCCTGGTTTTGTAGGGTGCTCAGAGCCTTGGCAGCCAGGACCTGGCTCTGGGAACGCTTGTGGGGTCACACACAGCGCTCCCCAACCCAACCCTTTGCCAGAAGGCAGCACACAAGCCTCCCTAATATATAAGAAGTGACATCATTGTGTTGTCTCCATCCTCAGGGTCTCTAGCATCTAATATTTGACAGCATTGATATCCTTAAGATACCCTTTTAGAAGGCATCTCTCAGAAAGTATGTGGAATTCTAACCAGGTGCTCCAAAATCTCTGCCTGGGTGTAAAGATATGGCTTGGATTGCCCTGTGAGTAAAGAGGAGGACACAGAGAACAGGGCAGCCTCCCACACTGGCATGATTTTCCTGGTCAGGTATGGCATCAGAGACCTTAGAGTCTCCAAGAAAAGGCTTCTGCAGATGTTGTGGTAAAAATAAGTAAAAAGGCAGGATCCTCCCAAGCCACGGGCTGGAAGAATATTTGGATAAACCACATTATCCATGGTAAGGAGCCCATGAGTGGGCTGGAAGGCAACACATCTGGAAGTCAGACTGAGATGTATCATTTATTTGTTTCTAATTACGCATGTTTAACAACATATTACACCAGAGATGAAACACAGAGTTAGAAGCATGGTTTGATTACTTCTGTGTTACACACCTAAGCCACTCACCAATTCTCTTGATTCATTTTGAACTCAGATAACTTTATTTATGCTGGCGGTACCAAAAATGGGTTAAAAGCCTTTAATTCCTGTGTTTGGTGTGGTTTTCTTCCCGGGTCTAGTTAGCTATATAAAACTATGACATAATGCCATGCTGGATGTTCCTCATAACCAATTGTGTTTAAATAGGCATGAAGCTCTGACACAAAACCAAGAAGAAGCTGGGATAGTCTAGGATTCAGCAGATGCCGTTTCCTTAGGGTCTGATTCTGTGAGTGTGAATTCTGCATAACGTTTCTGATACCTGTTGGTGGAACAACAGATGCTGGCAAGTCTTGTTCTTCAGGTTTTCCAGTTAGTAGCCATGATTGTTTTGATTAAGTGAGGTTCCAAGCCATTATGAGATCTTCACATTATGATCCATGCTGTGCTTTACATTCCTTCACATTCCTGCTTTTTAGTGCCATGACTTTGAAGTTATCTGCAGGAGGTAGCATCAAGGGGCAGCGGCTGCTCTCAGGAGATGTCCCTGGGCAGGGAGCAGAGCAGAAGGTGCAGGTTCTGCCAGGCTGTTTGCTACCCTGCACTTCTGGCTGCACAAGCTGCAGCAGGGGCGATCGCTGCACACACACACACACCTCCCCCAACACAGGCTTGGGACAGAAATCTTCATTTCCATAAGCATTCCCCACAGAGCATTTCTGTAGGACTAATCTTTTAACACTATTAAGCACAGGTTTGTCCCTTAATTCCCCCCACTGGTGGTTGACCTCTGGATTTGCTCCAAAGAAAGCATTGAGTTTATTCTATAAATAATTGTGTAGACACGTCCTTACCAAGAGTACCTCCTAGCAAGCAGCCCTAAACAGCATGGCAGTTGTTACACAGCAGCTCTGCTTCAGTCAGGTTGTATAATTTCCAAAGGCATCTTGTTTGCCCTTTCCTCCACCAATCTTGTCTACTCTCTGTCTCTGGCCTGTTTAGAAGGTGACAGTGTTTAAAAACTTATTTAGAACTGTGGCCACGTGGCTACTATTGTTTAACGTGGCCGGGGCTTCCTCTAAAATAGGCAGTATGTAAAGCATTAAGAGACAACCTCTGGCATGATGATCATAAACTTTGTCAGAGAAAGTGAGAGCAGGAAAAGTCTTGTCATAGAGGGTAAACGGAAGAATCTGTCTAGAGGAACGATTGGAAACGTAAAAAAGAATGAGGCAATTCACTTTAGTTACTTGCACTTTGTTTAGGGTGCAAATCTCCCAGAGACTTACTAGAAATCAAGGTGATTATTGACTTGGCTGAACTCATGCCAGAAATGAGGAGCGATCTCAGACCTCACAAGTCCCAGCACGGTGCCGTTTCCACACACCTGACTCCTTGGAGGTCTTGCTCTTGCTGGAGTAGCCACAGCAGCAGCAGTATGTTCAGGCAGAATTTCTTTGCTTTTCTCATCATCAGCCAGGTAATTCCTAAGAAACGTCAATCAAGAAAGTCTTTAGGACTATGAAACTAGCTCCTCCTGTTTGCTGAGTTCAAAATACTATTGCAGGCACCTCCTCACATAATCTGTTTTTCACTTCTGTTTAATTATTGCATGTTTTCAGCAGACGCTTTCTCCCAGCTGACTTAATTTTTCTTTTAATTCATGAGATTTTTTTCCCATTACATTTAATACCTTATTGATCAAAGGTGTTAGTGATACTGGAAGAAGACCACCTCTGATCTGAACTCTTGCTCTGCTTTGAAAAACAGCCAGACTCGCTGTTTAGTTTGGAAAGGTTGGTTCTCTCCCTGAGATCCTGAACAAGGGTAGGCCTGGGGAGATTTTCCATGGCTAAGAGCACAAAACTTCTGAAACAAAGTAGTTTATAATGGAAGAATCATGCCAATTTAACTCAAAATAGTCACTGTACGACAGAAGGTTAAGTCTCTCACGGGGCTCTTTTTATGCTTATCATTCAGAATTTACCATAGCTCTTTCACATTTTTATGGATGTTGGCTTCAGTGGGTTATTTTTCCTCCCCCTTTTGTGGCACTGTCATGCTGATGGCTTTGAAATATGAGCCTTTGCTAAATTCTAAATTGTACACAAAGCAATTAATTAAAATTCCTTGTAAAACAGCCTTTGCTAAGCCCTGTCTAGATGCTGCTTTTCAGCCAAGGTAGAATGGGCGGAGGCTAAAACGAATCCAAATGGTTTTATTTAAGGATGACATACAGTAGGATCTGTGAAGTAGAAATATCATCTAAGAGCTGAAGCCAAAGCTGAAAAAATAACTGGAGTGAAGAGTTCACGCTTAGCTGAGTGATGTTCAGTACAGGACCTCAGGGGCTGGATGGGGCAAAAAATCTGTTCTTTGAAACGGTCTGAGGGTATAAATCTGATTGCCATTCTAGCAATCACTAGGATCTGCTGGAGGGTTCATTTATGGTAATCTAAAATGTGTTTTGTTTTTATTAGTAATTCCAGTGACATGGGCAAGGCCTTTGGAATGTTATGATGGGTGCATTCTGACCATGAGAAATGTAAATCTGGGAGAGCTCAGAAATCAATCATGAATTAACTGTGCACATCAGTTCCCATCTCTGCGTTCCAAGTGCCCTTATTTATAAGGGTTCTCTGTCCTGTGAAGGGGAGCAGCTCTTAACTGTGTGGGGACAGCACTAGAAGAAAAACAAGTGGCTTCAGGGACCACCCAGTGCTGGGAGCTGAGGATGCTTACCCACAGAACGAGGGAATCAACTGCTTTCCTTCTCTGATAGTTAGGATCCTCTTTTCCTATATTTGTGCCATTGACTTCACAGATTCACAGAATGGTTAGAGTTGGGAGGGACCTTAAAGATCATCCAGTTCCAAGCCCCTTGCCCTGGGCAGGGACACCTCCCACCAGACCAGGTTGCTCCAAGCCCCCTCCAACCTGGCCTTGAACCCCTCCAGGGATGGGGCAGCCACAGCTTCTTTGGGCAACCTGGGCCAGGCTCTCACCACCCTAACAGCAAAGAAGTTCTTTCTGGTATCTAATCTAAATCTTCCCTCTTCCAATTTAAAGCTGTTACCCCTTGTCCTGTCACTCCACTCCCCAACAGAGTCCCTCTCCAGCTCTCCTGGAGCTCCATTCAGACACTGGAAGGCTGCTCTAAGGGCTTCCTGGAGCCTTCTCTTCCCCAGGCTGAACAACCCCAGCTCCCTCAGCCTGTCTTCATAGCAGAGGTGCTCCAGCCCTCAAATCATCTCTGTGGCTGGATCCATTCCAACAGGTCCATGTCCTTTCTATGTTGAGGACTTCAGAGCTGGACACAGTAGATTTCTGAATTCTGAGTATTTCCCCTTTGGAGCTTCACATCCTGAGGATGTATTCATATCTGGTGTCTAATAGGTGTTGAAAAATTGCAACATCTCTTTGCACACGTGTTCTCTGTGAGCCTTGGGGAGCACAACGGGTTTTCTGAATTACCCTAGATTTGGCTGCCTTAAACTTCTTCTCCTTGGAATGAACACAATGTAAATAAAGAAGGAGAAAAAAAGAGCAACAGATTGGCTTTGATCATTTCTGCTGGACAGATTCAGTACTGATGGTTTAGGACTGTTAGAATTTCTGCTTTCCATGGTGATTTAATGTAGCTTGACCTACACAGAGTATCCCTGTTGATTTCTTTGCCCTGCTGGAATTGGGAAGGGAAAGAAAATGATTTTCAGTAGTTAGGAATGTATGGGAACAGCAGTGAAGGATGGTGAAGTCACAACTGTTCATGTTTTGGCCTGCGATGTCCAAACTTTCAGCCTTCTGCCCCCTACCCTTCCCTGGTCTCCTTGTCTGAGAACATTGCAATTCACTTCAGACTTAATCCATTTGTGTTTGAGGAGGTGCCTGGAGCCTCAAGAGTCACATGCTCTTGGCAAAGCTACAGGAGCACTTTTTCTTTAAAAGGTTGCGTCTTTTGAAGCCTTGCCTTGTAAAAAATGTGCTCTGGCAGACAGTTTCAATGTATTAATCCTCTGCAATAGCAGTGCTTGTATTCCTTGTAGCCAATATCCAAAATCCCCATGTCTGCAAAAAGAGAGAGTATTTCGGGTCAGATGGAATTCCTAACATGGATCTTTTTTGCCCCCTGTATGGCAATAGATGAAAAGAAGAGCACCATGATGCCAGAGGCTCCTC
This sequence comes from Jacana jacana, assembly GCA_013400555.1. Classification (NCBI taxonomy): domain Eukaryota; kingdom Metazoa; phylum Chordata; class Aves; order Charadriiformes; family Jacanidae; genus Jacana; species Jacana jacana. The sequence continues at coordinate 59,599 of VZTM01028434.1, read as the reverse complement.
ATGAGCACTGCTGGGTACCCCAGATGGCCAGATCACCTTGGCCTTGCTGGAAATTGTTGGAATGTGAAGTTTCTTTGGTTAACCGATCCCAGAAAGCTATTTTGGGGTTAGCAATTAACCAACCTCAAAATGCACCATTTTGTGTTTTTTTACTGTAGAGGGCTGCGGCTTTTCTCCAACCCGAGTCTTCCCCTCTGTCAGAATCCAGCCCAGTGCTATTTTCATGCAGATTTTAACACGATGGGCTTCAAGCCAGTATATGCTGACAATATTTGATCCCCTCCTGCTGTAATGTTGGAATTATGTTTAGAGAGGAATTGTTTCCTTTTTTCTCTCTTTCTTTTTTTTTTTTTTCCTGCCTTTAAGTCTAATTTCCAAGTCATGACATGTAGAGGGTGTCTGAGCAAATCTAATCAGCCTTCTGCTTCCTTTGAGAAGGACAGCTGAGATAGTTTTTAACACCTCCCTTTCTCCATTGCTGCAATCTGTTTGGATTAAAATTGCTAACAGGGTTCTCATTTGCATATTTATGGCTCCAGGTACCCACAAATCATCTCACAACTCTGCCACTCCTGAGTTTGCAAGAGAGGATAGAGTGGTGCGCTAGAACTTTCAACTATGCAAACGTTAATTGAGCTTCTCACACCTGCTGGTTTCCAGCACATATGTCTTTGGGGAAGTAAAATATTCATACATTACTTTTGCTTGGTATTCCCCAGGAGTCAGGATTCCTGTGGTTTTTTCCAAGATTGATTGAAAATTTCTTATTAAGAAATAAATTTCTAATTATAAATGGAAAGGGGCTGAAAAGATATTGATGTTGGGAGGGGGGCCTGGGAGCAGGGAGAGTGTCCAAACAACAGAAAAGCACCCTACCTTTCTTCTCAGCTTTTGACAGACTATGATGCATTTACAGCTCCTCAGATGAATGTGCTGCAGTGAAAGGGAAATTGTTCCTTTATTTAGCTGACAGTCCATCTTACTTCCACCACATACTAGTAAGAGTATTACTAGGTAGTGATCAGGTTTTTAAGGAGGTTTTTCTAGAAATGTTTTATTTTTTTTTCTCTTTGGATATCATCTAATTTTCACAGTTGCTATTTATACAAGATGAGGAAATATTTTTTTTTCCCGAAATTCTTTCAGCATCAGCTGGTACCCCACAGATGCCATGATTAGCTTCTCAGTTCACAGTCTCTATTTTGTTTTTAATAGGCAAAAAAAAAACCTCTAAAGTGAACAGTAACATGCTCTGAGCCAGCCAAGACCAAGGAGTAGAGAGGAGGCAGCAGGTTTAGCCTGGGGCTGGGATGAAAATGACGTGCATTATCTTCATACTCTTCTTACTTGAACGGAACTCTTGTTGCAGAGATTCCAGACTTCCATCACCATTCCTGCCACTGTGGCTGAGCCAGTGCCAAGCACTCTGGTCCCACGGTGCATTGATGCAGACAGTTCATTTATTAGAGACTGACATATCTGTCCTCAGCACCTAGACTGATAGTTTCAGATGTATCACTTCTTAAGTTTATATGCTCTAATGAAGAGTGTGCACAATTAGAAAACAAAAAAAAACCAAATACTACTCATGACTGTAGCTGGTGTACCCAGTGTTGGTGGTCAGAGGTCCCATCCCTCAGCCTGTACCTACACAAGCTGCACTCAGAGGAGTAAGGCTCCCTAAGCATTCTTGGAAGCAAGGTGTGCACAGACAGCCTCAGGTGATGCTGAGAGATTCACCCTTGCATCTATATTTCCTCTGGTCCCAGTACACAACTTATTAAGTGACACGACTGCAAAATCCAGACCTGAAGTGAGTCACTCCTGGTCAAGAAAGTTTAAGCCACATGTGAGAGGCCCCAGCACCTCTTGCTGAGGGAACAGGGGAGAAGTCAAAGATAACTCTTGCTCAATGAGGGTGATGGCTGTAGGAAGGTGCCAGTGATCAGACTTGGGGATCGCAGGCTCCAGACTTTATTGTTCTCCATGACAAGCAGAATATTGTGCAGACCAACCACATAATCATTGCCAAGACTTTGTAAGCAGTTGTGTTAGGATGGCAGGAAAACATGAGGGGTACAGCTCATAGGACAAGCGATATTCTGTGTGAGACAAACTGCTTGTAAAGCTGGACACGTTCTTGGCCCTACAAGTGTCTCATCACATCTGAGAGAGATGCTACAAAGAGCTCCGAGCTCCTTTTTATAGGTGTTACAGCATTGCCCAACTCACAATGAGAAGGGTCATCTTTTGCAAACTCTTGCTGCAAGGCTTTCAGGTGCCTGTAAATAATCCAGCAGCTGATATCTGCAAAGAAAATACAGAGGATGTCTCTGAGAGCAGGTTTAAAATACAGTCTTTAGGAACTGTTCTTAAAGGGAAGAATGAAGGAAGAACAGAGCCTGACAGTTAACATGGCTTCCATTTCTCTCTAGAAGGGCCTGCTCTTGGGTGGTCGTGATTGTGGTCCAAGCTGTTGTTTAGATATGTTTGAGGAACCGGAGTGAGAGAGGAGGATGTCCTCTCTGTTCTTCCAGCCAAAAACATGGCTAATGTATAAATAACTGTATGAAGGTGTCTTTTATTGTAGATCTCAAATCTAGGAGTGGAGCTCAGCTAATCATGCTGGGTCCTTGCTGATCAGATGAGAAACACCTGGTCTGAATTATCTCAGATATCACTCTAGATTCCAAAACAAGGAGGTCACAGATCAGACACTTGGATAGGCTTCCTCTAGACCATCACAGTGCTGCTTCATAAACTTCTACAGGATGTCAGCCAAGACTTGAGTTTTCCAGCATCATCTGTAGGCTGTGAGATTAATGCAATGAGTGTCCAGTAAAAATTATGGCATTCCTGTGGCTGTCATCAATAGTGAAGTTAACAGTGACAGTGGCTCTTCCAGAAGCCCATTTTTCAGGCATTTCGTACCGTTATGAAATGATACTTAAACTCAGTCTGCAGAAAAACTGCAGCCAGTTTTCTTGGTTTGGGCAAGGCCTGTATTCTTGTAGGTTGGGATTTACAAAAGCCATAAGGAAATTGATGCTTGACTTTCACTAAAATTCAGCGAGAATCAGATGCAGAGCTGCTTCCAGTTTGTCCCATTTTCCATTGGTGATGCACGTGTTAAGCAGTCTGTCCCTTAAATACCTACTTGAGGATTGGGCACCAATTTTAGGTACATGACGTTGTCTCCAGGCAAAAACTTTACTGCACGTGTAATCTCATCACGTGGAAGGCAATTTGCAAACCCCAAGTGGGAGTGCTTGAGAGTAAAATACTGTCCTGAACGTGCTTCATGAGCTGGCCACGCGGCTGAGGGATTGGTCTGAATCCCAAAGGAGACCTGGACCATGTCTGTCAGTGTTATTCTTTATCAGCTGCCTTGTGATCTCTGCTGGTGCGGGCAGGGGTTGCAGACGAATTTGGACAAGCAGGGTAAGTGTTAGAAATGGTTTAAAGCTGAATGCTTTTCCATGGCAAGAAAAAAGCCTCCACAGCTGCTTGTTTGCTTCTGATTTATTCCCCAATCAAGAGGAGCGAAGTTCACTCTTTGTGAGCTCAACATTGTCTACCAAAAAAAAAATGAACTTCAGTAAACTGCCAGATTATTGCCATTCTTTCCCAAGAGCAGCTGGGACAACATGGGGGAAAAAAGTGATCTCTACACTTTGGGGGAAAAAGCTTGTCTCTCATCTGACAAACAAATTTATCATCAAAACAGTGGTGTTTAGAGAAGAGTTTATTGGCATTTTACTAGCTTACAACCGGTCACTGAGCTAACCGTTTCACCAAGGTTTCCTGGGGGTAGGAAGAAAACCAAATGCTGAGATGACATTTATTAGGTGAGCTTGTTTGGTCCGGTCCTTTAGCCGCCTCTGGTTCTCCCTGTGTGCTGAAGGGCTGGTTCTGCATGAAAGTCAACAGATGTCTTTCAGCCTCCCTGACTCCTGGCATTTGAAAGGAAAAGGTCCCGACTGAGGAGGAAGAGGAAATATTGGAGCTATTTGAAAAGAATGAGTTTTAGGAAGAACTAGTACAGCCCAGCCAGGTGCTTGTGACCATGAGTGAGCTCTTGTAGGTGGTGAAATACCAGATACTGGGAAATTCTGCCTCGTGGAAAGGTGCATTGATTGCTAAAAAGTTGGGTTTGTGCTTGTATTGATGTAAAGATTTTTCTCTTTCTTGGAGGACTTAGATGATCAAAGGATTTCTTTTCCTTCTCTTCCTCTCATTTTTTTGATTGTGTGTGTGCACACGTGTATTTCTGTTGCTGTTTCTCCCTTGTTGGAATCTTGTTTTGTGTCATGTCTCACTACTCCTATGCTCAGATATGGCTACCTATGATACAAGCACTAACACCAGAACCTTCAACCTGCAGCATTCTCCAGAGGGCTCCATTTATGTTCATGCTGTAGACAAGTCATCAGTGGAGTATAACTTACTCTTGGGCTACAAGCCCTGGAGCTCAGATTTCCAAGCAATTGGAGTAATTTAAAGCATATGGAAAGGGGCTGCAATGAGATTATTAGTGTTGATGTACCTTTTGACAATATATTTTACCTACCTCTGTCTGAAAGTAGTGTTTTCAGTTGAGATGAGACTCAACTGGCTTCTTTGCTCTGTTCTGCTTAAGGCAGTGAAGCCTTCTGTGCTCTACATTGGAACCAATAGTAGCTTCCTTCAGGATTCATGTCCTGTGATGTTTTGCTGGCAAGCAGTCTGAGGTCCTGCAAAACAAGGTAATGCCCTTGTTATTCTATAGAAGAGCAAGGTCAGCAGCTTGGGTGAAGTGAGACCTCACACTCAGTAGCACTGCAGCCATGTTCTTCAAAGATGGCAGCACCTATTCAGTGTTACAGGCCTTTTGCTGGGGGATGTAGCTGATGTCCATCCTTTAAACTGCTCCTTCTTCTTTTAGGGGACAGGTGTGCCAGGAAAGGAAAAGATACCCAGCTTGGTTTGAACTGGCTTTCCAATTTCTGCTCCAGACTACAAAGGCCAAACGTGTATAAGACCAAATCAGCTTTGAAAAGGAACTGAACGCGGCAATGGGACTCCCCACCCAGGTGTTGACCTGTGCAATCTTAGCTCTGCTCTACCAGCACGTCAACGGTGGACTGATCAAGCGAATTATCCGCCAGAAGCGGGAGACTGGGCTAAACGTCACCTTGCCAGAGGATAACCAGCCTGTGGTTTTTAACCATGTCTACAACATCAAGTTGCCTGTTGGCTCCCATTGCTCTGTGGACCTGGATACAGCAAGCGGTGACGCAGACCTGAAGGCGGAAATTGAGCCCGTCAAGAATTATGAGGAGCACACGGTGAACGAGGGGAACCAGATTGTCTTCACACACCGTATCAACATTCCCCGACGGGCCTGTGGCTGCGCAGCTGCCCCAGACATTAAGGATCTGCTGAGCAGACTGGAGGAGCTGGAGGGGCTGGTATCCTCCCTACGGGAGCAGTGCACCAGTGGGGCTGGATGCTGTCCTACTTCCCAGGCAGTAGAAGGTAAGGCAGCCTGGGGAGCTGCTCTTGGGGAAATTCTCCTGCTGGCTGTAGGTCTTGTTTAGAGGAGATACTCTAATCTGTTTTGAGAATGAGCAAAATTCAACGTGTTAAATTTGAAACATAATCAAAACTGGGAATGTGTTTGGCTGGCTTGCAAGATTCATTCATTCACTCAGTTTTGTGGCTCTGTGACACTGTGGGTCAGAAGTCTGCCTTGTAGCTGGAGCACTGATTGTGCATGGCACTTGGTCATGGTGACAGTCTGTGTTGGAGTTAAGATTAAAACTCATGTAGTCCAAGCTCTTGGCTCCACGTTTTGTCCCCTTAAGTAAGCTGCCAGTGCAACTATTTTCCTTTCCAAGTTTTCCTTCATAGAGACTAATGAAAATACAGCAGGACAAAAGGCAATGGGCGAGTGCAGTTAGAGAAGCAGGGAAAAAGGTATTCTTCTGGCTGTTTTTTAAGCTGAGATAAGAGATTGTCATACAAGAGAAAAAACACAGGTCTTCTCAGTAGTCATCTGTCCATCTGAGCACAGAGCTTGTCCCACAGTTGATGGTACAGCCTGCTGCCTGGTGGTGTATCTTCTGGAGGGAATTAGTGGATAATACTTGGTGGGGTATGCCCTGACGAAGCAGTCAGGAAAGCTGCTCAGTCAGTGGAAGAAGGGTTTTGAGAAGGGCAGAGGTATCCAGCATGCTCATTACCAAGCACTTGGCAGGGGCTCTGCCCTGGCATTAGTGCTAATTAAAGCATTCCCATTGTGGTTTGGGCAGGACTGGCCGCTGAACCAAGTGACAGATGCTCTCTGACCCCTCTGCCTTCAGAGAAGGAACAACGTCTCCTTTCAGGGAGAGGAGGAAAACAGAGAAGGAGACTTAGCAGTTTAAAAGAAAACTAAGCTACTCTAAGGAAAACACTAGTAAAAAGACCTGGTAAACTAAGGCTCATTGGAGAAAGAAGGAGGTGTTTTCATTTAAAATTCTGGAAATTATGTCCTGTGGGGAGCTAGGAAAATCAAACCCCTTTTAGGCTGCATGTGGCACACTGACCTAACAGTTCTGGATCGTTGGTGCAGGTCGCCTGGACACAACGCCCTATTGCAGTGGACACGGCAACTACAGCATCGAGATCTGCGGCTGCGTCTGCGAGCCTGGCTGGAAAGGTCCCAACTGCTCCGAACCCGCCTGTCCACACAACTGCTCCAACCGGGGCTCCTGCCTCCAGGGCAAGTGCATCTGCAACGAGGGCTTCACTGGCGAGGACTGCAGCCAGGCCACCTGCCCCTCTGACTGCAACGACCAAGGCAAGTGCGTGAACGGGGTCTGCGTGTGCTTTGAGGGGTACACGGGCACGGACTGCAGCCAAGAGCTCTGCTCCCAGGGGTGCAGCGCACACGGGAGGTGCGTGAACGGGCGCTGCGTTTGCCACGAGGGCTTCGCCGGCCAGGACTGCAGCCAGCCCCTCTGCCCCAACAACTGCCACAACCGCGGGCGCTGCGTGGACAATGAGTGCATCTGTGATGAGGGCTACACTGGGGAGGACTGCAGTGAGCTCATCTGCCCCAAGGACTGCTTTGACCGCGGGCGCTGCGTCAACGGGACCTGCTTCTGCGAGGAGGGCTTCACCGGGGAGGACTGCGGGGAGCTGACCTGCCCCAACAACTGCAACGGCAATGGGCGCTGCGAGAACGGGCTCTGCATCTGCAACGAGGGCTTCGTGGGGGACGACTGCAGCGAGAAGAGGTGCCCCAAGGACTGCCACAACCGCGGGCGCTGCGTCAACGGGCAGTGCGTGTGCCATGAAGGGTTCATCGGGGAGGACTGCGGGGAGCTGCGGTGCCCCAGCGACTGCCACAACCGCGGGCGCTGCGTCAACGGGCAGTGCGTGTGCCATGAAGGGTTCATCGGGGAGGACTGCGGGGAGCTGCGGTGCCCCAACGATTGCAACAACCATGGGCTCTGCGTCAATGGGCAGTGCGTGTGTTACGAGGGGTACACCGGCGAGGACTGTGGGGAGCTGCGGTGCCCAGAAGATTGCCACAACCGTGGGCGCTGTGTGGAAGGGCGTTGTGAGTGTGACAATGGCTTCACAGGGGAGGACTGTGGCGAGCTGGCCTGCCCCAACGACTGCCACCAGCATGGGCGCTGCATCAATGGGCGCTGCGTGTGCCACGAGGGCTTCATGGGGGAGGACTGCCGTGAACAGTCCTGCCCCAACGACTGCAACAATGCAGGACGCTGCGTGGATGGACAGTGTATCTGTGAGGACGGTTACGTGGGGGATGACTGCACTGATGGTAAGTTGCCATGTCCCTTTTGAACCACTTCCCCTGGGGAATTCCCTGTGTCTATCCAGCAGCCTTGGAGGTTTGTGGACCTTTCCTGTAGAGCTGGGTCTTGTTGTCACTCTTCTTTGTCATAGTCCGAACAGCTGAATTGTAGAAGAAGTGACACCACTAGTGAGATCTGGGGCTTCCTTAATTCTCAGGGCCACATGGTGTAGTGGTTTTTGGTGGTCAGCAAGCCAACAGGCTGATAATGGTGATGCAGTCCACCTGTTATCTCCACGTTCGTTCCCACCACAATGTCACTTGGGCTGTAGCTAGCACTGGCTGGGGTTTGTAACCTTGACCTCTCAGTTTCACATGGTACCTCTTGATGGTAAAAGATATGCATCAGAAAGAAACTATTCTAGCTATGGAGAAGAGAGAGATGTATCCAGAGTTCTCTCACTAGATATTCAGCACCATTAGTCAAAGGAATATGGGCTGATCTTTAACTAAAGAATAAACGTTTGCGGGAATAAGATAATGTAGATCATGAATGTCAGTCAATAAAGAGCCTGAGTTTCAAATGTTTCTTACAAGCCAGGTTCTGGTACCTAGTCTCATCCTGGATGGATAAAAAAAAGGGTTGCATTCACAATGCCATCCTTATTGTAGGAGACAAAAATAAACCACGCAACACTAAAAATATACACTGACAGACCCCAAGGGCTCAGCGACTTTGCTTTGGAAGGAGCTCTCAGAGCTGGAGCCCTGGTGGAGGCAGAGGGTGCGGTGGAGACAAGGCTCACAAAGAAAATAACATCTTGAGTGATCTGAACGAGACAACTGTCACAAAAGAATCACCAGATGTTGCAAATATTGCAGTACAAGCTTTCAGGTTTATTACAAGACCCTCAGCTCTCTCTCAATTGGCCAAATAGATTTTTCTAACTAAAGTAAAATTTTGGTTTATGTACGTATATACATATAGATATGAGCATGTTAGATCTGACAAAAGCTTAGAGTAAAAGCATGGAATCAGCTGGAGTGGAAACTTAGCTAGAAAACCTCGTTCTTAGTTTCCCAGGACCACTGACTTTATGGAAACTGATAGAAGGTTTTGGCAGCTGGATAATGACAGGCACTGCACTATAAAGGGTGTGGGTTTCTTTAGTAGATCCCAAGACGAGAAATTTTGGAACTATAGGATCTTTGTAGAGTAATCAAAGTGTACTTTGGGGTCGGGAACGTTATAAAAGATAATGAATACTCTTGAAAAGAAATTCCCATTTTTCATGTCCTCCTCCTGGAAGACTTACAAGCCACACTTTATGCTCTTGCATGAGCAAATGTGGACAAATCTACTGAAACTATTTACAAAAATAATCTTTTATTTCACTTTGGAAAATCTGTGCAATTCTGTGTATCCAAACCCCTGGACTTGCAGCTCGAAAATCATGTGTTGCTGGCAGTTGATTTAAACATCTGAATAGCTGGGGGACCCAGCTATGGTCATCTTGTGCAGGAGCCATGAGAGGAGGAGCTGGAACACCATCAGCCATAGGTTGTGTGCAAGTGTATGCATAGAATTTGGCCCATGACTTTTGGAAACACCTGTGGTCTTCATCAGCTGAACATTCCTTTCTTCAAGAGGCTAATTTGTGAGGCATGGCTTGTCCTTTCTTTGCTTTTTAGATGATTCTTATAAGCTGTTCCTGGGAAAATGTGAAACTGGGTAAGTCATTATTCTCTGAGCCTTGAAAAGTTCTCATAAGTTTTTTTTTTTGTTGTTTTTTCCCCCTTCCTAGTGTCTACTCCAACCGAACTGATTGTGACAGACGTAACAGATAAAACTGTAAATCTGGAATGGAAGCACGAGAATCTCGTCAATGAGTACCTCATCACCTACGTCCCTACCAGCAGCGGTGGCTTAGATATGCAGTTCACTGTGCCAGGAAACCAGACGGCTGCCACCATCCATGAACTGGAGCCGGGTGTAGAATACTTTATCCGTGTCTTTGCAATCCTGAAAAACCAGAAGAGTATTCCTGTCAGCGCCAGGGTAGCAACATGTGAGTTTAATAGTCCTTGTATTCATTCTTCTGCCTGTTCTAAAGTATGTCCTTATTTACATCCCTTTTTTTGAGGTATTATTTCTTTTGTACTTTCTATTTTCAATTCATTTTCTGTTCTGGAAAAAGATAAACTTCTGAATTTTCATTGTCTTTTCTTTTCACGGTCCCATAAGTATGGTTCACTGCTGCTGCTCTCTGCAGTGCCTCCCAATGACCAGTATGTGGTCTTTGTAAGTGAAGACCTTTGGCTCCTTGACAACAAGGTGCATATTTAAAATCTGGTAATGCTTCCTGAAAACATATAAAAAATTGAGCAGTGTGTAAAAGAGCAAGATGAAATCACTTGGATTCAAACCATTTTTACTTAAATGGAGGTTATAGTTAGTGCTTACTTTTTGTCTGCCTGCCTATTTGTTGTTCATCTTTCTTTTCCGATTGTGTGCACCACAGTCACATCTAAACATCCCAGCCTCAAAAGATGTCCTTTGGTTTCTGTCAGGAGTCATCCCACATAACTTCAACCTCTACACTAGGCTTTTTTTTCAAGAGGGCAAAAAAAGAGATTTCTAGGGCAAAATTTGTTTTACTCTAAGGTGACATCTAAAGCAGGTCAGAGGAACATCTTGCTAAAGACAGAATAACTGTCTGTGAAGAAGTTCAAACAGCTCAGACGCAGAGATTTATAGTGGTGGAGAGATGTCCCTCCCCCAGTGCCCTATTTATGGGAACTTATTGCTCATGAAACTCTATCCCTTTTTTTGTCCTGTCACAGATCTTCCTGCTCCAGAAGGTCTGAAATTCAAATCTGTTAGAGAAACATCCGTCCACGTGGAGTGGGATCCTGTCAACTTCCCATTCGATGGCTGGGAGCTGATCTTCCGTAGCATGGTAAGGAAGAAGTGTTTCACGTATGGAGGCCAGATGTAAGTGAAAGATTCTGGATTTTTATATTTATTCTAACTTATTGTTCCACATGTTACAGAAAAAGGATGATAATGGAGGTATAACCAGCAGCTTGAAAAGGCCAGAGACATCTTATATGCAGCCGGGTTTGGCACCAGGTCAACAGTATAATGTATCCCTCCATATAGTGAAAAACAATACCAGAGGACCAGGACTATCCAAAGTGATAACCACAAGTAAGCACAACCTACAACTGCTCTTTGGGGCAGCCTAGGGAGCTCTTAACCAATGAGAAAACCAAGCTCTGTACTGTGAATTGATAGCAGGGAAAGTGGAGGTGCTAATGGAGAATACATAAGGAGAAATTAATTTCTTTCCAGATTTTGAAGAGGAAAGGAAATTTGTGTTTAGCTGGAACGTGGCAAGCAGCACACACTTTTATTCTTTTCCAAAATGTATGTCAACAGGAACTAGAATTTCTTCCATCCTGGTGACACTTGCATGAAGAAATTGTTTGAAGGAGAGTTTCTATTTTGTGGATGGAGAAACTCTTGTCTGTCTTTTGGTAGTTTCTGATGTTAGTGAATCTTGATGAATTACCTTCTGATTAACTGATTCCATTTGTCACTTTCTGCTACAACCATAGAAAGTAAAAGAAGAAAGTAAACAAAGATAAGTTTTGGCTGGTAGAAGCCACTCATATTAATCTTGCTCTGAATAAGCAATTAAAGCACAAGGATGTGTACGATTATTTATTTTTTTTTGTCTGGCAGGATTTCTTTGAAAAAACTCCTTTTTGTCTCTTCTTACCAGAGCTTGATGCCCCCAGCCAGATTGAGGCAAAAGATGTCACAGACACCACAGCTCTCATCACATGGTCCAAACCCTTGGCTGAAATTGAAGGTATAGAGCTCACTTATGGCCCCAAGGACGTTCCAGGGGACAGGACAACCATTGACCTCTCTGAAGATGAAAACCAATATTCTATTGGAAACCTGAGGCCGCACACAGAGTATGAAGTGACGCTCATCTCTCGTCGAGGGGACATGGAAAGCGACCCCGTGAAAGAGGTCTTTGTCACAGGTAAGGGCCTGGATACCAATCCAAACTTCTGGGAGGGTAATGCAGTCACCATCAGTCTTCCTGTGCTGTTTGCCTCATGGTGCCTGAGTTGAGAGTTACTGCATCAGCACAGAATCACCACTCTTGCAGCGGAACGTGAAAAAGGGAGCATGTTTTTCTGTGCCTTATACCTCAGTGGCTCAACAAAATATTTAGACCCCCCTGCCAAGTATCCAAATGTATTCTGAAACTAGGAATTCCATTATCAAGTCTCTTTGAAGCTTTTGCTCATCAGACCCTAGATCTCTACTTCAGGAAACAAATTCCTCTGGATTACTTGTCCATCTGCTGAGTTCCTGGTTTCTGTTCCACCTAAGATCTTGTTTCTCTTTGTCTGAATGAGTAACAGGTCAGCAGAGAAGTGCTTTTCTTTACTTCTTCAGTTCTGCAGGTGTTTTCTGTCATGCTTTTATGAATTTACTTTGCTTCTTGGTGATACTGGAAAAGCTTTATGGAAGTGTGAGTCCTTCATCATGTTATCGAGGTTTGACACATTCAGGGAGTGGACTAAACGGTACATAGAGAATTACCTCCCTTTTCAACCCAAAGCGTAGTTGTTGATTCAGAGCAGGATTTGAGTCTACCACAAGTGTGAGCAGTGAAAGCCCACTGAATTTCCACATGATATTCACCTTTTGTTTTGAGACTTAGAGTTTCTTTCAGCCATGAATACAGGACACTTACTGCCCAGAAATTCTAGAGGTGATTAATTCTTTTTTTCTTAGCAGCCTTTTTCCTTTTGAAAGTTGAGGTACTTATGAAGGTAAAATAATATTTTCATCTAAATCTGGTTTTCCACAAGCCTGTCTTGTAATAAAAAATCGTTACTAGAATTGAAAATGTTATTTTTGTCTCATGAGATAAATGTTGACTTTCTTCCACTGGTGTTTTCCCCAAACCTAGAGAACTCTCCATTTCATGCTAAAAGAATCTGCTTGATGTAGTGGAATAGTGGTACCACAGTGAGAGGAAACCTCACCTACTAAAAAGTACTGTTAAAAGAGACTGCTATCATAAGAGAATTATTCCCGTTCATTCATTTATGGTTGATTGATTACAGACTTGGATGCTCCCAGAAACCTGAAGCGGGTGTCACAGACAGACAACAGCATTACTTTGGAGTGGAAGAACAGCCATGCAAATATTGATAACTATCGAATTAAATTTGCTCCCATCTCTGGAGGAGACCATGCTGAGATGACAGTGCCAAAGGGCAACCAAGCAACGACCAGAGCCACACTCACAGGTAGGGGAATGGTGAGGTTGTCACTAGTGTCATGCTGCTGCCATTGGCCTAGAGCACAGCAACGTAGTGAAAAAATGTCCTTTTGGTCACCATACAGAAGAGGTACAAGCAGTAGCTATGTCAGTGGTTATGTGTTTTGAGTACAAGCAATTAAATTAAAATATATGTGATACATATTTACACACCTGCAGATGGATGGTTAGCCAACAGAAGATATGAAGCCATTTCTCTTTTGCGTGCATCTCTGAATCTCACCAGTCAGTTCCCTGAGTTGTTGGTAGCTACATGTCCTTATGGAGATGCTTTCACATCCCTGTGCACAAAAGGCTTTTGCGTGTTCAAAGGATGGTATTTACTGATGTCAGTCCGCAACTTTTCAATGTACCTCCAAGTTACCTTATCAGCCTTTGAGGTTCTTTTTCCATGTTTGACTTTGTACCTACACTGCAAGGTCTTGAAAGCAGAAGCCATCTCTGATCATGCATTTGCACAATGTCAAAAATGCAATCTCAGTCAAACATAATCTTTATCCTCTGGCAAGCATATGGAAAAAGTTGTATTAAGATGAGCTCACCTGGAGTGTTAACTGAAACCTTGATTCCCTGCATACACAGCAAAGCATATATCTTATCTTGCATATGTTCAGACTTCCCTTTTTTAAGCAAATACCTATTTGTATATTCCATGGATGTATGGTTCATACTTCTATTCCTCATCTCTTAGGTTTGAGGCCTGGAACTGAATACGGCATTGGAGTGACAGCAGTGAGACAGGACAGGGAAAGTGCTCCTGCTACCATCAATGCTGGCACTGGTGAGTAGCTTGATCCCCCTTTATGCTCTCAAGGAAGCAGCAAGTTAGGTGGAGCCACTGTGATGCTTCTTTTCTTTCCAAATAATGCTGTATGAAATGTTTTAGAATGTTCTTGATTTCATTTTTGTACCAATTCCCCCTTAAGGGAAAGCAAAAACTTTTCCCCAAAGATACTGGTCTCTGATTTAGCATCCTTTTCCCGTACAGGGATCTCTTAATGTTCTGGGAGTTTCATCTCCAGGTGAGCTCCTTAATGGTAATTATGCTTACACTGATTATCCTGGCTGTTCTCCAATTCTGAGGGTTTCTGGCAGGAATGGTGGTTATGGCTAAAAAAGTTGATCTAACGAAGAGTGTGGCCTCAGTGGTTGTAACAATCCTGAGTGCCCCTCAAATACAGGATTTTTCTCACAACATCCCCATTTCCCAGGTGAGTTCTCTGAAGGTTTAAGTTCTGCCTCTCCTCCATGTAGTTCCCACTGAAGTGGGGGAAATTTGTTCTTAGTGTGGTTTGTCTGTAAAAAGAACTTATTTCATCCTCCTCTACCTATAACAAGCAACAGGGCTTCAAAACCTGTAGAAGGTGGATAAGACTCTGAGTTGTTCCTAGGCACCCAGTATAGATGTTACTCTGTCTACAAATGTCTGAAGAAATCCAGGGCAGTTCAGAGACATCTCAACTTTGCTTTTTTAACTTGTAGATCTTGATAACCCCAAGGACTTGGAAGTCAGTGACCCCACTGAAACCACCCTATCCCTTCGGTGGAGAAGACCAGTGGCCAAGTTTGATCATTATCGCCTCATTTATGTCAGCCCCTCTGGAAGGAGGAATGAAGTGGAGATCCCCGTGGACAGCACCTCTTTTATCCTGCGAGGGCTGGATGCAGGGACAGAATACACCATCAGTCTGGTGGCGGAGAAAGGCAGACACAAGAGCAAACCCACAACCATCAAGGGTTCAACTGGTGAGTAACAGCTTTCAATGAGCGCCCTGCACAAGGTCTTTGGGCAGTGACTGGCCCAAGTGCAACTTCATTGCTTAAAAACATCTCTGCCTGCAGAGCAGCCTTCGCTCTGTCTAGCGTGAGGGATAGCTGTGTATTACCTTCCTTACTGCATTTAACTCCATGCTCTCAATGATTTCTTGTTTTACCCATTGAGAAGACTCACAAAGAACAACTATTTGTCCTGCAGGAAAAACAGACCTCATGCTTGTTTTAAATGAGGCTGGGGGGTTTTGTGCATTATGTCTTATAACTTGTTTTGTTTTCTACAGCCAAAAACTAAGAGGAAGAGCAACTGGAATGTGTTTAATATTGCTTGTTTCTGCCTAATGAATTCTCTTCACAGCATGCCTGCACCCATCATGCTCCATTAGGGTCATCAGGGCTCTGATCTTGCCCTTTTTGTTTTCTCATCCAGAAGTGAAAAAGGCCACTGCCACAAATCTGGTCACAGTTACTGTTTCCATTAGATACCATGAGTGTTACATTTGTCTGCAAAAAAGGGGTCTGTTTCTGCAACCTCCATTTTTATAAACCACCCCAGTTAACCAGTATCAGCAGACTAGTTGTTGAACAAGTTTTTATTCTTGCTGAAACATTTTGACCCAAAGTTTGTTGCATACAGAATTGTATCTTGGTATAGAGCATGGATAAGTCCTGAATCTTTATGTGCCTTCAGGCTAAAACCTGTGAGGCAAAGCCTTCAAATAAGCAGAGACACTGAAATCAGAATTGGCTGTGTTAGAGTTATTGTCTTTACTAGATATCAAGCTGTTTATCCTTTTCTCCCCAAAGACCATCTATGAGGTAAACACATGCCAGAGGCTGTGGATTTTACAAATTAATAACTGATTAATAACAGATCAAATGGATGAAAACTGGTTTCATGTTCCCCGGTAGGGCCTGTGCCAGCAGAACCTCTGCAGGCTTTATGGTGTCAGGAAATCCAGAACAGCAGAGACTTCCATGGTACGGTGTAATCTACAAAAAACCTCCATCAGTACCGAATTGCTTGTTTGTTGCTTAAGTCAGGCCTGTGTCCAACGTAGGGAGAAATGAGGAAGCCTTGAGGCACACACATATAGAAGGACATGAAGGTTTACGTGGCAGGAGTGAGCAGGCTTCAGTTTCTCCAAACTTACCTGTTTTTCCACCTGTCTGAAGGCTGAGTGGTCTCAGAAAAAGTACACGTAGATGGCGAAAAGGCAGAATCAACATGCTGTGGTATTTCACACTCTGCTCTTCCCAGCACCAGTTTCCAAAGTCTCAAAAGGTGGTTTCTTTGTTCCTAGTTTGGTTTTGGGTTTGGTTTTTTTACAAATGCATTCATCTGGCCAGTGTGTTTGTTTTAAGTCTTTACTCAGAGCAGGCAGTAAACAAAGAGTTCTCTGCAGCAGGCTCCTCAGAAGCAGCAGCAGCAGTTGACATAACCTGTCACCCTGCCCTTTCTCCTGCTTAGGAAGAGACAAAATTCAAACACATGAGCCTGGGGAGGCAGAAATGCTCCAGGAGCCCGTGGGGTATAAGGCAAGAGGTCTCTTCTTCAGTTTACTTTTTCGTCCACCCTCAAGTCAGTCCTCTTTACCCCTGTTGCCAGTACTTGGGAGGTCCTGAAGTCCTCAGGCTAAGCCAAACAAACGTGTTGTTTTACCCTCTCTTGCAGAGCTGGGGGGGGGACCTCAGGTCCATTGCAATGCTGGGGAGAGTCCTTGGAGCAACCAGAGGGAGAGAAAGGGGTGATTGGAGTGGAAAATGCCAGGAGCAGAGCTAGGACTGGGCTGACTGTCCTCAGTGGGTGGAAGAGGCAGTCCTGCTCTTTAGAGGAGCATGTGCCATCCCCACTCAACAAGGGAGACAGGGACTATGGAAGGGCTGAGTTTTCCTTTTCAGCCTTTCTTTTGCTTCTCCAGATTGCCAGTTTTTCATCTTGTTCCCATTCTCTTGATGGTTCAATCAGGCCTCTTTATGGTCAAGTATTCAGGAATTTCCCCCTTGTTATTTTTACCTTTTTGCATAATGGATTTTTTGTCACTGAGGGTAAAGCTTCTTTCAGACCCAGAGATGAAGATCTTCTGTTGGCACCTTCTCTCCCCTCTCACGTTCTTCTTGTTATCTTGTTATCTATTAACTCTCCACACACACAGACAGCTGAAATGCTCAGATCTCGTGAAGCAAAGGATGTGTCACAAAATCTTCCACAGCATAGGATGGCAGCCTTCTGTTGCTTCTCTCTCTTCATATGGGTGAAGTGCAGCTCAAGTGACAAAGGTTTTTTTTTCAAACTAATGTCCACAATCCTGCATGCAAGGGATGGTAAAGATTATAAAGCCATCAGTTTGCTAAATGTTAATTATGGTTTGCTGCAAAGGAAAGGCTGAATATTTCATGCTTGTCTGTTTCTTTGTAGCACTGTATAGTCTATTCCTAACGCAGGCAATGGCTCCTGACCCAGAGCAGCTTTCCGGCTCTGGGAGCTTTCTTGCTCCAGAGGCCCCAGAGATGCAGGAGGATGCGCTGAGGGACCTCGTGGTCTCGAGGGTCACAGACCACAGCTTTAGTGTCTCATGGTACACAAATACAGGAGTCTACAGTAGTTTTGTGGTGGAATATGAGGAAGTGACATTGGCAGCTGGTTCCCCTGCAGAAACCTTCCTGCCCAGAGAATCCTTAGGTGCTGTGATTGATGGCCTCCAAGCTAACACTTCCTATAAAATCAAGGTGTACGGATTGGCCGGAGAACATCGCTCTTCTCCTCTGGAAGCTGTGGCTACAACAGGTACCTCCTTTTTTTATTAATGAAAGTATCACAAAATAAGGTACTGCTTATTTGTTAGAGGTCCTACCCAGCATATCACGTAGGGTTTTGTTTAAACCCAGTTCAGAAATCAAAGAAAATGAGCCATTTTTATTAGTTGGAGGTATCTTTCTGGCAGCACGTCTTGAGAATGTTACATCAGACTAACAACTAATCTGTAGGGTGAGCACGTAACCCCGCTTTGAGGAAGCCAAGCAGTCAGACTGCAGCTTTGTTCCTTCTTGGTCGGGTTCTGGAACCCTGCCTGATAGCACAATGTGGGTCCTGGAGGAGGACGGATGGTAATACATCAGGCGTGAGAGGCCTGTGGAGATAAATGAGTGGACATTAGAGAAACCAAGTGCCAACCACGAATTCCTCCGCTGAAGGACCCAGATTGTGCAGCAACTGCTGAGAGAATCGTGGATGCGATACTGTCTTGCCTCTGGAAGCGAGTTGCCTGTAGGAGCATGGCTTGGAGAAGTAACTTTTCCATTCTGTTGAATGTTTTTAAGAAGATTTATGCTGTTTACCAATGACCCTTGTCTGTTGTGGATCACTCCCTCTTCCTCTCCTGGCTTCTTTTAGTCTTAGATTGTGCTATCCTTTTTTACACAAACTCAAAAATTAGGAGGAATGATTAGGTGAGACAAATCAATGGGAAACTACAGTGCCCATCACTGGGAAAATAAATTGGCCAGTAAAGGTTGCCCATCTCTTCAGCTGAGCTGATCTTCCGCTAAGAGAACCTGGAAGCCGACTTCAGCATGAGATTCTTAGTGGTAGCTGTTTAGTGTTTTGGGCTTGTGATATGCTTTCTTTATGAAATTTAGAGGTGCACTGGGACTGTAAGCCCAGTTTAATCAGCTGCTTGAAAGGGGAAAGCCATTTAGCCAGAGGAGTGTGAGAAGAATGCAAATGCCTTGATAGGCCATCATGTCTTACAGCATGCTTGAGCTGATGAGAGACTCCGCAGTGAAACTGGCTGATAGTCCCTCTTGGAAAATAATAGAAAATCCAAGAGACAGAAGTGAGAAATAATACAGAATCCTGTTTGCTCCAGCCCAAGTAACCAGGAAAATGTCCTGGCAGGACACTAACATTCTTTTTTGGTAGAATCGCCAGTGAAGCATTACAGTGGAATTCCTCAAAAGGCCAGCAGCTCAGTGTGGACATATTTAGGCCATATTCAGCCTGAAGATCTTACTAAGAGAATGGTATTTAGAAGTATTCCTGTCTGAGAAAAAGCGTATGTTTGTTGTCCACTCAGTGTTCCTTCTACACAGCTTTCAGCCATTTGGCATCTACTATTCATTCATCTTGCCACCATATGAATCTTTCTGTCTGGCTGTCATCCACACACCTAGGGCTCCTAGAGCTCTCTTTCTCTTCTCCCCATCTATTCCCCTAGTTTCGTAGTCAAATATTTGAATTCCATTGGTCCTGTTATCCTACATTTTGATTGTTTTCCAGATTTTCCATTGTCTGTTCTCCTTCTCTATCTGCAAAACAACAAACACTGATTCTGTGGTATCAGAGTATTTTCCATGTATTCGTGTAATTGTCTTTTTTCTCTCTGTTGTATGTTTGTACACAGCCCACATATTCCTCTATTACACATGGACATAATGTAGAGTATGTGTGTGTAGAGGGTAGACCACTCTTTCTCATCCACAAATTCATTTATGGAGTCAAATAATTAAACCCAAGGAAATAATCAGAAATAGGCCTGAAAAAAAATCAGCAGATATGTAATTACATATTATTATATATGCTCCATGAGACAATCTGTACATGGCAACCTCCCATGCAGTTGTCAAAGTTGGCACAATAAAATTAACCCACTTGTGAGAACAAAATTCTGAATTAAAATGTCAACTAAGTGTTTGGTGCCTCCATTTTTGTATAATGCAGTTGATCTTATGGCTGTTTTTCCCATTCAGAATAGAGAAACCAAGTCCTTGTGTGTTTTTACTGTATCTGACAGGAATCAGATGGAAAAACAAGTAGGCCCAGTCACGTAAAATGAGGGAAAACCATAGATTCATAGAGTAGTTAGAGTTGGAAGGGATCTTACAGGTCATCCAGTTCCAATCCCCCTGCCCTGGGCAGGGACACTTCCCACCAGACCAGGGTGCTCCAAGCCCCATCCAACCTGGCCTTGAACCCCTCCAGGGATGGGGCAGCCACAGCTTCTCTGGGCAACCTGGGCCAGGTTCTCACCACTCTGACAGGAAAGAATTTCTTTCTGGTATCTAATCTCAGTCTCACCTCTTCCAATTTCAATCCGTTACCCCTTGTCCTGTCACTGCACTCCCTGACAAAAAGTCCCTCTCCAGCTCTCCTGGAGCTCCTTCAGATATATAAAATGAGACATCAGTTGTGACTAATACTACACAGGGTTGTCTCTGGTATCCTTGGTATATCGGGAGCGTAACACAGACTTGTTTTCTTGTTATTTTTTCTTTTTCCCGTGGGTTTTTGGATGTTTCACCCTAGGTTCCCAGTTCAGGGTGCATGGCAGTTTCCCAGCAGGACCATCCACAGCACAGGGTGAAGTTCTGCTGCCCTTTCCCTCCCTGCTGCTCTGTTCACTCTGTCTGTGCATGTCTTCTGCAGAAACACTCCACAGTACAGCATGCTAAACAGACAACCTGAAGGCTGAACAAGTACCAGTGCACTTGCTGGATGCCACAGATTTTTGCCTGCTCCGGGAATAGGAAAGGGCTGGTTGTCAGCATCTAATTGTGCCCAAGCAGCTTAGAGTCGCAGAGTTCTAACAGTTCCCTACTGCACATCTTCCTGCTGCGTTACGTGAGCTCAGGAGCCCTGTAGAAGTCAGATAGTTCTGCTTACAGGTAAAGAAGGAGTTTTTTTTAGGGGTCACCACAGCAGGGATACTGGTGTGATGACAATGTGGCCATCTTACCTAGGGCCTGGTTCGGATCATGTGCTGGGATAATTTAAGTTGGGCCCTTGCCTAATTCAAGAACATCAATGATATATGTTATGATAAATACCTGTTTGCCTCATGGGCTTCTTTCCTTCCTGGAAGTGAGCACAAACCAGTGGGTTTACATCTGTATTTGTCCTAAGAGTATATTTCCAAGATAACAATGCTGCATTTATTTGAAAACACTTTTAATTGATCTTTCTCCTCTGAGAATTCTTTTTTTTTCCTGATACATGTGTGACTTTGGAGACAGCTACTGAATCCCGAGTTTGTGCTGATCTGATTGATGGTGGTAGATGACTTGCTCTCTCTTAATTGAATGCAAGTGGAGCATGAAAGCAAAGCCATCACTGAGGTGTGAAATGATGTGGTTTTCCACTAATGAGGAGATAATTCTGCATGTCAGAGAAATCACCTGCCTGTTGCCCTGCAGCTGTGATTGGGAACACGTTCTCAGTGCTCTCCAGAGCTCTCAGATTTTCACATCTGACTGTGCCATGAGATATGTTCACAGATCATTCAGCATGTTGAAGGCCAAGTCTTTCTCCCTTCCTTTCCCTTCCTCTGGATCTCTTTAAAGAAAGATTGCTCAAGTTCTTTCTGTCTCGGTTTTTAGGTAAGGATGTGTGTGTCCTCCCCCTGCCTTGTTTGAAAATCCCGCCTGTATCTGGATGGTTAACTCCTCACAGCCTGGTTTTGGCTGGACAGGAGGAGATTTAGCATGCTTCTGCCGTGTTCTTAGCTTGGATTCGGATATGTTTGTGATGTTTGGCATGTATTCCACTTCTGGTTTGTATCAGACACCGTAACTGACATGCTGTAATACAGATAAAAGGCGCTTTTGAGAGACTGAGTGCTGAAATCCTCACCGATGTAAATTAGCAAAGTTCTTTGTCAAACTGCACTGATTTCCACCAGCCGAGGAGCAGCCCGTTGCTCTGCTGGAAGCGTTTGAGCTCATTGCTGTGTTTAATGCTTGCTGCTCTGGATCTGCTCGGTGGTGTGGTTGCGTGAGAACCACGCTGGGCTGGGTGATGCTACCTTTGCTTGTGGCCTGGATTCAGTCTCCAAAACAGAAGTACCCACCTCTTTTCTCTGTTCTTAGAGCTCTTTACTGCAAAGCACGCAAACTGGTTTGTAGCGGATGTTAGCTGTATATTTTGGGGCCTTACTGTCAGGAAATTTTAACTTGTAATTTACCTCTGTTTAGCTCATCTAGTCACACCACCTGGAGAATCAAACAATGAAACGTCATTTAATCCTACCAGTCCTGCACCTACAGAGCTCAGTTATTTAACAAACCCCAGCACTGATGCTCATGCTCTGTTTTTGGTGCCCACTGACCTTCCCATCTCAGAAGCCACTGGCGCTCTTCATGACCTTACTATAACACACAGGACTTTCAGTAGTTTCACCTTGGCTTGGGCAGCACAGGATGAGGTATTTGATCAGTTCTTTATCACTCTGAAAGACCTGTCCAGTTCAAACAGAACACAAGAAATCTTTTTGCCGGGAAACCAGCGAGAAACAGAAGTGACCAGTCTCTCAGCTGGCACACAGTACCTGATTGCCCTCCGTGGAAGCACTCAAGGTCAGCTCTCTGGGTCCCTGGAAACCCTAGCTGCTACAGGTATTTTCTACAGATTCATTAGCCCTGTGTTCCTTTTCTACTCTGAAATATAGCACTTGGTTTTCCTACTGCTGTTCCACTGCAAAAGTGCTAGGCTGTGTGAGTGGTACCTTTCTTAGCTGGATTTTTGGCTTTTTGTAAATTTACTTCATTTTGCATGGGATGAAACTCCTACTGCTATGGAATGAGAGCCCTGGGTGGTGCAGCATGGACAATGCCCCAGGCAGCTTCTAAGGTGACGTAGCATCAATTCTCTCTTTTCAAACTGCATGTGGAGAGAGACGTTGATGCATCTGCTATTTACGAGGACCACGAAAATAGCAAGATGCTACAAGTATTTATCGGGATTGTGGCTTGAAGGCAAGAAAGATGTTGAGGAGGTTGTAGTTTGCAGCATTGGCATGGAAGTGGTGACATGGGAGAAAAAAAAGATTGAAACGCATTGGGAGTATAACTTTGTAAAAACTTCCGCCTCTTATCCCAGTTACATGAATTTCATGAGGAAGCAGATCTTCAGCCACAGGGCTCAGTTCAATAAGCAATCAAAGAACCAGTGTGTAAGTTTATACCTGGAGAATGTAGCTGGAGAGTAATGACTGTACCTGTCCATCACCCAAACCCAAATTCACATTTACATTGAAACTCACAGGTTATTTTGCACCTATTGCAAGGGGGGGAGCAGGCTCATCTCTCAATGGTATGTTCTCTCTTTTTTTTTGATTGTAAAAAAAAAAAGAAACATCATCCCTTGATATCATTTGCCATGACGTTGTCATTGTTTTGTTGTGTATGTTGGATGCTTGATGGATGAGACTCTTGGAGGTCTCCAACAGTCCCAAGTTGTTGCATGAGAATCCCCTGGTCCCTAGAGAGCATGGTGGGGTTGTGTGCACTTCCATTGCAGACGTGCATGGGAAAGGAACGGGAGGAGAAGTGGTGCTGCATCTTGGAGGCGAATGAAGCTGAACGCTCTTGGGAGAAATCTGAATGGCTTTTAAGCTGTGATGATGACTGCACTACTTATTATAATCAAGCTTTTACTCAAAAGGCTTTACCTGCAACTTTTGGTTTAGTTCCATTTTAAGGGAATGAATTTGTTTTGTTTGTTTTTGTTGCTGTGAAAAGATCGTTATTTCTGATACAAACAGTTCCTTTTCTGTCCTGCTTTTTCTTTTTCAGCTAAACAGTGCTATTTTTACAGGATTCATATTTTTGCTTCAGTGTATGTTATTTCTGCTCCTGATGAAGAAAACCAGCTTTGGATTCATTATCTTTTTTTAACATCATTGTGTTATTTCATAAACAATCTCTTCCTTCCTAACAGGATGGGAAAAACTCATCAAAACTTTTGCACTCCTGACTAGTAGCAATTTATTATACAGTACTGAATCTCCCTGAAGATAGTTGCTTGTGATCTATGAGTGCTCATCCTCTGAAAATGCAAGCCCAGCTGCCTATATAAAGCTAGGCAGCACTCATAAGCATTCTGGTTTTACAGGGGGGGAAAGCTCAGCCTAATTTTCATTTATCCCAGGGTCCCTTTACCTTCTGACTGCTAATTTTAAGGAATCAGTTGTCTTTCTTCTGTAACAGAGGACTTTCTATTCTTGCTGGAAAAATGACCTAAACTTGCAGATTTAACAGCATCAGAGAGTTAGCTCTGATAGTTCCTAACTTCTTTGGCCACCACGGTAGAGGCTTTTGAGAATGTTGATTTCTACGAATGCAGATTTCAATTTGACATTAACACCAGTAACTCTGAAAATCCAAGCTTTTCTGCCTCCATGGAAAGTTTTGTGGGCAGAATAATGTAATATAAGGAAGACAAATCCATTAAACTGAAGCCATGCAGGCGTGGAGGAATTTCCCCTTCTTTATTGTTTTGGTTTAAAAATAGTTTGGAAGAATAAATAGCATCCTTCTTGTGGACACAATTGAAAGCATAAACGCCTGAATCCAAGACCTCTCAACTCAGTGTCTTCCTACCCTTACAACAGGCCTTTAATCAGGATTCACAGTCACTTCATAATGGCAAACACTGGGTTATTAGTAGTGTGGTAAAGTGGTTATAGTAATACCATATAATAGTAATATGGTAATTGTCTCGTGGGGAGTTGTAATTAACGTTGGCAAAGCAGTTGCAGCTGTAAGATGGTCTATAAGCTGCTGTCTGTAAGCAGTCTTTTAAAATTACGGTGGTTCTTATGTCTTACCACAGTTCTTGTAATCTGAAGAGACTTTACAAGTTACCCAAGACAGCTGAGAATGTAAATGTGTGTGTGTGTGGGGGGTGTATCCCTGTGTCACTGATTACAAGTGAAATTCATTAGCACAGAACATCATTAAGTACTACCTCATCACCACTACTCTGTAATCTGAGTAACTGATTGCCTCTCTGTCCTTATTCAGAGGAGGAACCTGAGCTTGGAAAATTATCAGTATCAGAGACTGGCTGGGATGGTTTCCAGCTCACCTGGACAGCAGCCGATGGGGCCTATGAGAACTTTGTCATTCAGGTGCAGGAGTTGGACAATCCCGAAGAAACCTGGAATATCACAGTCCCAGGAGCACTGCGCTTTATGAATGTTACCGGCCTGAAGGCCAACACACCTTATAACATCACACTTCACGGTGTGATTCAAGGCTACAGGACAAAACCTCTTTCTGTTGAAACCGTGACAGGTATCTCTTCAAGCCACTCATCCAGCCTCGTGGCTCCCTTCCCTTGCGGAGAGGGATGGGAGCCAGAGGAGAAGCTTGCTCCATTGATCGGCTTTGCATGGGATGCACTGAACT
This sequence comes from Jacana jacana, assembly GCA_013400555.1. Classification (NCBI taxonomy): domain Eukaryota; kingdom Metazoa; phylum Chordata; class Aves; order Charadriiformes; family Jacanidae; genus Jacana; species Jacana jacana. Next base: position 34,477 of record VZTM01028434.1, on the reverse strand, counting down.
CCTTAAAGCTTGGCTGAACATCTCTGGCATGGAAATGTCTCACAGTCAGACTTTCCAATATGAGACTTGGTGCTCCCATCAAGCCCTTTGCTTTTAGGAAGGCGTTTCCCCCGTACACACCTCAGAATGGCTTGTTTTGTTCCCTTTACTCACTTTTCTGCTGGTTGACACTAACAGCAAAACCCAACTGGCTGTTGTACATGCTCAGGAAAGCCCAGGTTGCTTTGTAATGTTATAAAAATGTGTTCTTTACAGCACAGATAATCAAAGCCTGGGAATATGTGTAGTTTTTACCCTTCAGAAGCTGTCTCTGAAATTATGCCCCAGCTTTTGTATAAATACAAACTCAGGGGTATATTTGTGTATCTGTCTCGAGGGCAAGGGCAGACAAATTCTATATGTTCTCCTATAGAAGAAACCACAGGTGAATTCCTACCAGGAGCAGTACTGTGTAGTAAGCTACACATGGCTGTTAAACAGTTAGATTGGTCTGGAAGAGGCAGGATATCAGAAGACCAAATTTGGCAGAACTACCCTGGCATAGAAATGACCTGAAAGAAGGAAGGTGAGCCCCACATTATCAAAGGATTGCATGAAACGAATCCAGAGCCACAAAAATAATTTTCTGGCTGATCTTGTGAAAGGCTATGATTTTAAATGAGAGCTTATCATGAGCTTTGACTGTGAGAAGAAAATAAGTACTTATGTCTATCCTGTATGGCTCACTGACTCTTCCAGGTGTTATGATCATTGGTAACAAACAGAGTAGGAATTAATTGGCAATAAAGGGGCATCAGTTGCTCTTCCTTCAGGTAGTCTGCTGCCTCTGGGCTTCCTTACAGACCTTGGCAGCCACCTGCAACTGTGAGATGACCAGAGCTCACTTATACTTAATTTCCCCACACTCATGTTACCCAGCCCAGAAGGGAACAAATGTACACATAAGAACTAAATGGAATTAAAACATTAAGCACAATAGAGCTTGCCTGGTTTAATAATGCTTTAAGCTGCTTGGCTTAGGTAGAAACATGTCTGGCACAAGGCGCTTGCTTTGGGCAGTGCCCTGCTGTGGGCTAGAAGTCCTGTGCTTTGGAAGTCCTGAGTGTAAGCTGGTAGCAGATTGCCCATTGAACCCAGACAAAGGGACAAACAAGAAAACAGGCAGCATGGGTGTCCTGCCCAAGTATGCAGTGTGTTCTCTTTTTACTAACTCAATGAAAACGGCAGAAGATGCCCTGCCGAGTTTTTCCCTTCCCTTCCCGGGTTGTTCTCAGCACCCGGCTTTTCAGAATTTTCCTTTCTGGATATTTCCACTTGTCAGAATCTTCTGAGCCTTCCGGTAGCACACCAGGGTGTCTGCAGAGAGGAAGAAACCCCAAGGCAGCTATCACTGCTTTGCATTTTGGCTCCAGCTCCAGAATTACATGCCAGCTTTCATAGGCTTAAGCTGAAAGGGAAAGTAAAAGAGCAAAAAACCCACAGCCTTTTCCTTTGGATAAAGAAATAGATCTAGTTTAAGCTTCTCCTAAAACCAACTTTTCCAAATGCCCAAGGGTCATTCAGAAAAATTTTTTGCATCTGCTTTCATACTCAGACCTCGAAAACACATGGCTGCTCCTGGAGGTAAAAGGAAATAGCCATAGTTTTAACGCTTCTTCTCTCGCCTTCCCTCTCCTTCCCTCTCCTTGCCTTGTCTTTTCCCTTTAACATTTTGAGATGCTTTCATTTCATCCCTTCCCCTTAGCACCTGTCTGCTTGTTGCAAGCTTTTACTCAAACCCTTTTCTCCAGCAGCAGCTTGGAGTGCTGCCAGCATGAGCAGAGCAGCACGGCGTTTGTGAGCAGGAGGAGGTACGGGATTGTCCCCTTCTGACCGATGTTGTTTCCCTCCTCAGGAGCGCACCCAGAAGTTGGTGAGCTAACCGTTTCCGACATTAATCCTGAAAGCTTCAACCTTTCTTGGACAACCACCAGCGGGGACTTCGACGTCTTTACTATTGAAATTATTGATTCTAACAGGTTGCTGGAGCCCATGGAGTTCAACATCTCTGGCAATTCAAGAACTGCTCATATCTCAGGGCTTTCCCCCAGCACTGATTTTATTGTCTACCTCTATGGAATCTCTCACGGTTTCCGCACACAGGCAATAAGTGCTGCAGCTACAACAGGTATATAAAACCTACCTCAATGCTAACTCACCTTTCTTCTAACTCTTCCTTACAGGTTGTGCCCCTTTCCCTGTCCACAGCTACCCCATCAGCCTACCCCTTACCAAATCCCCTACCTCATTGTTTGACACCTCCTAAGGAAGATCTTCCAAGCCATTTTGAACCACGAACGTTAATCCACCCTCTCGTACAGCAAAGTCAGTCCATCACACTGGGAAGTGATTTTGTTCACACAATAAGTTTGCTCTTGTTCAAACATTAAAGTTGGGGCAACCTCTGGCACAGATGAGAAGCAAACCAGATTTCTCAAGAAGGAAGTGGGAGAGGCCTGGAGAACAAGGCTTATGAGGATCGATTGAGGGAGTTGGGGTTGTTTAGTCTGAGGAAGAGGAGGCTGAGGGGAGACCTCATCACTCTCTACAACTGCTTGAAAGGGCACTGTAGAGAGATTGGTGCTGGTCTCTTCTCACAGGCAATGAGCGACAGGACAAGAGGGAATGGCTGCAAGCTGCAGCAGGGTAGGTTTAGGCTAGACATTAGGAAAAAAATTTTTCACAGAGAGAGTGGTCAGTCAGTGGAATCAGCTGCCCAGGGAGGTGGTGGAGTCACCCTCCCTGACTTTGTTTAAGAGCAGATTAGATGTGGTGTTGAGGGATCTAGTGTAGGGGAGAACTTGTAGAGTAGGGCTGATGGTTGGACTTGATGATCCCGGGGGTCTCTTCCAACCTAAATGATTCTATGATTCTATGATTCTATGTGTTTAAGAGTAGGTTAGATGTGGTGTTGAGGGATCTGGTGTAGGGGAGAAATTTGTAGAGTATGGCAGATGGTTGGACTCCATGAGCCCATGGGTCTCTTCCAACCTGAATGATTCTATGATTTACTATGTAGGTCTCGTAACATGTGTTTGCATCCGTCATATAGCACAGAGGAGACACTGTTTCCCTCAGAAATTGCTAGATGCAGTTTGTACCCCAATTCACTAAATAGATTTCAGGCACATTTCAGTCTGTGACAGCAGACTCCTACAAGGCCAGATGCATTGCTTAAATTCAGCTTCAGAATTCAGTTTACATGGGATGAGGGATTGAAAGAGTCCATTTGACTTGATGTTGTGAATGACATAGGTTAGCATTTGGTTGTTGACAAGTTGGGCATCTCAAGGTTTTCTAGTTGACAGCTTTTCCAGAATAGACAGGGAAGTCAAATGTTCAAAGTGCTTTGGCCAATTACAATAGGAAAGTGGAAGGAGAGGAACAGACCACGGAAGCAGAAGGTCCATTCTCATAGTAGACAGATAATAGCTCATGTTGTGACCATTTAATTTCTCTATCCAATTTTGCCTGCTGATATGATCTTAGGAAAAGTCATCATGGGAATTTGTCATAGCAACAGAGTGATGTGGTCAATGACATTAAACAGTATCTTAAGTTCCAGTGATTAGATAACATGGAGCTGCAGTTTCGAGCATCAGCAGATTGTGTATATCCTCACTGTATCGTGGGGAACACGGTCAGTGACTCCAGGGGTTGTGGTATGGAAAATACTGAGAAACACAAGGCTAGGTCATTTCTATGACCTGTGGCTCACAGGAACTCAGACTTCTACATTATTTTGCTTTGTTGCTTTGAGCTTTAATAATTGCAATACATTTCCATTTGTTTTTCTTCCTGTAGTAGAGGAACCTCTCCTTAGCAAACTCACTGTATCAAATGCTACCTCAGACAGCATGTCACTCACGTGGGAAGCGCAGGACAAGGCCTTTGACCATTTTATTCTGGAAGTCAGAAACTCTGATTTCCCTTTGGACTCCCTGGTGTACACAGTACCAGGGGACTCCTGGCGCTATGTAATCACCAACCTCAAAGCTGCCACTAATTACACTGTCCAACTCCATGGTGTCATTGATGGGCAAGGTGGCCAGACCTTGACAGCACTGGCAACCACAGGTATTTCACTGTTTAACTTTCCAGGTTTGCTTTTTTCTCTCCTTTCTTATGCTGTCCACCGAACTGCTCTGAAGCATGGCTCCAACTCGTCATCGTTCCTTTGGTAAATTACAGGGAGGTCACTATGAGGGGAGGCTTGAAATAAGGTGGGCTTGAGTGCACTTGGAAAAAGAGAGATCTGAGACAATGGAAAAAGCTGAAAAGGTGCCCCAAGCATTAAGGGAGCCAGTAGTAAACCAGGATTGGTTTCCTTATATATACACTTATCTGCAAGTTCTGTGTATATATAGTTGACTTGCTCCAGATGTTAATATCTTGCACAGAGTATCTTTGCACTTGATCTGGAAAAAAGTTCTTGTTCACCCCATACTCACTTGTTTTGTTGTGGGTAGCAGGCCTTCGTGTCCTTATCAGCCTGGAGAGGCACCTGCATGTCATTTTGGTTCTTTGTCTTAAACCCAAATCTCTTCCAAGGCATTTGTGTCCCTTGTGGGAGTTTCATGCAGCATGCTCAATGACCAACCAAAACTGCATGGAGTGGTCTGGCTGCCTTGTGCTGGTTCTGATATTCCTCTCTATGCTGTCTATCATTTTCATGCCTTCCCAGCAGAGATTAGGGCTCAAAAACCAAGTTCACCCGTTCTTGATGGTGAACTCTGACACTTGCATTGCTACCTTTGTGTCTCTAAGACTTGTCTTGTTTCACTGGATGTCAGAGCTTTTCCTATGGTGACGGGGATTCCAGGATAGTGGAAGATGAAGGCTTCCCTCAAGAGATAATTTCAACTTATTTTGCATGTAATGTTCTTCAGAGTCTGGATGTCATGATGTGAACATGCCTGACGGGATGCAAGGGGCATGTGAAGGAATGTGGCCATTTCAAGATGAGATTGGAAAGGACCCAATCTGTTTCCCCCACCCTGACCTGCATGTGGGGCTGATGGCTCCATGCTTGGTTTCACTGGATTCTGCACCCAACCCTCTTTGCTTTGTGGATATTTTCCCGTCTCTTCCCCTCTCTTCAGAAGTACCATGCTTACATGGTGGCATCTTTACTGTCAGCCATGAAGGCATTGATGGTCACTGGCTGACAGCATGACAACAGCATGTGTCCTTAATTGGGGCCACTTGGATTCACCTGTTCCAAGCCATTTCCAGAGAAGGTGGACTGTTATATTTAAAAGTCTTGCAGTGAGGGACGGGAGTAAAAGTTGGAACATCTTGCAGCAGTTCACTTTTTAGTTAAGAAAAGGATTTCATTTTTTCACTGTTCTCTTTGTCGGTGGGATACATGTTTCTTAATTTTCTCCCAGCATGAATCACATACACAGTTATTTTCCCGTATCCCACTGGCTGCATTTCCCAAGGTGTTCTTGGTTTGTACTCAATTGGCAAGAGGAAAATTAGAAAATCACCCCTGAGAGCAGACACAGGTTTCTCTCACCACCTGCCTGCTGGGTCGTGTTTGTGCTCTCTCTCTGCTCTGATGAATCTTTCATGATTTTATGCTAAATGGAATAACTTTAAAATAGGATGGGTGATGAGCTCTCCCCATCCTATAGCCTGAAGGCCTGGTTTCTCCCCTGGCTAGGGAGAGATGTGATTTTGAATTTCCTCTTGCAGAAAAGGGTTCTTAAGCTTCTTAAAGAAGTGCCCTGACCACCAGACAGTCAGGAGGGAGAGCAACAGCAGCGTTGTGGGGGGTGTTGTTCAGTCTATTAGACATTCTCTGATTGTGCCTAATCAGAGGATGAAGAACACCTCATCTGCGGAGTCTGGGGAGGTTTTGGCCTGAGATTAGTGCTGAGATAATCAATCACTGCTAGGACTGAAACCCCTCGTAAACTTCAGGGTCCAAAAATACAAGTATCCACAACTCCAGGCAACAGAAACACTAAACATGCTGAGGTGGGATTTCAGGGATGTCTGGTTTGGACTCACCTAATTCCTTCCTGAATACTGTTTTATCTACTTTGGAATTGCTGTGGGTTTGTATTCCCATCAAATACCGCAGGACTGTACCCTGCTGGTGCTTCTGGAAATTAGGCTCATCTTTCATTAGGAAAATTGAGAGTTTTAAAGAAAATTAAATGAAACAAAAAATTAAGAGTCAGCACTAATTTCAGTGGTTTCTTTCCAAAACCTTATAAAACAGCTCTTGCAATGCTCCTTTGGGTTTTTTTTTCCTTCAACCACTGCAAAACAAGGCTAAAAGGTTCAGTCTTTAAGGCATCTGTAACCCTTCACTGCTGATTTCCCCATCCCCTGGGGGGAACGCTGTCTCTTCACCTGTGTTCCTTTCTCCTTCAGAGGCTGAGCCACAGCTGGGCACCCTCACATTCACAAACGTTACCCCCGACAGCTTCAACCTCTCCTGGACCACCAGAGATGGGCCTTTTGCCAAGTTCATTATACACGTTAGAGATTCCCATGCGGCACATGAGCCCCAGGAGCTTACAGTGTCGGGAGGCACTCGCAGCGCTCACATCTCTGGCCTGCTCGATTACACGGGCTATGACATTAAGATTAAGGGGACCACCAGTGCAGGTGTTCACACCGAGCCCCTCACTGCTTTTGTCATGACAGGTACCTGCTAAAAGGTTTGGAGTCTATTTATTGGCTTATAAAAATATGTATTCTGTTATGGATTGAGAAGCAAAACCAACCCTCTCTATGGTGTTGAATATCTAGTCCAGCAACAGTGGTTTTCTGTGCAAACCAGATGGGTCAGACAAGCCAAGCTGACTTTAAAAACCAAATATTTCTAGGAGGTGTACTAGTTTCAAGCGAAAAAGGTAAAAGTCCTGTGGAGTCTTGCTCCCGCATGTTTTTTAACTCCTGAAGCTTGAGGGCGAGATTTGCTCAATAGTTGCATCTGAAGGATCCAGAGAGGATGGGATTTTAGAACACCTCCCATGCTGTGATGTCCCCTCAGTACATCCCTTATGTCTGAATATTTTGGCCAGGTTTTGTCCTGGTTTGTTTGGTTGTACATCACATGCCTCCTAGGTGATCATATAAATGCCACAGGACTCATCTTCTATGTGTTATGTGGCCAGATTGTGCTACTAGGGCTTGTCATGTACCTATAGAGATGCCCTAAATCGGAATAATGGAGCAATTGAGGCCTTTTGCCTTTTCTCCTCCCTTTGTTATCATGCAGTGGGAACACCAGTTGCAGTAGCAGCATCCCTTAGAGCAACTGGGCTTGCCTGTTGCTGTGAAAGACGGCGCCCACGATCATCTTCCTTAAGGCAAATGGTTGTATTTGCACCATCCCCAAGCTGCCCCTCCTGAGGTTCAGTCACATTGTTGAGAGTGAGCAACTCTGCTCTTCTACTCCATCAGTGCACAAATGCCTCCTTTTTGAAAATAAGCCATGGGAGGCTGATATTTTGAGAGGAAGATTCCCACGAGTGGGTAAACACGTGGCACGCTCTGTGCCAGCAGCTCACACAGACCTGCGAGGTTTAGCACATTGGTGTCGCTCAACTTCTATCAACATCTATCCCAGGAAAACGAGTTTCAGCGTTTTGGGCTCTTAATTTGTTTACCCACCGTCCCAGAAACCAAACACGAATGGGACTCTCTGGGATTGCTTTAGTGCAGCAAGTCAACTGCAAAAATGGCTCCAAATTGAGTAAATTCGAGTTGAATCTCTGGCACTCAAACTTGTAAACTTTGAAACTCAAAGGCTTCCAAATTACAAAACTCCAGGAGGGAATTTTTGTGCCAAATTCTAACAGAATGTCAACTTCACCATTTGTGAAATGTCAAAATCAAACCCAAAGCCTTTTCCCAGAGCAAGTTTTGTGTTTAACTAACTGATATTTTCTTAAGTTTTGAGTGATTGGAAGATGAGATGAGTTAGCTCCTGATCAAACAAAGCAAGATTTGTCCAATAATTTAAATAAATACTAACAATGCCTGGGATCCAGGATCAAGGCCAGGGCTTAGCAGAGCCAGTTGATTTTCCTATTTGACTTGTCAGGTTTTGAGTGAGCAAAAGGCACTGAGAAATCATCTTGTGAATATTTGGCCATTTTTGGTTTTTTCAGAGACTTGGTGGAAAACTTTTGAGGAGTTTATCCACAGCCTCTAAACTTTGACAAATGTCATGCTGATGTGGAAAACCAAGATTCCTTACTGGAATGTCTTTTAAGTTGTTAATATAGCCTATGAGTAGCTGCCTGTGAAGCTCCTCAGACAAATCATTGCTCTGTTCTGCAGTCATTAGCCCCTGCCCCGAGCCAGTGAAAACTCTGGCTTTTCTCCTATCCCCCCCAAAAAAAAAAAACAATTTTGCAAGTATTTAGTATTTATATCACCGAATCACAGAATGGTTTGGGTTGGAAAGGACCTTAAAGCCCCCCTCAGTGCTCCCCCTGGCCTGGGCAGGGACACCTCCCACCACACCAGGTTGCTCCAAGCCTCCTCCAACCTGGCCTTGAACCCCTCCAGGGATGGGGCAGCCACAGCTTCTCTGGGCAACCTGGGCCAGGCTCTCACCACCCTCAGAGTGAAAAATTTCTTCCTTGCACTGGCTGTGACCTTGCCTGACTTGTGTCCTGCTTCTGGCAGCCCTTGAGGCATCTCTGACCCCTCCACCACTGACAAGAAAAGCTGGAGATGTTCTTGTGAAGTAGAGAGGTGAAAAAGGAAAATCCAGGACTTGTGAATGCCAAAGTTGAGGCTTGTACCTAAAGCACTGATGGTGGTAACAAGTGGAAGGACATGAAAGCTTCATGCATAGCATTGCTAAACCAGTTTTGGTTATAACTATCTTTCAGTGCATGTGAAACAGAAGAAATGTGCTTTCACAGTGAGCTTTGAAGGAGTTTCAATGGAACTTGTGATAGGAGGTGCTGAGACATCCTCGATGAAATTAAGAATTGAGCACCTGAACTTCTGGAGGCTCCATTGAAAATCCTAGTCTTGTGGTCCTGGCTATGCACTCCCATTGAATCCATACTTTGGGGAAAAATGTGATTTATGTTTGGTGGAATCTGTGACACTTTCTAATTTGCAATGTTTTTGCTTTTTCTGTATGTTTTTGCACCTTCCCTTCTTTTAGAGGCCATGCCCCCATTGGAAAACCTAACTGTGTCTGATATTAACCCTCATGGGTTCACAGTGTCGTGGATGGCATCGGAGAATGCCTTTGACAACTTTCTAGTAGTCGTGGTGGATTCTGGCAAGCTGCTGGACCCACAGGAGTTCCTCCTTACGGGAGCCCAGCGGCAACTGAAGCTTAAAGGCCTAATTACTGGCATTGGCTATGAGGTTATGCTTTATGGGTTTGCCAAGGGGCACCAAACAAAGCCCCTAAGCACTGTGGCTGTTACAGGTATTTTAACGTGAACAAAATGTTCTCTTCCACCCTTTCTCTCGTGCTTTTCTTCTCACATGGAAGATGTTTTATGCAATCCATTCGCAAAGCAAACCTTGGCTTTTGCATCCTCCTCTTCTGCATCATGGCTACACGTAACTCCTGATCTATGACAGATTCACCAGTGAAGTTCTGTTTGTTTTAACTTGATGTTTCCCTTCTGTCTATGTGAAGGGTCCTGTAGAGGTGCATGACGTGGGTTGAGGGGTGAAAGTGTCTGCTATGGTCATGCAGGTCCTTCTAACCAAAGTCTTGGAAGACAAATGGCTGCATGCAGGAGCTCCTCTTGTTAACAGCTGCTGGGTACATCAGCATTTGCCAACTTGCCACCAAGAGGACCTGCAGGAAGTCTTACTGGATTTCTTGCCCGTGGCCTCCTCTCTTTCACTCTCTGAGTGGGTTCTACCCACAGATCATCGAGTCTTATTGTTGGTCACCCATGAAGTTGGCATCTCTCTCCAGAAAGCCATAGCTCACATTCTCAACCGCATCATAGCTGCCACTTTCCAGCAGCTTTTGAGCTTTCTTGAAAAATCATTGCAGACTTATTATCTAGCCCTGTCGTCAAGTCTCCTGTCTGTGTTGCTGACTGTGGAGCAGCAACGCTGGGGCGGGGGGACACCCTTGATGGGAGGGTTGCTAGAAAATAAATAGGAATGTCCTTCTGCAGAAGGAAGAAGTGCATTGGAGATACTGGGAAATAGTAACCACTCCAGGAGCATTTCTCTAGATAATGGTGCCTGACCCTGCTGAACTAAAGCAAATTTGTGGGTAATTCATAACTTACAGCTCCTGTGGTCGTCTTGAAGGCGTTCTTTCACTAAAGGCAGTAGGTCTTGCATTTGGATTTAAGTGTGCTCTTTAAGGGATATAAATTTTCATGATGCCCCTTTGCTGCTTCAGCAATTGTTTGACATCAAAGTAAAGGATCCATCTGTTCAGAAGCATCACAGATAACAGAATTGCATGAAAACAAGGGGTTTGCATGAAGAAAAATACATTCAAGTGGCTTCTGTGTTGTCCTCCTAACAGAGAGAGACCTGATAGTATTACGGGCATGCCTGCAGTTGTGTAACAAGAGCTTGTTTTTACGGTATATAAAGGTTTCACATGGGTAGCGGGGGAGAAATGCACATGGAATTTACTGTTAGCATGTGTAACTTTGCATGCCAGAGGCAGATGGTGTATGTCCATCAGTGGGTTTGCTGTTACTGAGTGAGAGTTTGAATGGCCCTGCACACACTCACATATATCTTCTTCCGTATGTACCTAATGCTAATATTTTTTACTTTATTTTTCAATAGCTGGCAGATTGTTTCCCTTTCTTTGAACTGTGGTTGGATTCTTGCAGTGTGCTATATCCAGACCTCCGGCAGGTCTCTAATGAACTGATTAAAGACATAATTTCTTTTCCCTGCTGCTATCTTCTCCTTTTTTAGAAGCAGAACCCGAGGTAGACAACCTTCTGGTTTCAGATGCCACTCCAGATGGATTCCGCCTGTCTTGGACTGCTGATGATGGAGTTTTCGACAGTTTTGTTCTAAAAATCAGGGATACCAAAAGGAAATCTGATCCACTGGAACAAATAATACCAGGCCATGAGCGCACCCAGGATATAACAGGGCTGAAAGAGGGTACTGAATATGAAATTGAGCTCTATGGAGTTAGCAGTGGACGGCGTTCACAGCCCGTAAATGCAGTAGCAACCACAGGTATTGTCTCTGCAGCAGGAAAAGTGTAATGTGGGTCATGCCTCTTTCTTTCAGCATCTCTCCGTTTTGCACCCAGCTTGGGCTGTTTCAGCGATCTTCAGACCGTCTCCTGCATGTCCCTTACCCACGGTACCAGCTCAGTGGGGTGTAGCTATTTATAATCAATCATTTCATACTCCTTGGCTTCATCGCCGTCTATTAAATATAGTTTTATTTAGTTACTTTCACAGTCTGGAATTATGCAGCAGAGTCTAGTGATTAAAGCACTGGCTTTGAGAGCCAAGAAATACTGTCTCTGCATCAGCCTTTTTCAGTGATTTTCTGAGACTAATTACAAATCAGGACTCTGCAACAATTTACTCCCCTAGAAAAGAGGTATGACAAAATGAACTTCCTAAAGCTATTGAGAAGTTTATTTATGGCTTGATCAGCAAAGGACTAAGCACCATTAACTTAGACTGGTCATACCGGGAGCAGTGTGCTCCATAATTCAAAATAAGCTTCAGTTTCTTGCAAAATCAAAGCTTTGAACTCCTTCAGCAGAAGTTACTTTATATTCTCATGCCTGTGTGTCAATAGCTGTGGTGTAAATGAGTTGAGTGACTCACCCAGGTAAAACCACCCATAATAAAAAGTGCAGCTTTGAGTTCAGGCCGCTTGGTCTTAAAGATAGTGAGGTCTTAAGCCTCAATTGCAGCCTAGTTCCACAAAACCACAGTTCTCTCCTTTCAGGCTAATGAAAAAGCATTGTAAATGTAACTGCAAATGCCTGATGTCTGCAGTTAGCCTAAGCCTATACATGGTTCCAAAAAATTCCCAGAGCAGAGCTTCATTTTCTCAGTGCCAGGGAGAAGGAGGAAGCTTTTGCTGTTTGTAACCGGAATAGTTTTTCTTATTTTTGTATTAAAATAAGCACATATTACTCAAGAAGAAAGTTCTAAAAGCTTAGGTTGAATTCCTGAGATTCATTTAAAAAACCAAAAAAGTTTCTAAGTTGAAGTATTTAATTTTGGTACTTTTGAATGAAGCGTTTCATATTTTTCCCACCAAAATTATGTTTTCATTTTGAAACACTTAATTCTAAAGCAAATGAAGCAATGTCCCATGACTAAAATTCTATCTCTGTTAAAATTTTTGAGCTTGCTGATGTGAAAACAATTTCAAATCAGTCTAATTCTGGGAGCAGGGGGACAAGAAGGGTACGGGTAAGTTCAGCATGTGAGGAAGCCACCAGAAATGTTTTAACAGAAGGATTTGCTGAGCTGCAGCCGCGTAATCCAGACAGCCCACAGGAAAGGGACAGCCCTAACTCAGTATCAAACAGCTTTTCCTGAAATAGCATGACCTCATGGTTCACCTTCATGTCTGCAGCGCCGGTTGTTAGCATGGAAAGGCACTTTTCTGACCAGCTCCACTGATTGCCATCACATCCCTTGAATAAACAGCAGGGGCATAGATACACTCGCCCAGACATTTACATGAAGCAGAACATGCATCCATCACAAGCCACCTTTCTCCGGGCTCATGTGGGTTGACTCATAATGGAGAGGGATGTTTAAAGTCAACTGCCTTTGTTAGCAGCATGTCCCCATTTTCACTGACTTCCAGGATATTTATGGTAAACCACCAAGAGTTATCATTTTCCTCATGACTACATTCTTATTCAGTCCTTTCAGGGAGATTTAGCACATGCCACCTACTGGAGCCAATAGCCCAAAAGACGTTTGTCAGATGTAAATAGCCCGTGGATAATTGATAATAGAGCTGGAGCCACAAAATTCCAGTTAAATAATTCAGACTGCAGGTTACACCACTTCGGATAGCTGGGCCACCAAGGCATCTAACCAATTGCTTTTTTTAGGAGTTGATTATTAGACAAACATATGTATATTTATAGCATTTCCAGTCTGAATATTTCTATCCCTTGAAGGGGGTAGCTCAGACAGGCTTATATTCAGCCTGACTTTATTCTGGCCTGTATACAAGTTACAAGTGAGCAAGGAATAAAAAAGCTAAAAACACTTTAGAGATAGCAAAGGAACAGTTGGAACAAAGGTAGCAAACAGCTCAGCAAACCTAAACCAACCATTGCCATGGAAATGAAGGCAGCAAAAGGATCAGGACTGGAAAATCTTTCTTTGGATTTATCACTTACAGCTTCCCCCTTCTTTCTTGTGCCCTGGAATGCTCAAAGGCAGCCTTCGGGGATCAGGTCCTCAACTGATGCAGTAGAGAGAGTCTGGTTTGAGCACTGCCAAGCTCTGAGGGTCTGACCTCTCCTTTCTGTGGAGCAAAACACCCACCCGTCACGAGAGCAGAGGCAGGGAACAACCTTCCAGCATCCACCTTTTGGTGCCTTCTCCTCCTCTATGGTTTCCTTCCCTTCTTTCTCTTTTAAGAAGTCAGCAAGACAGTTGATCTAGTGATGGCCATGGGCTTTGGATACGGAAAGGATGAGTAGGGCAGGACTGGAATTTGACATTTTCTCCATGTAGCTTGTGTTGGACCTGCAGCTGGTAACTTGCCTGGAGGCTGCGATGATCTCCCTTGTCCCATCACAGCAGGAATGTGGTGTGAGACCCCTCTGCCCCCTGAGTTTGTCTGGCATCTTACCCTCATCATTTCTGCTGTGATAGAAAACATCAGTTAATAAACCACTGCAATGCAAGACAGCACCACACTGTGTCTGCAGTGCCCAGTCACATTGGCACAAGGGAGTTTATCCTCTGCTGCTCTTAGAGGGACACTTGGTGTCTTTTGGAAATTCACCTGTATTATTAAGACTACATTCATCTGTGTAATAATTAATAATTCATCTGCATTATTAAGATTATTCATTATTATATTATCTGTATGTTAAGGTGCAATTCAGCCCTCCCTGGGGGATGACAACACAGCTTTGTGCCCCTTGATATCCTTGGTAGAAAGGGTGAGTCTCACAGAGAATCTTCACAGAATCTTCATGGTTGGAAGGGACCTTTGAGGTCATAAGAGTCCAATCATACACACACAAAAAACCCCAAAGCCACCACCAACTCCCCCCTCACCTCCACGACAAAGCACCCAACCCAACCATCTCAGGCACTAGAGCATACCCTGAGGTGCCACATCTACACGTTTCTTAAATACCTCCAGGGTTGGTGACTCCACCACCTCCCTGGGCAGGCTGTTCCAGTGCCTGACCACCCTCTCAGGAAAGCCATTCTTCCTAAGATCTAATCTGAACCTCCCCTACCGCAACTTCAGACCATTTCCTCTGGTCCTGCCATTATTGCCTTGGGAGAAGAGGCCACCACCCGCTCCTCTACACCCTCCTGTCAGGGAGTTGCTTTCCTATTTTTCTAGCAGTGTTTTGCCATGCTGTGACAGCATTTTTCACCTGAGAGGATCAAAAACCACTTCATGTGCTCTTTACACATGATAAATACAACTCAGTGCTTCCCGTTGCCTGGGAGAAGGAACCCAGTGAGCATGTTCCCTAGTCTGTTAGTTATGAAAGAACAAGTTTTTAGCACAACGTCCTCAGAGAAGAGCAGCTTTGGGGACTGAAGCTTTCCCCCAGAGAATACCCAGGTATCCTGGGTGCTTTGGCATCCTCACAGGAAAGTTCTCTGTCTCTCATACAGCTAGTGGGGAATGATGATGGAAGATAACACTAATTACCTGTGTCTCCCCAACAGATGAATTTTTTTTCTGAATGACAAATAGAAGCACACTGGCCATTTTTAATGCCTGCTTAATTTTAGCTTCCAGGTAGCTCAAGAAGGTGGTTTCATTGGCTCCTTTTTTATTTCCCCATTTCTTACCTCTCCAGGACTCATTTCAGGACTGAGGCTGGCTCTGAGGGACTGTTACACTTTCTTTGCCAGGTTTGCTCCCCAGGAAACTGGCCACAGTTGGGGCTGGGGAACTCTCACCTTGTCATTACAGAAGAGTTATTCTTACTGCTTCTTACCACTGTCTGCTCTGCAGTTCACCTGGTGCAAAAAAACAAGCATGAAGCCCATGGGAATGTGCACAGCAGAATCCAAGAGGGATGGATTGGGTACTTTGTTTTCTGTGAAAGGCTGAAATTCCCTCTGTGTATGAAAAAGGAGTGCTGGTCCATCTCTTTGGTCTCTGGAATCATCACTAGTACTTTTCACCAGGCACTGAGAGAACCTACACGTGAAAGAAAACGTGAAAGATTTTCTTTCTATATGGAAGAAAATTAATGTGATTTTCACTTGTTTCTCCCAGGTTTTCTTTATGCTCTTCTGTTTCCTTCAGACTCTACATGATTTGGTGGCAACTTTGTGCATGATGTAGCTTGACTTAACCCCACCTTGCTTTCTCTGTTATCTCTCTTTTCTTTCTTTCTTGGGCTGTTGTATGTGAGCATACCCCACAAACCCAATGTGTCTTGTGAGCTCCAGAGATATAATTTACATTTCCCTGGAGAGCTCTGTTGTTTTCCTTCCCTTGCCTCTCGGTTGATTTAGTGCATTGCTGCTAGAACTTTGGGGACGGGTGGAACAAACAGCCCTCTGACTTCTTTCCCGCAGACGCGTTCTTTCCAAGCTATTTCAAGTGCAGTCACTTCTTTTTTTTTCCTCCTCTTGCCCCCCTTCCTCTGCCACCAGCCTGGATCCACCGGTCTTAATGTGACTGATGTTTGGTATCTCCCCTCTTTGTGCTAATGGCCTACTGTGTGTGGGCTGTTTATTTTTTTAACACGTGTTAGGGTTGTTTTGGTTACAGTCAAAAAAGCAAATTGGAAGCTAGATGCTCAGTGTAAACTTGGAAGTGGCAGGTCTCTTTGCCATGTCCTCCCAGAAGCCCTCTCCTTGCTTGTTTTGCAATAGCTTAATTAAGCCTTAAACTGGGTCGTTTCAGATTCGTATTGGTTTGCATCTTAAAACTGGGTCATTTTGGCAAAACTTGGGCTTTGTTTGCCCAGCTTACTGATTGAACTTCTCTGGGCAAATGTGGTGCTTAGGTTTATATGGGGAAAAGCTGGGTTGTATGACAAAGAGCTGTAGAGGAACCACAAGTGGTGGCTGTACATGGGTGTCCTGTGGATGGATGTGCTTGAATGTATCTAAGAAACATCATGACCTCAGGTAGAAATTCCAAGAAGAAAATCTTCTTTCTTCTCGTTTGAAGCCAATAGAAGTTTGAGACAGTCAGTGCTTGAGAGGATGGAACCCTGACTCAGCTGGGTCCAGGTCTTTTTTAGGCATCCTGTAATAGAAACTTCACACTCAGGAAGAAAGATCTCCCCAACGCTAAGGGCTGCCGTTGCTGTGTCTTAGATTGTGCTCTGAGATTCAGTTGAATGTCTAAAAATCATCCAAGTGAAACTGGAGTAGAAAAGATTGTAAATGCAATGACTCCTGGGTGTTGATTGTTGTTGTCAGTATATAATAAAGCCATTAACTGTTTAGTGGTCCCTGCATTAGCGTTGTTTTGGACAGAATATCGACAGCATCAGCTCTTGGGATAAAGGAATAAGACAAATCAGTGTTCCAGCACTAAAGACTGATAAAAAATTTCTTTTCTTTTTCTTTCTATGTTTTGTGTTTGTTCTCTATTCTCCATGGACAGTTGTTGGATCTCCCAAGGGAATTTCTTTCTCTGACATCACGGAAAACTCCGCTACCGTCAGCTGGACTCCCCCTCGCACCCGCGTGGAGAGCTACCGCATCTCCTACGTCCCTGTCACAGGAGGTAACTGCCAGGAGGGACAGGGAGGAGGATGGGAAAAGGGACCACAGGGAGGATTCGTTGTGCTGATATCAATCTCCCAGGTGATCTTACACAGATCATCTCTTCAGGCTGCTGTGGATGCGCATCCGTGGTCCACGTGATCCCAGCAGCCAGCCTCTGTCTGAGCGTAGTGTCCTGCATCCCATGGGCAAGACTTGTGAGCGAGCTCGGTGCTCGGTGCTGGAATGGCCCTAACAGGGCCACATTCACAGAAATCCCTGTTCCCACTCTGCCTCCTAAGAAAGGATTTATTTCCAAACTGCCTTGTTATTTTGTAGGCACTTTATGAGCTAAGCATGTTTGAAAAGATGACCCTTGGAAATAGTAATTGTAATCCATGGTTATAAGAGTTTTCCAAGGCAGTGATTTTTTTTTTTTAGTGCTCCCTAATGTTGTTTCATTCCATCCATTTTATTTCTGTTTTAGTGTTCAGCTTAAAAACTTCCTATACTTAAACAGGTTTTTAGCATAACTTAGGGACATCTCTGCAAAGAAACATCTAAAGAGCAAATGTTAAAGGCACCAAGACAATAAAAAATATGCTATTGACTAAGACAAGTAAAGATAGAGGTCTTTAAACAGTACAGTTTGTAAGCACATATACGACTTATGGACTATATTTACTGATCCAGCAGAAGAAAAAGAGCAATCCACAATCATAAAGTTAGGGATTTGTCTAAGTGCTTTCCTGGAATAAACCCAGAATTTGAAACAAGTGTGTCTTAAGTCCTCAGCCACACATGCAGCACCCCTTAAAATAATATGCACCCAATATTTATTCGGATTGAGGGTGAAGGAGGAACTTTCACCTGTTACTAGAAACAAAGCAGATCTAAACTGGTGACACATGAATGAACTTACATGTAGAGAGAGCTGTGTTTTCACCATGCATCTCATACAGGGGGATCTTTCGTCCCCCTGTACTCAGCACTGGGGAGGCCACAGCTTGAGTCTTGTGTCCAGTTGTGGGCACTTCAGCACAAGAGTGATCTGGAAGGGCTGGAGTTAGTGCAGAGAAGGGACACGGAGCTGGGGAAGGACCTGGAGAATAAATCTTATGAAGGAGCTGGGACTGTTTAGTTGGAGGAAGACAAGGCTGAGGGGAGACCTCATCGCCCTCTACGACTGCTTGAAAGGACATTGTAGAGAGGTTGGTGCTGGTCTCTTCTCACAGGCAATTAGTGATAGAAGGAGAGGGAATGGCTGCAAGCTGCAGCAGGGTAGGGTTAGTCTGGACATTAGGAAAGAATTCTTCCCAGCAAGAGTGGTCAGACACTGGAATGGGCTGCCCAGGGAGGTGGTGGAGTCCCCATCCCTGACTGTGTTTCAGAGTAGATTGGATGTGGTGTTGAGGCATCAGGTGTAGAGGAGAACTTTGTAGAGTGGGGATGATCATTGGACTCGATGATCCCAAGGGTCTTTTCCAACCAAAATGATTCTATGATCCTCATTTGTAAAATTATATTTTTCTGAACAGAAACGTTATTTTTTTCTTAGTACTTGCATAGCACTAAGAATTAATACAAACCAAATGTCTTAGATTTAGGAGCCCTGGCAGCAATATCTTTCCCTAAGGCTGCCCTTTGACATTGCTGGTTGTAATTACCTGGGAGAAATTCACCTCCTCCTGTACAAGTATATCCATCTTTAACTTGAAACACTTCCCTCAAACGTGTACTGTATTATTGTGTCACTAATCCCCTGGCATTTGGCTTCATCCTAGGTACTCCGAATGTAGTTACTGTCGATGGAAGCAAGACAAGGACCAAGTTGGTGAAGTTAGTCCCAGGTGTGGACTACAACGTTAGTATCATCTCCGTGAAGGGCTTTGAAGAAAGTGAACCCATCTCTGGCATTCTGAAAACAGGTAATATATAAAGAGGAAGTAGCAGGTTTTCCAATGCATTGTCTGTGCTGTAGGAGAGACTCAAGAACAGGAGCTGAAGACCCACTGAGATCCCAGTTTCACAATCTGTACAAACCACAGGAATATCTTTGCCCACTCTTTCTTCGTGTCTTTGCATTTTCCATTGCATACAGAACTTGTGAGTTTGATCAGGCCCCCGTTTGCTCAGTGCTGAACCAGCTTGCAGTGAGACACATTCAGGTGCTTGCAGTCCTAATCTATCAGAAACAAACAGAAGTTTAATTAATGCTGTTTTACAGATGAGGGAACAAAGGGCCAGCTCAGCTGAACAGTTCAGACTAGTTTGTGTTGTGGACTGAAAGGTTCCAGACTGTGTCCTAAGCAGAAAAACATTCTTTCTCTTGTTTTTCTTCAATGAAGCTTGAAGTACCCCTACTGGGGTCCACCGTGCTCCTGCTGACCCCACCTGCAGTCTCATTCATTCATTCATTTCTGGGGGGGAGATACAACTGAGGCAAGGAACAAGACGATGAGTATTAGATAATAACATGAAATTTATAGGCCTTTTAGATGCACTGGAGGCAGACATCTATCCCAATTCAGGGAGGGCATAAAACTAAGTTCAAAATAGATTCCCATGAGGAAGCAAGGCAGGGCGTGTTGGGATTTTGGATGGTTGACTGGCTGTTTGATTAGTTTATTTTTAAACAGGCAGGGTAAGCTGGTGGAAGGTCACAGTGGCTATCGGTTGCCGTCACATTAGTTATTTTTCCCAGCTCTGTCTCCTGAGTTTGCTCCAAAAAGCAGTCCAGATTCTGGGGTGTTGAGAGAAATATGTCAGCTCTGTCAAAATCCTTAAGATTGATGATATTGTGACTGATCTGAGAACATTGTTAGTTATGTCTGCTCCCAGTGTTTAATCTTTTCACGTGTTGACCTCCCTTTGCACTGGAGGCATTTGATGTCTCTTTATAGGCACTGACGTCTTTCCTGCAGAGCTCTGCTAGTCCAAAGGGGATCGTAAAAGCTGCATCGAGCAGCAGTGTTTGCACATTTTTACAACGTATATTTACAACAGAGCGTCGCACAGAGCCCAGACTGTTTGTCAAATTCCTTCAATCTGTTATTCTCTTTCTTTCAGCTCTGGACAGCCCATCAGGCCTAGTGGTGATGAACATCACCGACTCAGAGGCTCTGGCAACCTGGCAGCCAGCGATTGCTGCTGTGGATAATTACGTTGTCTCCTACGCTTCCGAGGATGGTAAGAAGAGTTAGTGACAGGTCAGGGACCTGGCAGCTCTCCAGGTGCTCAGAAATGGGTACAGCAACATGACTCCAGGAGGATGGCAAGGGGTTCTTTTTTGAAGAAGGTGCCCCTCTGGAAACATTTTAAAAATGACCATTTGAGTTAAGCATTCCCAAATCCAACAGGAAAGGAGATAATGGATGTTCTTGAAAAGAAATGATGGTGTTATAATTCACATGAACACTAGAGGGTGGTAATACTTTTAGAGAGAGGATTCTGTTGGTGGTTCAGATTCAGCACAGGTTCAAGCAGACAGATGGGTTCTGGGTTTTTATTGTTTTGCACTTGTTCCCAGCTACTAAAAAAAGCAAAACAGCAAGTGGAGCATGGAGGTGAGGACATCCTGACACTTCTGAATAATGCAGGGACCTGTTCTCTTCTATGTTTTCTTCTTAGAACCAGAAGTAACTCAGATGGTGTCAGGAAACACTGTGGAATACGACCTGAAGGGCCTTCGACCTGCAACCGAGTATACCCTGAGCATCCAGGCACTGAAGGATGCACAGAGGAGTGAGACCCTCTCCACCCAGTTTACTACAGGTGCTGTGTCCCACCTCATTGCAGGGAGAGCTCTCATCTCTTCTAGTCCCACCCAGCCTGCATTTCTCTGATACCATAAAGTCAGCCAGCACATAGTGCTTTCTTTTTTCATTAGAAACCTGAATTTTGGATAGTATTTGTACCAAATATTTTCTCGTGAAAGACTAGCGTTACTGATCCAGAAGGTGGTTTTCTATCACCAGTTCAACAGATTCTCATACAACAACAGCTCTTCTTTAGGGGCTGATGTCAGGGTACCAATGCTGAAGGTATCCACTTGGTGTCCTACTTACGGCTTTCCATGAGCATCAATGAAATCATGGATATTTCTCATTTTCCTGACTGGTACTTGATGTGCCTGGGCATTAACTAGAGAACCAGGAGCTGAGCCACACAAATTCAGTGTTAGAATTACACTGGAGAAGCAAAGCCTGGAGCCAGACCGAGTATGAAAATTTTTCCTGTTCAAAAAAGGTGTCATCAGAACTAAAGTTTTCCTTCCTTGGGAATATGTAAATAGCAACTGCTTGTGTGAAATAATGAAAGGCACAATTCTGTTTCAAAAGATGTGTCAGTGCAACTGCTTATAAGCTGAAGGGCCTGAGATAAACCAGTATTTTATCTAGGACAAAGTAAATACCTCTATTTTAATACTTCCAATGGGAAAATTACTTTTTAATTACAAAATTTTTTAATTCCAAATTTTGGGGGGCGGGAGGGGCAGAAGTTTTCTTTCCTGGCCTGTTTTAATATGCTGCCCATAAGCCAGCTTGTGTACTCACCTCCATATAGATGTCATTGACATTGATCTGTTGTCTCCCTCAGAACTCGATGCTCCAAGAGATTTAAGTGCCACTGAGGTTCAGTCAGAAACAGCTGTGATAACTTGGAGGCCTCCACGTGCTCCTGTCACAGATTATCTCCTGATCTACGAGTCCCTTGATGGCACAGTCAAGGTACAGAACTTGTATCCAAACCAGAAGGGCTGGGCCTCAAAACTGGGCAGCAGAGATGCTCTGAAGTGTCCAGAATGCAGAACTTAATGTGGTAAAACACTAAGTACCTGTTTCAGTGCTAGCTTGAACACAAAGGCATTTAAAACCTGCGTCAGTACTTTTCTTTATTATAGCCTTGAAGCAGAAGCTCAACTGCAGCCTGAATTTTGAGAGCCATCTCTCCAAAATACGGATAAAAGCACAAAGTAATCATTTTCTCTCCTTCCAAACCCATGTCAGGGAATAAACTCGCACACCCCAAAGACTAGGGTTCCCCTTTCTAAACTCTGGTGAATCCATTCCTGTGCAAGTGAGGCGTCTAAGGCAGGGTGAAAGTGCCTCCTGCTCTCCAAAAAGTGTATTATGTTACTACATAACTAGATGAAATAGGAATGAGGTGAATGACAGCAAAAATGACAGATAAGTTTTGGTGCATCAGAAAGGGCAAATTCCCTAAGCATACTGAAAATCCATCCTTAAAGTTACAGGGAAACAGCCTTAGGAAGACCAGAGAATGACATTTCCTTGTCCTAAAGGGGTGATTCTTCTCAATTTTATGAGTTTCACTGAGACATCTATACAATGTTTAAGGCACATAAACATTTATGCTGACTTGCTTTTAAACCACACAGCTTACACAGTACATTGGTAAACATTCATTTTCAGGCAACTTTTCTTGAACTTCTCAAGAAAGTGAGCTTGATAGAAATCTTAGGGGAATAGAAGTTTTGTATTAAATAATTTAGGCGGTTAAAAATACCATAAACAATTACCACAAAAAATAATGTGACAAACTACTATATGACAGTTCTGGTCATTATTTTCTCACTGAGATTCCCCTGTTTTGGGGTTTTGGTTTTTCCTCCCTGTAGGAACTCACCCTAACACCTGAGACAACTTCCTACAGCCTGACAGAGCTGAACCCATCCACCCAGTACACGGTGAAACTCCAGGCACGGAACAGACACCTCAAGAGCAAAACGATCCAGACAATTTTGACCACAAGTAAGGACTGCAGAGCACATGCACAGCTGAAATAACATCTAAGTTACTGCTCTTGGGACAGATCTGAGCTCTGCAATGGGCAAACACAGGCCTCAGAAGATTTTTAATCCAACTGTCAGTATGCACTTTGTTTGCTTGTAGTGTCGGTGTAGAAGTCACTGTTTCCCGTGAGCTGTAGCATCATCTGTTTTTCTCAGACTGGCAGGATGGAATTCTTTTCTTTATATCCACCCACATCACCTCTATAGTCCTCTCTCTGATGAAACATCCTGCCTTTCCCGTGTAAAATATCAAAAGGACCATTGCATTTCAAAATCCAAACTGACACCCCGATTTACCTCTCTATTGATGCACAGCAAGCTGTTAAAAAAATCAGCATTTTAAGTTGAAATGAAGCAAGCAAATCAGTTCAGTGGTCCGAGGAGAATTTCTGGGCAGTTTTTTTTCTCCTCTTTCTGGGTTCAGTTTTCTCAAAGCCACACGGCATCTCTGTCCCAGCTCTAACAGGACAGCTCTCCAGTGAGCTGAATGCAAAAATAGCTCGGATTCTCTGAAGGTCACTTCACAACTGATATTAAAAAAAAAAAAACAAAAAAAAAAAAAAACCCAGAAGAAATTGTTCAGTGCTGTGAAACCTTGCCTGTCATTTGTCTCACTTTTCATGGTTTCCAGCCTTTCAGACCCAGCAGGGCCTTCATCTGTTTCCAGCTTGGGCTGACTTCAGTTCAAGGACTCACAGAAGTGCTACATAAGTCACGCAGCCCCGAGCCTGCTCACAGTCACTCCTCGTGTAGGGTAGGCTGAGCTCCACCAACACGCGACAATCCACAGCCAGAAATAGGAGAATAATTAAATCTGGGGGCATTTAAGTGACATTTGGCAGATTGACCATAAGCAGGGACTGAATGAGGTGCTTTGGCCCATATGAACTCAATTCAGGCAGATGCTTAAGCCTGGCCTTAAGTCTAAACACACATTTGTGTGCTATTCAGGGAGAGAGAAGCACTGCAGAAGCTCCCTGCAGGCAGTCATTTTTCTCCAAATCCCAAAGCTGATGCAAATTCTCAGTAGCTGAGACCCAGGCAGGGACAGGCAACTCACTGGAAGGGGAGCAACAGCCCCTCTGTGAGCAGCCACAGTTAAAAATACTCCTACGGGCACACCTAGAGCATCACTTTATTAAATAGACTATTGACCAAAAAAGTTTAAAGGTCTAAGTGATTTTTTTCTTTTAAAAAAAAAGACAAACCTTTCTTGGGGGTTAGAAATTGTTCTGACAAGAGCTATTGGCTTGTCAGAAAGAAACCCTTGATGTTATTTCCCTGTAGTTTCAGCTGTTAGTGTTTGTTTTGTTTTTTTTAAAGCCTAGTTTGATAACATATTTAATATTATACCTGCTAGCAAAATATTCCCAATTTATTTATTTTTGGTTGTAGTCCTGTCTATTTCCCCCCACCTTTGCTGTCACATAATCAGAGATTGGTAGATTTGATTTCACCCAAAAGTTGCTGTAAAAAATCTCATGCTATTTAAACATTTAGCTGGAGGATGCACTCCCATCATAGCAGAGAGCAGTTACCTGGCATTCACAGCATTTCCAAAAGTGTAGACAGATGTGCAAAACCATTTTCAAAAGCAAAAAAAATCATCATTTGCTGTTCTTTTTTTTTGGTAAATCTTCTTTATGAAGGATAGTAATTACAAGCCGGTTCCTGGGCTCTGTACCTGGCTGTGCCATTGACCCACATGGGTTTTCATGGGTCATCTGTATTCAAGAAGTTTCCTTGTAATTGCCGATTATCTGCTGGATCCAGCACTGGCTGGAAGGATGGTCCCAAAGAGTGGTGCTTAATGGAATTAAATCCAGCTGGTGGCTGGTCACCGGTGGTGTTCCTCAGGGCTCAGTGTTGGGGCCGTTCCAGTTTAATATCTTTATTGATGATGTCGATAAGGATCTAGAGAGCACCATCAGTGAGTTTGCAGATGACACTAAGTGAGGTGGGACTGTTGATCTGCATGAGGGCAGGGATGCTCTACAGAGGGACTTGGATAGACTGAATAGATGGGCCAATGTTAGTGGCATGGGCTTCAACAAGNGTCTCTTCTCACAGGCAATTAGTGATAGAAGGAGAGGGAATGGCTTCAAGCTGCAGCAGGGTGGGTTTAGTCTGGACATTAGGAAAGAATTCTTCCCAGCAAGAGTGGTCAGACACTGGAATGGGCTGCCCAGGGAGGTGGTGGAGTCCCCATCCCTGACTGTGTTTAAGAGTAGATTAGATGTGGTGTTGAGGCATCTGGTGTAGGGGAGAACTTTGTAGAGTGGGGCTGATGGTTGGACTTGATGATCCCAAGGGTCTCTTCCAACCTGAATGATTCTATGATTCTGTGATTCTATGGTTTCTTAAGGACTGCTTTTTCTTTTTCTTTTTCTTTCCTTTTTTTTTTTTTTCCTGTGTGTGCAGCTGGTCTTCTCTATCCTTACCCTAAAGACTGCTCCCAGGCTCTCCTGAATGGAGAAACGACCTCTGGGCTCTACACGATTTACCTGAATGGGGACAAGGCTCAGCCTCTGCAAGTCTTCTGTGACATGGGCGAGGACGGGGGCGGCTGGATTGTGAGTGAGAGGGAGAGGGCCCCCACCTGTCTGTGCTGAGATCTGGGGTAGCAGATCCCATCCCTGCTTGTCTCTGACGTCCCTCATAGTGCTCTGTTGTCAGAGTAGGACTGACTTGTCTATAAATAAGGTGCTGAGAACAAGGTTACCAGCTCTTTCTGCAGTTGGAGGAGAGAGAGATGTTTCCAAAGGATGGGTTGCACCTGGGAAAATCACTGGTCTCTACAGTGGTGCTCAAATGACCATCTTATGTCACATACTTACCTTCTAAATATCTGATTAGATGAAAGGAGGGCAGACTGAGTCTTTTTGAATCAGGGAGACAGTGAAGGCACAGGCCAGAGAAAGCATTTATTTAGCAACCACAAGGCATAGTGTCTGGCTGGGCTACCCAGGCCATTATAAAAGGGACGCATCCCACCCAGACAACAAACAAATAGCAATAAAAATGCCAGCACTCTGTACTGATGTCCTCAAATCTGAATGTGCCAGAGGTACCCAGGTACTGCAAGGGGCTGGTAAAAAAAGCAGAGAGCAGGAACTAAACAGCCACGTCCCTCAGAGGAGCTTGGGAACCCAGTAGATAAACTAGGGACTTAAAAAACAAACCAAAAAAACCCCAAAAGGAATAATCAACAGAGTTGGTACAACTGAGTAGTTGTGGTGAGACTGCTGCTTTGGTGCTGAGGGCAGCGGAGCAGCAGTGCCTACCCCTGCACTTGTCGAAGCTACATTGCTATTGCCCCATCTGGCAAAGGTGGTCTGTTAGGAATAAGTTCTTTGCTCTGAGGGTGGTGGACCACTGGGACAGGTTGTCCACAGAGGTGGTTGAGGCCCCATCCCTGGAGATATTCAAGGGGAGGCTGGACGAGGTCTTGGGCAACCTGGTCTAGTTGGGGTTGTCCCTGCTGACTGCGGTGAGGTGGGACTAGGTGACCCTAGAGATCCCTTCCAGCCTGGACCATTCTGTGATTCTATGTTGATAACTCTTGATGCGTGTGGTGTTT
Organism: Jacana jacana; assembly: GCA_013400555.1. Classification (NCBI taxonomy): domain Eukaryota; kingdom Metazoa; phylum Chordata; class Aves; order Charadriiformes; family Jacanidae; genus Jacana; species Jacana jacana. The sequence continues at coordinate 8,178 of VZTM01028434.1, read as the reverse complement.
GCAGGTGTTCCTGAGGCGTCAAAATGGAAAGCAAGATTTCTACAAGAACTGGAAGACTTACACAACTGGTTTTGGAGATCCTACAGATGAATTCTGGATAGGTAAGTGGCAAGAATTTCTCTTTTATTTTAAAAAAATGAAAGAAAGCACAAAGCCCAAATGACTAGGAGCCACTTTGAAGCCTCCACTTAGTTGGGAAGAGTCTTTGTAAATGGGAACATCATCTGTGTGAAGGAGGCCCAGGGACAGGGAGCTGTGAGGAAGAGGGAAATTGCCAGGTCCAACTTGTTCCCTCTGGTTGCAGTTCAGGGATGTCAATGCCTCTTGGGTAGCAAACCAATGCTCTGTAAGAAGTCAGGAGGCAACCTGAGAAGCAACTGCAGAACTACTTCTTCCCATACTCCTAGGACACCCTCAGCAACAAAAGTGAAGTGGGGAAAATCGAAGTAAAAAGCAAATTTTCAAAGATTGCGCTACATTTTATTTTATTGTAAGTGAAAAGACAGTGGTGATCACACAGCACATCTTTGAGTACTTTTCCCAAAGGGCTACTTGCTCCTGTTATTTGAAAGGGAGAGGTCTCTCAATCACCCTCTCAATCACCCCGGTTTTATCTATTTGGTCTTCTGCTAGCATTACCCTACAGCTGAAGTGGCCCACTTTCCCCACCACTGTTTATGTCCTGTTGTATCTACAGAGGCCAGTATGACCTCCTTTATGGGGTAACACGATGGCAGACAAATAAAGATGGAGAGATGAACGGGTTGTTGGTTTATCTCCACAGGGCTGGAGAACCTCCACAAAATCACTTCTCAGGGCCAGTACGAGCTGCGTGTGGATCTGCGGGACAAAGGTGAGACGGCTTATGCTGTCTACGAAAGGTTCAGCGTTGGAGACTCCAAGAGCAGATACCGGCTGAGGGTGGATGGGTACAGCGGCACAGCAGGTGAGATGGGATGTATTTGTTTTCTTCTTCTGATTTGCAGTTTCCTCCCAGTTGGCTCAAGGTTACAGTATGTGAATGTTACCATCAGAGCAGGTACCTCTTGTATGGCAGGTGTTTGAAAATATGAACACATCGATATATTTTATGGTTCCCTTTTAAATCCTCCAGTCATTTTGGTGCCACGTTTTATGGCGTGCTCATGACAGAATATAAACAAGTGTATTAAACAGCCATATATCTCATTTGGCCAATGCCTGACTGTCATTTATACAACTAATAATAGCTTGGCACAACCTCTTATCTTGTCAGCAGAATATGCATCAGAGTCCTACTACAACATGGCTTGTAATTTTGCTGAACAAATCCTCTGCCTTTTGTAATCATACCGGGGCAAACCCTGAAGCCTTTACTGAGTCAGGGCTTCAGAGGATTGAGAGGTAAATCCATCTCCACAGGATGTCTTAAAAGGAGGTACACTTTGTGCTGCAAGGAGCATGAAACAGACCAAAGATGCGTGGATGTGGACTCTGCCCTGTGACCATCACATGAACTCCATGCCCAGCCAATAGGGGGTACAAAGGGTAGGCAGCAATACAATCATAGAAGAAACATAGACCCTTGGGATCATCGAGTCCAACCATCTACCCTACTCTACAAGTTCTCCCCTACACCATATCCCTCAACACCACTCTTAAACACAGTAGAATTAATATCTATTGAAGGCAAACACGGCGATGCAGAGCAGCGGTAGTTGGTACAGCTGGTAGGATTCAATCCTACTACTTCCTCTTCCTCAGCAATCAGGGCCGAGATTGGAGCAAGATCAGGTCTAAGATGGAGCAACACAGATCCTAAGGCTTGAACATGAGCTCTGCTTCAGACATACACTGAAGGCTGCTCCTATTGCACCCATCTGAAAGCTTCCAGGTCCTGGGAGTGGGAAGTCCATGGAAAGCAGACATTATCTCTCAGTGTTTCCAGCTAAAGGAGATGGGTGGCTTTACTGCATGGACCAGCTAAGTGTTAGAGGATCCTTTGGACTGATTCACTCCTTGTGGAGGTCTCTTTGGTCTTGGTTTGTCCACTGCCTTCTCCATAGGGCCAAAATCCAGCTTGCAGCAAAAACTGTAGAAATTGAGCTGTATTAAAAACAAACAAACAAACAAACAAAAACAAAACAAACAAAAAAAAAACAAACAGTTAAAAAATTGGGGATTAGAGACTACCTGGAAAAATATTTTGAGTTGCCTCATACAACAAAAATTGTATACTTCCTTCTGTATTAAAACAAGTAATTTTTTGAAAACTTAGATACAAAGCCAGGCTTTATGGATGGCACATGGGACAGTCCAGACTTTCTCTGCAGAATGGTCACTCCCATGTAATCTAAACCAGGCAAAACAGTGACCTTGCTCTTTCTTTTGTCACTCCCATTCAGGTGATTCCATGACGTACCATAATGGAAGGTCCTTCTCCACCTTTGACAAGGACAATGACTCTGCCATCACCAACTGTGCTTTGTCATACAAGGGTGCATTCTGGTACAAGAACTGTCACCGGGTCAATCTGATGGGCAGATATGGTGACAACAGCCACAGTCAGGTGAGTTTGGTGTTTGAAGGCTTCTGTAATGTATTAGAAGAAAGCAAGGTGATCAGAGATCTAGAGCAATTCTCCTATGAAGAGAGGCTGAGAGAGTTGGGGGTGTTCAGCCTGGAGAAGAAAAAGCTCTGGGAAGACCTTCCAACACCTAAAAGGGGCCGACAGGAAAGATGGAGGAGGACTTTTTATAGGATGAGCTGTAATGGTTTTAAACTGAAAGAGGGGAGATTGAGGTGAGATCTCAGGAAGAAATTCTTCACTTTCAGGATGGTGAGAGCCTGGCCCAGGTTGCCCAGGGAAGCTGTGGCTGCCCCATCCCTGGAGGGGTTCAAGGCCAGGTTGGACGGGACTTTGAGCAACCTGGTGTGGTGGGAGGTGTCCCTGCACAGGGCAGAACATGGGACTGGATGGGCTTTAAGGTCCCTTCCAACCTGAACCGTTCTATGATTCTAAGAGCAGTTCTGGGTCTGCCTGCTGGCCCAGCTAACCAGACATCAGAGCATCAACCAAACACACTCTACAGGCCAAGGATCAAAGGGAAAGATACAGGCAGTGGCTCACAAACCAAGAATGGAATATCTGATGGTGAAACATTGATGGTTTTCTGTGATTTTCCAAGGGGACATCCCAAGTGTGCAGGGAACAATTGTAGTTTTCTTGGTGGTGTTTTTTTTCTTTCATGGTGTTCCTCCCACCATGAAAGCCAGGCAAAGAGTGACATCCCTGGGGGACGACACATGGGTTGGTTTGTATGGGTGGTGCACGCTGGTGGCCAGAGCCGCCTCCTTCCCAAAGCCCCTCCACTTTGTTGTGGCTCTGTTCCCAAGTTAGAAACCAGCCTGCAGTTTGAAGTGAGAGTAGTAAAGGCTGACAACAGGAGAGAAAGAGAATGGATGACCTCCCACACTTCATGTTTATCTTTGCAGGGTGTTAACTGGTTCCACTGGAAGGGCCACGAATATTCCATCCAGTTTGCAGAGATGAAGCTGAGACCTTCCAGCTTCCGAAATCTGGAAGGAAGACGAAAGCGAGCGTAAAACCCCAGAGGGGATGAAGGGGCTACGGGCAGGGTGATGGGAGGGGGAGGGAGGGGGTAGGGATGTAGATTGGGGGTGTGGGGGGACCCTCTGGTGGTGGGGTGTGAGGAGCTGGTAGTCGTACCAAAGCATTGGAGACCCCTGGCCCAACAGAGGCTTCTGCAACAGTCCAAACAACAAGCCTTAAGTGTCCCAGCGTTTGCAGCAGAGCAGCTCCGGCTGCCCCCCCGGTAACGTCCTCCACACCAAAGACAAAGATCTCAAGGGTTGTATGTTGTTCTATTCATTTTTATTTCCTCAGAAAGCCTCTGGGATAAAGTTCTTCCACAGTCAGACTATCTCTTGGGTGATCCAGGGTAGGGGAGGGAGAACAGTTTTGTACATTGGTAGTTTGTTTTAGAACCAGCCATATTTTACACACGGAATTGTGTACGATTAATTATCATTATTATTATTATTATTAGTTACAATTGAAATTCTTCGGTTGTTGGAAAGACTTTTTTATATATATCAAGTATGGCAGAGAAGGAGGGGATGGGAAGGGGAAAGCAGTATGTTTTTAAAAGTTAAGCATAAGATTAATATTATGAATATAATGACAAAGTAATAATAATAATGATAATAATAATAAGCTACGTTTTTGTCATTTTTAAGAGAAAACCATGCTTTTGGAAACACAGCAGGACAGTGTCTGATTGTAAATTTTTTTTTTATAAATAAAAGCACAATTACTTTAAAATAAATTTCTACCTTTTTTCATAGATGCTGAGTTTGTGCATGTCCAGGGTGTATTTACTGAGATGGGGGGGGTGTAAAAGAAGGCTGAGAATGATGAGGCTACTGAGCCCATACCGAAAACTGTTCTTTTTTACAGTGGCTGGTTGTAACTATTCTGTTACGGTGAAACTCCCGTAAGGATTTTGTTTCTTTTACAACATATTTCTCTTTTGGGTTTTTTGGGGTTGTTTTTTTTTTTTTTTTTTTCCCTTGCCCAAAAGCTTCTTACATGTTTTTCTAAGTGTTACTGACTGGTGCTTGCTCTGTCTAGGTGGGAATAACTAACAAAAGAATTCAAAGCGAATGCAGAGTTGTTGTTAGGTACTATTGGCGACTTCGGACGTTTGTGTAAATAAAGGGCTCTCTCTTTTTTTTTTTTTATATGAATGAAGCCTATGTGTAGTTCCTCTGTATCATACTCTTCAGCTGGAGACAATAAAAGATCTTTTGTTTTAATCTGGTCTCTCTGCCCTGCTTCAAGTTTGCACTTCTCAAAGCGAGCAAAGGGTTCTGCCTCCTCTGTGGCGGTCACTGGGGAGGAAGATGCTTTCAGTCAGAGCAGATGTCATCCACTCCATGAGTGAGGCTCACTGTGAAGTGCTAGCTGTTAGGTAAGGTCAGGTGGTGTTGATTTGATACAGGGTGTAGAAGGTGTGTGTGCATAGGAAATACCACTAAAAACTCAAAATCAGGAGGGAGGAAAAGAGGAGGGAGGGAATCTCTTCCCATCCACTGTTAGGTTCCATCTTCCCAAGGTTTTGGTTTTTTCTCTTTAACGTTTTTATTTTTAGTTGTACACATACAGCATTGCATTCCTGAGATTTAGCTGAGCTATAACCCTTTGGAGTGATTGTGTCCCAGGGGTGTCTTGTTTGTGGTCTCGACTGGAACCTTGGCACTGCCCCAGAAGGGAGATCCTGGTGGGGACCCCCCGTGCTGGGGTGGGCACTGGGACCATCTTTGCTGTGAGAGAGCCCTGGGCACGCAGGGGTTGCTGTGGGGGGACACAGAAGGTGCATCAAAGCCAATGTGTTAAGAGTTGGTCTTAGCAACTACATTTCAGAAATGTCCAGTTTGTGATGGTATTTTAATGCGTCTCATGCTGTGAGCAGCTACTTGTTGCTGAGCAGAATTGAGGGCAGGCTAAGAGAATGCAGGGGGATGGGGCAGAATTCCCGGCCAGGGAAGCGGGAAGGCATTCCTAACGGAATTAATAAAACATTTTGGGGGGGGGTCTTCTGTTTGTACAATTTCTACTCCAGCACCTCCGGCAGCGCCGCTCGCTTCTCCACCCATTTTTAAGCCCGGCTGCCGGCAGATGGCACATGGAGTCCGTCTGTCTGCTCTGTGCACCCTCTCTTTGGCAGCATTTGGAAATCCTGCAGATAACCAGCATCCCTCCAGACACTGCCATGCCTCGCTGCTGTCTTCTCCCAGGGTGAGGTCCAGCACTCCCAGCTGCTGCTGGTGTCTCTGCGGCACTTGTTTTCCTTAGGAAAAACTAATGGCATGTAAGGGAGCATTGCCCTAGGGCCCCGCAGCAGGAGCTTCACAAGGACACTCATGAGAAAAAGCTGATTTGGGGCGTGCAGGAGGTAGGTCCCAGCAAAAGCACATGTCAACACATTGAATTTCATACATTGAATTTATTTCATACATTCATACATTGAATATCATACATTGAATTTATTTATTACACACGCACATGCTTATTTATTACACACACACCCCCCAAATTTAATTGATACCAGTGAATATTGTTTATTTTGCACAGGAAACACAAGTGTTCTTTTACCTTCCAGAGCCCTGGCAAGGGTCTGAGCTGCAGCACTATATTAAATTAATCCTCTGTAATTAACAGCCCTTCTTTGGTGTTTGTCAAAGCAGCCTGTGTAACTGGGGACTGGAAAGCTCTTGCAGTCTGTTTACAGACATTCAGAGGAAGACTTGCCATTCATGAAATTATTTCCTCTTTTCTAGTAACGTCCCAAAGCTGCCCATGCCTGGCTGTGATGTGACTTAGCTCAGCAGATGCAGACAGGACTTTGTACCTCGCTCCAGAAATGATGCGAATGCGCTGCACAGAGATGATATTTCCTGTAATTGCTCTCTGACAGATGCCCTGCTTGGTATTCTTCATGATTGCTGCAAGAGAGAGGAGCTGGCAAAGCCTTGAAGTAACAGATGCCAGAACACCCTTCAGAGCTGACACAAGCTTGACTTGGTACCAAACGTCTCCACCACGGGTGACTGTTAGGGATATTTGCTTCCCGGCTTCTCTCTGTCCGTTCTCCTGGTTGTAACTGATGAGGAAAAGCTTACAAACCTCCTCAGACTTGCTAAACCTGCCAAGGGTGGATCAGTTGCTGTCTGGTTGGTTTGTCAACTTAAAAAACCATCAGCCACCTCGGTGCTGCTGTTAATATTTAACTTGATGAAGTGATTTAGGAGCTTCATGGCGGGGGGAGAGGAAAGCCTTCAAAAATATTTAGGTGGCAAGGCCCAAGGTGCCAAAGGCACTGAAGGAGATATCTGGGGGAGTGAGTGGGATTTATGGGGGTTTGGACTGTAGCCATAAGGCGTGCTTTTGAGACACGTAGATACCAAAGCATCCTTTCCAGTGCTGCCGTACCTGTCCTCCCACCTTTGGACGATGTGCAATCTCTGCGGGGACCCTTAATCACGCTGCAGTCCTAGCGAGATCGCAGACCTGCATTTCTTAGGCTTGGGCGAGGTGAGTGCCTCAAGCCAGCTGGGCAAAAGACAGCTGGATAGGTAATTTTAGGAACTGAAGCCTAAATTGATGGCAGCTTTTAGCTTATTAAATCCTCTGGCTTTCTGTGGGACTTGGACTATTAAACAATGCGCTTTTTGGGAAAGCAGTCAGGAGTGTGCAGCCACACTGCCTGAGTGACCGGAGCTCTCCTGGGATTTGGGGGTTGACAGATACTTTTAATTTCTCCATTCACCTAGATGATGAAGACCTTGATACCAGCTCAGTTTGACCCCAGGAGAGCACCCTCCCTCTGCTGCACCATCTCTGAGCACAGCTCCCTTACCTGCTCCTGTTGCTATTCCATTTTATCCATCAATCAAGGGAATTGATCTCACCTATTGCTGGACTAAATGTAACCACAAAAGCAGGGCATCTTGCCTGAGCCTGCATTAGTGAATAAAGAACCCAAACTATTGCAGTGATTTGTAACAGAAAGCAACTTCTATTTCCCATCTTTCCTGTGTGAAGACATCACTTCATTCAAAATTACAAGTTTAACTTGCTCTGCTTTAAGAGGGGTTGGGCATAATCAGGGATCAGACTGTGTAAAACTAGGAATTGAGTATGGAGTGATCCAGCGGCTTCCCCTTCTACCTATTTGGTCTCAGTCTTCACTATCTACATCCAAAACTCCAGCCTTGAAAAGCCTTCTCACAACTGCCACTTGAACTCTTAGCATTGTTAAACTCTGCAGGAGCGGGACTGATCTTTCTCTCTCTTTCTCTGTTTTTTCCCTGTTCATTTTCTCTTCTCCTTCTTTTAAGCATTCTTTGTGCTTACCTAATGAACTTTCCCTGCCAGTCCTAGATCAGTTGAAAGGAAAGCTGGTGCTCAGGTGTCATCAATAATCCACAGCTTATTCTTCCACCCAGAAAACAACAAGGTGGTGATATCAGCCTCATTCTTCTGCCTTCCAGGGATGGGGATGAGAGGACACAGGCCCCTGGAACAGAGCTGGGATTGCTGGGATGGCCTTGGCTTGTTGCTGCTGGTTCTCTGGAACCATCTCTCTCTTAGTGCTACGAGTCCTCAGAGATCGA
>VZTM01028433.1:0-19596 GCA_013400555.1 Jacana jacana | reverse complement strand
GGGTTTGTTTTTCATCTATTTGTTAATGAAAACTGGCAGCAGATGCTACACTTTTATTGAGCACATTAATCATTGAAAGAAAACAGTATTTCTGCTGCTCTGGCAACTCCTGTACTACACATAAATTAGGCCTGCTGCCTTCCTGTTAACCCTGTACATAATGCAGAATCTCCTAAAGCACTAGGTTTCTGTGCAATAGTGTATTTCTGGTGTAAGACTGGATGCCCAGTGTGGATTAAAGTAAGGTCTGAAACCATCCATCTGGCTTCTGATTCAAAATTCAGCTTGGGGCAGTAAGTACAAACAATGTGTGACGGATGCTTGGATGCTTTTGAGGCATAAGAGTGAGATCTCAATCCAGTTGCGAGATTTCACAGAAGTAAGAACAACTTCAGCTTAACGCTATTGATTCCTGTCATTCATGGCTATATTACAGCACTCACCACAGTACGTGCTGAGTATCTGTAAGGCATTAGGGAGTTCCTTGGGCATGTGCCATATATACGCTTCGTAAATATACAGCCACTAGCACATTCACTTGCTCATCTTCTCATATGGTAAAATGAAGCAAGCTACCACAGATCTGCTTAGCCCTTAAGCAGGCCTTTTCTTCTCCCACTCATGGTTTACAAGTTATGTTATTAACGGCTCTCTTGGGACAATCTTCTCTCTTACGACCAAGCTTCCCCGCACACACAGTTGTAACAAACTGCTCAACGCTGCACCTAAGACCTCCAAACAGTTAGATTTCATTGCCGTTTCTGCTAATTTGTGCCATGCAGCAGAATTACAGTATGCTACCGGTGCGGACCTCTCCAGAAGGCAGGATGGCACGGTTTAGGTGGGGTAAAGAGTCTTAAAGTCCTGTTAACAACTCCAACCTAATCTTTTCAGAAAAGCTGTGCTACTACAGATGATAATCCTACCTTTTATATTCTCATATCCCCACATTTAAAGGCATACTTCTGAGGAAGAAGTGCAAATCAGAGAAATGCAGTACATGCAGCTGTGGAGGTACCAATCCATGACCAAAGGAGCCATCAAGTACAGGCCACTCTGAAAACATTTTACTGATCATATAACCTTTAATTCATATATAGTTTCTTTATCTCCTGCAATGGAAAAAATCCCTGAGGTCTATCTGTTAACTCAGTGGAGACATCAGTGCTGAATCTAAAGCTCCTTGTGTCTCTTTTATGGTATACTCTGGGTTACACAGAAGGCTGTACCTGGCTAATGACCAAATCATTTGAGCTGGAGAATTATGGAATATTATCTTAGGAGTTGAATATAACAAAGGAGATAAAATGAGCAAGGGGGAGGTCTGCACATACTAGTCTACAAAGAACAAATTACCATGGAAATCTCTATAATAGAGAATACTGTACTGAATTAGGCATTACTTTATTGTTTCCCCTCTAAGTCTAGCTTACAAATTGCTTTCTTAAATCAGCCCTAGGAGAAATCATTTGAATACATATGTCTTCATTAGTCTCTGTAATGAATTCAGTGCAAATTATAAATACACCAGGTAAATTACTTTTGCTCTGGTCTACTTGGGAGTGTCTCTCAGCTATATCCAGTTTTATTCACGCTTCTTCCCTCTTTGCCCACACAAGTGCAGCAGCAGAGAATAGCCTGGGCTGAAAAAACAACTGTGGGCCATCACAGAAACAGAAGAGTGCTAAGAGTTCAGTTCTCATGGCACTTACATTAAGCACAAATTTCAGCTTCTTGTTTTAGACACCTTGGACATTATTGCCTGATCTATGGAAAATGCACTTGTTAATTGTGCCTGCCTGGTAGTTAAGTTTGTATCTCTCCAGTAGATACTGCGTTTTCCAGCCTGAAACACGCATTTTCTAGTGAGAACTAGACTACTCCAGCCTGGGGTTTACATGAACTTGTGTACAAACTCTAAGTTCATCATTCTTCAAGTTATCTTTTAGTTTTCCTCTGTCCTGCAGGTTCACCCTAAAGGTGTAAGTTTCTTGTGAACAGTATTAAATGAAAGGACTGCAGCTCCTGGTATAACAAATAATATTTGATTTTGTTATTTCTTTCTACATTAATGTTTTAAGATCAGTATGACTGAAAAAAAAATCCCAGAGAAATAAAAGTGCTAGAATACTGATTCTCTTTCTTTTTAGTTCCTATTATCTTTATCACAGGAAAAGTTAGGAGATTAGAAAGCAATTCCTTAATAATCTTTAAACTGAACTGCCACATTTCCCACAGAAAACTGTTCCCAGTTTACTGATGTCAGTGCTAAAGAAATTACTTCATATCAGATCCAAAAAATTCTATTATTATTTGCCTGAATTGATACCTAAAAGGCTTAAATATACTTGTGGGAAAGGGCCAGTGAATTAGATTTTAGACTAACAAAGAAATTACAAAGACCTAAAGCAATTTTGTCACTATGTCTGCTGTAGCTCCTCTTGGCTTGCATAAGGCAGGTAAATCCATTGCTGCTAATATGAGCTAATACCAGTGTACCTCAAGTAGTAAAATTTTAAAAAAATATTTGATTATTCTGCATGCTTCAAGAGTTTGGATGCACAGTTTAACGTGTTTTATAGGAGTACAATCACTGGAAAATCAACCACCACCTAAGTGTCTTAAGCAAGGAACTTTTTGACAGCCGAAGTCCTGACTTCAGTGTTTTGCTGGTTTTAGCTCTATCACTGCTACAGCTTCTTGGGAGACTGCAGTTTTTAATTTTTCTTTCTGTGTTCCAGATACCTGCAAAGATTATGAAATTCAGACTGGAGCTGAAAACTATGTGATGTCTAGGTAAATGCTAAGTCTGGCTCACCTTCATACACTGCTCCTTTGAATGATACTATTTAAAGTATAATAACTTCTTTTTCTAATCTAAATATATGCAAATTGTTTACAGAGAAGAAATAACAGTATCAAAAAGGAGGTACTGCTGTTGCTATTTTTTTTATGCATTAACTTTTGTGTTTCCATCTGTATTTCCTGGGTACATACCTAACTGGAAAAATATATAGTCAGGCACCCATGGCTAGAGAGGGTGACACGAGGCTCTCAGAAACTTTCTAGTCTATCATACAAGAAACATACATTTTATGGAAGGAGGAGGCCATTATTTCATAGTACAGAACATGAATACAGTGGCCTACATTTCCAACTCTACTTGTCTACTATCAATCATATTTAATATTACTGTTTATATGAGAGCAATAGTGTGGCACCACTTTCCAGTATCTGATAACTGTGCAAGACTTTAAACAAGTGCTATAGCAAGAAATGACAGGACAGCACAAGGAAAATAGACAGAAAGGAAATAGGAAAAGAAGATGATCTGTGATATATTTTATGACCCACAATGATACATTATCATGAGCCTGTGAACACAGGACATACATTTTACAGACAGGCCCTATCTAAGTCCCTTCTAACCAATAGAATTTATCCTTAGTATAAACCAGTGAATGTTTGGGTGAAAAGATCTAGGTTGTTAATTTCTGTGTGGAGATAATTTAAGCTCGGTTTCTCTAACAAACCACATAACTGTACTTATTTATTTATAAAATATAAAAAAAATTACAAAACAAAATGTAAATTGTTATTTTACAGCAGACTGCTTGGAGTCCTCGGAAATAACTTAAGTCCTCTGACACTTCTAAAGAAGGGCAAGAAGGAAGAGACGTCAGGGAAGAGAAAGAGTGAAATTTGGATATTCACAGGTCTGCCAAACCGGCTTAGAATATTAGATTTCTCTTCCAGGAAGGAAATCAAAGGTAATTATGTTTAAACTGTTCTGTATTTTGTCTTTAAGCACTGTGTCTTTAATTATTGCAAAGTGCACTTAAAAATTATTTCCTAACTGAAATGCCTGATCTTTTTATGGTAGTCTGTATAAATTTTTTTTATTTTTTACCTTTTGCCTCAATGCAGCTGGGTAACCCCATCCTTGGTGCAATTCATTTGTAGCCAAAATACAGAGTAGCTGCATCACTGAATACATGGGAATGCAACGATAAGGCTGATGAGTTGCAACTGCAGAACTGCTAGGTTGTCATCATCTTCTACATGTAGAAATAGCAAATCACCAAATAGGTGTCAGTAAAAAACCAAATAAATAGAAGAGTAAACAAATGGCCAGGACAAAAGTTACCTAGCTAACCATCAGAAGCATTTGCTTGTACTGCAGACCTCACCCACAAAAGCTGTCAAGGAACACGCTGCTCTGCAGCATTTCAGAGAGTATGGGTGAGCCAAAGTGCAGAAGCGCTCAGCCGGCGGACAGTCCATAATGCCACGCTTTGGCGTGGCGATCAGCAGCAATACCAGATTTCTAGAATGGCATTTAAAACCAACAGTGCCTGCAATCTGTTATACCATAACCCCAAGACAATACATTGAAACACTAGTCTCATTTGTAATTAGAACATGTATCAGAAAAATTTGTTACGAATACCATGACACCAAAGGCCTGAATATGCCGCCATTTACACTCACAGAAACACGTAGTCTCATTCTTTCTGATCTTTTCCCTACATATGGATGCTGGCATGCACAGCAGAGACTGTCTGTGTACAGGCAGATTAAAGGCAATGAGTCAGCCTCTCTGCTTTAATAAAAAAAAGAAACAAACTTGTAAAAACAATCAAGTGATTTTTAGTAAATCAGACAAGGTTATACAAATAAAATACAATAGCCATGTGATCTCACTAAAGCCAATTGCATCCAAATAACCACAATACAGAGGTGTGAACTGTTCTTTGCCAGTTACTCATTAACCAACCTTCATTAATCATAAAAAATGTTTTTACACGATTCTTGATTCTCTAACTGCAATCTCCCAGTCAGGGTTTTGCCCAGGTGGCCTTAGTCCAACTACTATCCCTTTTTTCCTTGCTACAACATTTTGCAATAGCAGCTGATGGGCAGGAGTTACATAAAAAAGGTTCCAGGCTCACACTACAGATGAAATCTCTTCCAGATTAACCAGGGGTTTTCTTAATCTTCAATTTTCTAATCAGAGATGAAGAAACCAAAAATCAAATTCTACATGAAGCCTTTTCCCCACTTTTCAGATCTAATTCAAAGTCATGTACATCTTATCCCAAAGTAATAATAGAAAAGGTATTGATATTAAAAATGCAGGAATCAAAACTCAGTTAATTCTGTGACTGCAATATCATTGTATCTGTAGCAGCCAGCATTCCAACTCTGGTGCTAGGTTTTACTCCTTTCAGTCACATAGCACTATTCAAACCACACCTATGGAATCGATACTTCTAGCAGAGACACAAAAAAATAGAAAGGAATATGTACTAATTAAAGTAATTAACATCAAAACCAGGAGGAAAATCTGCACGTAAGTCTGCATGCAAAGAACAAATATGTTCAGTGCTCATGCTGTGGATGTCATTTTACCTTTGACTACATCCAGTTCATCCAGGTCCTGCACCTGGGACATGACAATCCCAGACACAAACACAGGTTGGGCAGAGAATGGCTGGAGAGCAGCCCTGAGGAGATGGATCTGGGAGTGCTCATGGATGAGAAGCTGGACATGAGCTGGCAATGTGTGCTGGAGCACCTCTCCTATGCATACAGGCTGAGAGAGTTGGGGTTGTTCAGCCTGGAGAAAGAAGGCTCCAGGGAGACCTTATAGCAGCCTTCCAGTATCTGAAGGGGCTACAGGAGAGCTGGGGAGGGACTCCTTGTCAGGGAGTGTAGTGACAGGACAACAGGTAATGGTTTTAAATTGGAAGAGGGAAGATTTAGATTAGATACCAGAAAGAAATTCTTTGCTGTGAGGGTGGTGAGGCACTGGAACAGGTTGCCCAGAGAAGCTGTGGCTGCTCCATTCCTGGAAGTGTTCAATGCCAGGCTGGATGGGGCTTGGAGCAAGCTGGTCTGGTGGGAGGTGCCCCTGCCCAGAGCAGAGGGGTCGGAACTTGATGATCTTTAAGGTCCCTTCTAACCCAAACCATTCTATGCTTCCATGATTCATTGCAGTGCCTTTGCAGTTCTACTTGTCTATGAAAATAGTGATTAATAATTACAGAAGATATAACCTAGCAGGTGACCTAAGTGGCAATTTCTTAGGTTTAAGGATGAAAAAATGTTAATTTCTCCACAAAAAATGTATTACTTATTATTCATTCTAGACATAAATGCATTAAATTGAGGCAAGTACAATGACACAATCAAGCTAGGCTACAATTTCTTTGCAGAAACATCTAAAAGGAAAAAAGTGAAATACAATAATCCTAGGACTATACCATATCTTCTTTCTTTAGCTTCATGCTCCCCTACTCAGACAACAGAAGAGGCTTCAGCCCCAGAAAAGCCTAGATCTCAAGAGAGCTGCTGAAGACCATCAGCATCTGAAGCATCACAGATCTGCATTACTTCCTTGCAACTTCCTGGAAAAGTCTTTCAAGTCACTAACACCCACGACAGCAGGAGAAACATCCTCTCCCAAAGGGCAGGAAGCTTTACACATTACAGAAGGTAAAATTCTCCCACTCTGACATCCATGATGGAAGCAGGTTGGTATGATATGATCAGGCAGATGTAGAACAGGGCTAATGAACTGCAAGAAGAACACCACAAAGTCAGACAGTGATCCACTGTCAGCAATTATACTCATATAAACACGTATAACCCTGTCTGTGTCATTCCCACTCATTTCTATGTTGTGTACTTGAGTAGAGAATCTGGCCCAGGAATACCAGACATTTATTCCAAAAAACCTGCCTTTCTGCCTAGAAAAGCTGTAGATAAAAATTAACTCAAGGCCTAATGAGAAACATTCTGATTGACAATGGAAATAGTCCTACTAATTGGCCCTGCTAATATTAATACTGTGCTAAGCTTCGTCATGTCACCTAAGGGAAAGAATGTCCATGAAGAATAATTAATGTATTAAGATTTTCATCTGTGTCATTCAGAGTAGAACTTGAGTCATCAACATAATCAATTTACATCAATCACTAATGGCCTTGCCTTAACATTTTTAATGAAGTTACATTCCAGTATAATTCAAGTGGTTATTTGAATAATACCACAAGGCACAGCTTTCCCTAGAGCTATAACGGCAACTAAAATAGGCGGCTGTAACTTGCTGCTCAAATCCAACATCTAAGGTCTAAAACACTTTAAGGTGATCTTTTCCCCCAAACAGACACTTTCTTCTTTCTCAAAGCAAGAATGACCGAAGCTCAGCCTCAAATGTTGCTTAAACTATCCTGTCCCTTCCTTCTGTGACCACAGCTCTTCGCTTGCTGCACTTAACCTTGCAGATGGGCACAGATAATGATGCTTAACTCACAGGCTGGAGGTTCGGCAAACTGCTTCTTAGAGCCCAAAACAACCAGTCCGCTTGGGATTGGGCAGCAGGATACTGGGGAGTAT
Organism: Jacana jacana; assembly: GCA_013400555.1. Classification (NCBI taxonomy): domain Eukaryota; kingdom Metazoa; phylum Chordata; class Aves; order Charadriiformes; family Jacanidae; genus Jacana; species Jacana jacana. Next base: position 12,195 of record VZTM01028433.1, on the reverse strand, counting down.
AAAGCTAGTTTGGTCCCTCCCCATGTCCCAGTATATCAAGGTTTAAGGTTCATTGACTCCAGTATAGTGACCTTAATCAAGATTATTCATGCCTCAGAGAGCAGTACAGCTGCTAAACTTTCTTTAATAAGTGTTTTATAGCTGGGGAAGCTGAACAGGAATTAGCTGAAAAGAGATGACTTACTCCTGGCCTTATTAAGCAGCAGTTTAGTATAACTCAGGGTGTAACGCTGTTTTGCTCTAACATTAAAGAGGAATGTTGGTTTAAGTGATTTAGCCAGGTCATTGAATCTGTTCCAGTCATCCTCTGCATTTTCTCTGCTGTAGGCATGTACTTCAAACTCAGGAAGCCAAATGCACTGTGCCAAATTTCAGGAGAAAGTCACACACTTCTAATTTCCTATCAAGTAAAGCAGAGTCAGTCATCTTCCCAGGACTTACTGGGAATTGTAGTCTTTATAAAGCTCACTTTGTGATTCCATAACTTTTAAAATTTTAAATAGCATTAATTTTTTATTACCTCACTGTTGGCAATGTTAACAGAATATCCTGTTAAAGGAGACACAGGTATAAGACAGGTCATGAAAAGCGGCCACACTCTGGAATTTCAGTGAAGTGGCACTTAATATTCTTCAACGGAATATATTTTAGATTATTAAAAGTTATCTTATTAAAGACAAAATACTTTTTTTAAGTGGCACATGACTCATTTTACTTCAAAATTGGCAAAGGAATGGGCGCACAGTAAGCATGACTCAGCATTTAGGGAACACCATGCACAGGTTGTGCAATATGTTGGCTGCCCAGTTAGCCTGTCTTGCCACATCCATTTTCATAGCACCACACACTTACTGGTTTTCAAAAAGAAACCAAAGCTAGCTTTTTATTCCCACTAAAGCTTTCAGATATACATACCTAAATTTGATCTAGGGTACTGTCGATGGCTGAATACTGTTTAGGCTGGACATGAGGAAAAAGCTTTTCACAGAAAGAGTGGTCAGTCAGTGGAATGGGCTGCCCAGGGAGGTGGTGGAGTCCCCATCCCTGACTGTGTTTCAGAGTAGATTGGATGTGGTGTTGAGGGATATGGTGTAGGGGAGAACTTGTAGAGTAGGGCTGATGGTTGGACTTGATGATCCCAAGGGTCTCTTCCAACCTAAATGATTCTATGATTCTATGATTCTATGATGGTATTGCAGCTGTACCTGCAACTCAGCAATGAACTCATGTCATGAGCACCCTGCTCCTGAAAACAGTATTATGAGCATCACTAGTGCTGCTAATAATGTAAGTTCCTGTTGTAAAGAATCTGAGAGTAATGCTTGGGCAACAGGACACCGCTATTCTAGATGCTGTAGAAAGACAAGTTTCAGACTGCAACACCTTGAATTAAACATTTAATCCTAAACACCTATAGAATACAATGGAAGATAGGGGTTTTTGAAACAGCTAAGCCTCCTTATTTTCTGCCTCCTTATCCCCAGTTAATATAGAAAAAAAACTTTTTGTTTTGTCTGTGTGAGAGCTTTGTGGGGAGATTCTTATTTTAAAGAAATAGTATATAATACTAATAATATAAGAGAGACAGTATATAATAAATAATCATAGACTTGTTAAAGGTTATGAAGAAACAGAGTGACAATGGAAATTGACATAAAAAGAATCTTCAGTTTGAAGCTACAGCAAATTCTCATGAACCTGAAGGACAGACATTCATCTAAGGAGAACCAAGGAAAATGTCACTATCTGACAACAACAGAAGGAAATAAGAACTAGTAATTTGTAACTTCATCCTTTCCGCTTTCAATCAGTTCTTAGACAGAGCTTTGGAGGACTAAAAAGCCTTTTAGCTTCTTAGATACAGTAATGTGTCTTTGAGTGATCTGAAGCCCAGCTGCTTCAAATCGGTAGCTGTGGAGTGCTGTGCCTGCCCTTGTAGAACCTAATGGCATCCCAGCACCCGTCCTACTTGTCTCCGCAGATGTTGCCTAGTATTCTTATTGTAATAGTGAGGTGGAACAGAAAAAGTAATTTTTTTCCAGAATGAGACATTTCCACTTAGTTAAGGATGCCCCATGTGATAGTAACAGAGAGGAGGCAGGCCCGAGCATTAAATCTTCAGACAGTTAAATACTCAGACAGCCATCTGATTCCTGATGGCATATTGCCAAGCATTTCTCTTGTCAGCTTAAAGGTGCTTGATGTTCTCAGCTTTTACCCTTTGAGATTGAGATCCTGTGGGTGGTACACTCCACAGCAGCAGCAGTGCATTACCTTTCGCTTCTTCCTTTTCCTATGCAAAGACAGATGAGGGATCAAGCTAAACAGATTCTGTTCAGTTGGCACACAAAGCAAGGTAAAAAATCAAACCACAGTACAGCAAATGTGTGCTCTGGAGACTCCTGTAATCTAGAACTGTGGAACTATGAAGAGGAGTTAGAACGTGTTGCCTATGACTGATCATCTGCATTTACCTTCTGTCTCAACTCTGAAAGGCTCATCCCACCTCTGCTGATCTTACAGGAGGAGAAGGAATCCTTTGAAATGCATGCATGTGCCAGATGACAGGCTATTTGGAAGAAATTCAGCACCAAGACTTGGAAGCTAATCACTTCTCCATTTCTCTAAGGTGTTTTGTATACTTATGTACTTGCTATTTTTCAGTCTTACTATTTTTTCTTAGTAATGGGCTCAAAGCTTCCCTTCAGGACACAAGGTTAAAAACCATACAAAACCTGCCCATAATGAAAATACATAAATCTTTCTCTTGCAAACTGCTCATTAAGACTATCCCTACTTTTAGCAGGATCTACTGTTGGTGAACACTAGGTCAAAAAGCTAATACCCTTACAGTCATTTTACTGTACTTAATGATTACTGAGAGTCTAGAAATGAGAGCAAAAATATTTTATTCTTTATTCAACATGACACCACCTTTATATATATTCCTGGAAAATTAATAAAATGCCTCTGAGACAGACCATCTCTGCTGCCAGGCTTGCATAATGTATCTGCTTTATCTGCTGACCTGTGCAGAAATGTATCAGAGAATAACACTTGTGCTTTCAGTGCTGCATGTACTGTTAATTTGCATTCTTCCAGGAAAAATCTGACAGACAGATTTAGCATCTCAGGTCTGACTTCAACAGGGGCACTTAGCTATTATTAGTTCTGCTAATCTTTTTTGAAAGAAGACCTAGCAGTTGAATTTGATGCCAGAGCACAGACAGAACCTATGCAAGATGCTGGAAAAGCAGGGAAAAGATTTAAGTCCCTTAGGCTGCAGGTCCCTATAAGCCATCCCTGGTTCTAAGCTCGCACAACAGAGACAGCATCCAAGAAGCTCCTTTCCACCAGGGTTCCTCTTTCCACAAACCACAGTGGCATCACATGCAGGCAACACCACTTACTCTCCTCTACAATGCTTAATTAGGTGTTAGATTTACTCAACTCTGCCCAACAAACAGCATCCCAATTATTCTGTATTTTATTACACATCACAAGTATTCAATTAAAACTAGTCCAGATTCTTGGTTGTTGGCACAGGCTTCACTGCCAGTCACAGACTAAAAGACACAGTTGAGAGGACCCTTCACAAAGGTGCCAGGGAGGGGAAAAGTAGAATAAGCTTTAGGTAGATTTCTGTAACAAACCATTTATCCTGTTTTATCTCTGCTTTATCCTGTTTCCTTATGACCCTACTTTTCTCTCCTGTGAAAATCTATTCTGTCTGACCACAGAGGAAGCTTTGTCAAGAACATCTACATCCACACAGTTTAGGAATTAGATTTACCTTTAACATAAATGATAAAAATCGCCATGCTTCTAAGAGGGCAGAACAGCTGGTAACCTAAAAATGCTACAGAGGATACAATGGGAGCTCTGGGAGACTGGGGCTACTGTCTGAATGGAGAAGGCATCTCCCATCCCCATCCTATCCACTCCTATATTACTGATAACTGGTTTTAGATTCAGAGAAAATCTTTGTTTGCTGACTTTCAAATAGCCACTGAATAAGTTAATCAGTAGCCAGTAACAACCTACAGATTCTAGAATAAGGCATTGTGAGTGAAAAAGGAAGTAAAGTACGACTGCTACGCTATCTTTTGCAGCCTTAACTTTAAAAAGTCCTAGCCCTTAAAGCCTGACATGTTCGTTATTTGCTACTCTGTCATGTAACAACTGTGTTGGCAAGTCAGAAACATTTTTGCTAATATTAATTTTCAGGCACCGAAAATGCAAAATGGAGCCAAACTAAAAGAACAAATTGAAACCAGTGAATGAGCAATAAAATACTCTACTAAAAAATTATTGAAAAGTTTTCCTTCCAGTTGCTCACAATTCTATATGAATACATACGCACAATGACACACCAGTTCAGTCTGTATTTGCATGTTTGCAGATCATTTTAATACTACATGAGCTTTACCAGTGACATTACAAAATGTCTTTCCAGACTTGCCTATGACACACTTCAGAAATAGGTTGCTGAAATAGGTTTCTGGGTACCAACAGGCTTATCTTTTATCTTTTCCCTCCAAATAACAGAGCAGAGAGTCTACTATCAGCATTTTTCACCGGATTTTTAAGTATCATTTTGGACAGCAAAGATATGAAGCAAATTCATCTGTCTCTTGTACCTCTAAAATAACTGCACTCTCTCCTTAGAGCTTATCTGAAAGCTTGAAATTGAAATAATGCATACCTCAGGAAAAAACACAAACTGTACAATAAAATACATATACAAAAAATCTGAGCATCCTCACTCTAATGCACTATTCAAAGGAATTTAAATGAAAAATCTTTTAACTCTTCCTCACCCACAAGCAGGAATAAATGCTACACAGGAATCATATCAGCGTATCACTCAACTTTGCTTCAGCTGCACCTGAATCAGATGAGTAAATGTTTCCTTTCCCAAGTGGAAAACTCATTTCAGAGAAGCAAAGAAACCCAGCTCTTGCCCCTTGTCAGCTTGGGGAAGTTGCTACGAAGTGGAGAGGGCACAGAAGCAAGGCCTATCTGGGTTCCACACTGGCACAGAGCACAGCGGCGCCCAGTGACTCCAGATGGCCAGCCCCACACACAGAGCAAGCGGCCAGCTCAGTGTGTGTGAGCACCATCTCAGCAACTCTACAGTGCTCCACAGCCCTTAGAACATGCAGTCATCTCTACACAGCAAACACTGACAAAATATTTAATGTTACTGATGCCTCATAAAACTTCAAAGCTTTTCACAAATTGCCTTCCATCTCTGTCAGCACTTTGCTGTATTTTCATCTCCTTACAGCAAGGGCAAACCTTGTGATTCATCCTCCACTTGAATGAGAAACACTGAGTGTTAAGTGGAAGATTTTTTTTTACCTCCTTTCCTGAGAAGGTACCTGTGATTTTGTTTTGAATAAACAGCCCTCTAACGATTTAATAAAATTCTGGCAAAAGCACAGAAAGTCCCCACGTAGCCCTGCATTTGAATGTCACAGAAAGCCAAACCATGTTTTTTTCATAATGAATTCAAATGAAATTGATTAGCATTTCATATTAAATTGGATGCAAAAATGTAATTATAATGTATGAATTTTCATTTCCAAGACTTCCACAGATATTATGCACAAATGTTCAACTGAGCCATATCAAAATACCAAATACTGGACCATTTAATCAGTTACGTGGTTTTCATAGGTGTGGAAGAGTTTATGGCTTGCTCTGCCTGATTGTGAGTTGAGTTTCTTTTGTCTAAAGTAAGATGTAGTTCTGATCCCACCAGTTCATTATGCTGTAAACCAGAGAAAGAAGCAATAGCAGACACCAGCAGCCGAAGCAAACTTTATCAATGTTGACAGGAACGTTAAATGAGTTTTCTTCCAACATCCTGTTCAAGATCCAATCATTTTAGTAACAGGAGTTAAATAAATTTTAAACATTTTGTTCTTTAAGTGTTACTATTTTATCCTTCTAAAGATGCTTCAAACAGAAAGGAAAGAGTAGTTGCCAAATGTTCTTAATTCTAAAAGACCCCTTAGGGAGGATTAAGAAAACCTACACATCCAAGCTCTTGGCATTTATTATTATAACTCCTGACAAGAAGGGAACAAACTGTTCAGCTATATTGCATGTTTCCAATACAGAATGCATAAAAATTAATTCATGGAATAAACTTCTTGGTAACTGCTTTCTAGATAAGTACAACTTTTGTAGGTAATTACATTTACATTTTAATGTTATACTTTTTCTCAATATTGCTTCTAAATGTCTCTTTGTAATAAATCAGTATGAAGAACAAGACTTCTTAGCTCTTCTGATATAAATTTTGATCAATATTTTATCTTAGTTGCTTTCTACTACAAGTGTCCATATTTCATACCAGCTTTCACTATGGCTGTCATCCAGCTTCCTTTAAGCTTTTTGTTAACCTCTACAGCAAATCAAAACAGATTGTCAGGTATATCCTTTAGTCATGCAGAAGGGCAGTGGGTTCTCTTTCCCTTGTTGCCAGAGTCATATCTAAAAGCCATGGTACTCCTTGTATGGGACAATTTAGAGCTGAAACCCAGGCAAGACACTAAGTCTGTACTCACACTGCAGACCAAAAACCAGAACATAGAAGAATAAAGCTGTGACAGGCCACAGCTGAACACATTTTAAGGGTTTTTTTTTGGAACAAGTATTCTTCCTTGTGCTAAACAAAAAACCAAAATGCTAAGCACAAAATATGTTGTTTCTTCATTTCTTATAAGAAACATCTAATAGAAAACAAAAACACACTGCCATATGCAAAAGTATTCTGCTGGTGCCCAAGAATACCCAAATACCAGACAACAGACAGGTCTGTAGAGGTAAACTGCCCTAGCATTTGTGTGGGACTACAGAGTGGCTCCTGGCCATCCTGGCTGAGAGACTGCCCCCTCCTGTGGCTCCTCATATCTACTTGGGATCAGGGCTCCTAACCTTTATGTTAAACATTTAAAGAAACAAAATAGTGTTGATTACTGAATAAATATATAACTAGAGAGACCAGAGATGAATTTGTCTTACTTGACTAAAAATTCAAACAGCTATCACAATCTCTAGTCAGGAGTGCAGATAACTGAAATTTCCAGACACACAGGAAACCACGTGGAATACAAGACTGACTTGAAATCTTATCTCGCTTCCAGTAACGTGCAGAGATGCCCACTGGCTTTAACAAGAGCAGGGTAGGCTCCTAAAAGTCTCTCTTTTAAAACATGAACGCCCAACTGACATTTCACAGGTTGAATGTAGCCCCATCACAATGCTGCCTCAACAGCCTATGGAGCTTCAGTGACAACACCAGGCCAGAAAGGGAGCTGTTACCAAGAAAAAAGAAAAAATCATACAGACCACTTCCTTTCTACTGCCTTCAAATCCCAAGTGTAAAAAAGTGGCCAAGTACATGGTCTGATTATGCAGCATTGATAAAACAAAGAATAAAGCTCTTCTCATCCCCAGAATAAGACAGGTGACCCATCAAGGTAGATAGGAATGGGTAGATAGTTCAGAACAAACTGCAAAGAAATCAAGAACTACTTCATTCAAGCAAAGCCCAAAATTATTCTGCCATGATCACAGTTGTCAGGAAATAGGGACAAAAAAGCTACTCAAGGCAGCACTGGATGGCTTCTACTTCCCAAAAGTTAGTGCATCCCTACAAAAGAAGAGTAACCACAGAGTATTTGAGTGCTTGTCATTAATAATCTACAGCAGCAAATGTATGTTACTATTCAAATGTACTTTTTTATTAAAGGTTTGAACATTTTTCTGTAGTGAACATTACAGCAAGATCCAGTTTCTTCTTTTCAGCTCTCAAGTGCCATGTTAGTAACATCAACCTCATAATTATACCTTATTATTTTTGACCCTTTTCATTATCTCTTTTCTACTTTTTTAGAAATCTCATTTTTTAAATTACTGATCTCACTGAAAGCCTTGATCTTGCACTGTGTTCTCCTATCTTTCCCCTAGTGCACCAGTTTTTCCTCTAATGAAGATTTCAATCATGTTACTGTTTGCTTTACTGTCAACCAGCTTGACTAGCTGCAAGCATAATGAACTGTCTGAACCTCAGAGGAAGCAACTGTATACCTGTCAGGGTTAATGGTCTTACGGGCTGCTGATTTTACTCCATGCTCTCTCGAAGGTGATAGGAGAGTCCTGCAGCCTGACCTCCACAGCCGTGCTGCCTGCCAGGGAGTGGGAGGGGAGGAGGAGGTTTGGTTAAGACAGCCAGGCACGCTCCTGTGTTTTCAGTAAACACTGCCCAGAAAATGGGCCTGCTTTATAGCACAGATTAGAGACTAAGATAGATAGCAGCTGGCTGTGATGGAGAACCCCTCTGAGGGGAACTGCAGGGTTTGCTTGGGGTAGAATGTGCCATGGAATCAGGCAGCAGTCGGTGCAGAGAGATGTAAAGCAAGATTGGTCTTGGTGTGGTAGCTGAATTAAATTAATGACATCTACTGCTACCATCACAGCTGGGCTCAGTCACTGCACAAACCTTCCTTACTGCTTTCCTGCACAGCTGATCATGCAACTGAGCCTCACTTCCTGTAGTTTCAGCTCCCTTCCTAAAAATGATTAGTGAGGGCACACATGCTCTATTAACTGCAGCTCATCTAGGTGAGTCCAAATTAACACAGGCACTTTTAGTGGTGTATTTGGAAGCAGTCCCCAGCTGTTTGCTATTCCGTGGTGCTGTGGCTGCATCGCTAAGTGTTGGAACTAGCCAGTTTAAAGATAGCTGGGAAAACCTGCACAACTTCCAGCACTTAAAACCTCCTGTCTCCACTATGAAAACAGCCTGACCCAAACCAATTTGTCTCCAAGGAGCAGCATGAAATAAATTTCCAGGCAAGACACTGAAAAGACAGCGCAGGTCTCAAGTTGCCTTTCTGCTGAAGAGATGACACAGCCTAATTGGTTATTGGACACAGCCTAATAAGTACAGGACCTGTCCTGCATGGCATGTCCTCCTGGTGGAGCAAGGTCTCAGCTCAATTGCTGGCTCAAACCAAGATTTCTTTTGTGACTTTGGTCATTTAAATTACATACTTGGTTCATCATTTGCAAACTTAGATTGTATTTTATAGGAGTGTTAGGAGGATAAAATCAGTTAATGATTCTGAGATAATCAACTGCAGTGGTAGTGCAGTGGGCCATCTAACTAGTTAGGTAACAACTAAAAGATGTATGAATCAGGGTCTTTTCCAGAAATTTCTAATTCCTACTTTTTACTTACTTAACAAAACCTGAAAGTAGCATATGCTGTGATTCACACATTTCCTCTTCCCTTACTTGATGTTTCTGGCTAACGTACCATCAAATATCAGGATACCTAGAATGAAGTACCAGATTCAGCGTTCTCACTGTCCTTCTCGTGATGGTTACTAAAAGCATTTCAGAGGATACCGGCATAGAGTTTTGCTACCTTCTTTTCTTTCTTTTTTAACTTCTGGACCATTGTTAAAATAGCCCAGCACTCACATTTCCCTAGCATTTTAAAAATTCTGAGTGAATTGCTTGGTGCCTCTGGCAAGGTTGGAAAAGCAAGCTGGTTTTATACTTATTTTGGTTTTATTTCATATAGCACTACAGACACAACACACTCTCTTCTTTACAGTCAGTATCTATCACCCCCTTGGTTACTCTTACTACCTCCAGGAATAATGTTTTTGAAGGCAATACAGTCTCAGCTTAAATTCCTGTACAGCATGAATCCCCAAACATGGTCTGGCTCTTAGCATAGGAGTGACAAAGTCAATTCAACTTTCTTTTGTTATTTTTGGCATTTCCAGAACAAGAAACTCATTTCATATACAGGGTCAAATGCAACATACTGGTCAGTCAAGGCATCCAAAAATGAAACTTGGATCAGCAAACTCAGCTTGGACACTGGTAATATTGCATTACATTGCACCTTTCAATAACCACACCATTTTTTAAGGTCCCTGACTTCTCTACTCCTAGGAGCTGAGGTACTACCTACCTACTGTGACTTTAAGCAACAATATACTAACAATTATCATCTTTTTATGTCGTATACATAAAGTATCTTATATGAGGTTGATGCTTGGAAAACAGTTGCTTGCCCAGGTAAAACAGGAAGTAAAAGAAAACAAACAAAAAAAAAACCCCAAAGTCTATGAGTAATAAATGATGTTTTCAGTATCAGAAATCCAACCACACTGTAGGTCTTACTCTACAGAACTAACAATTCATTCACAAATAACTGCTTTCATTTCTAGGGTATATGGTTACCCTTCTCGAGGGCATTATTACCTATCATAAAATCATTTAGGTTGCAAAAGACCCTTAAGATCATTGAGCCCAATTGTTAACACAACACTACCAAGTTCACCACTAAACTGTGTCCCTAAGCACCCTGTCTACAGGTCTTTTAAGTCTATTTTATAATTACAGAATAAAGCTATGATTTCATGAAGGAAAAGGAAGATTTCTGGATGGAATCTGCCGTGTTTAATCACTCAGGTATCCAATAAGTTTATACATTATAGTTTAAACAATCATTATGTCTTGTGCAGGAAAGAAATGTGAATGTGAAGATTCTTTTGCTTGGTTTGAGAATAAAGCTTTGTAAAGTATATAAAGCTAGCCAAGCAAGTACCATTACTACCTATGGAGCAGAAAAAAACAGTAATTTCCAGGATATTTTGGTACATCTGGATATATAGAGTCACACAAGATTATGGCTTTCTTCTTTCTGAAATCATAAAGACCTGATACTTCACTGCAAAGAAAGGACTGTTCATGGTTGGATTTTAAAGGAAATAGCTTTGAGCTTGCCCTAATCCTGCCAGGGAGATTCAGTACAATAAATATCAGATTCACACCACTTGATAGGACAGCAGCTAAGACAACTGGTTCAGAAGGTGCAATCAGTGGAATATACAGCCGTCAGTGGATTTATGAGTCACGTCCTCAACTACTCTAAACAGAGATGCTTCAGTGCTTTACTTGCAAATGTGATTCTTATTCTCCTGGTTAAGACACTGTTTGATTATGAGAAGTACATATTTCTTGCATGAAATGCTGGACTGAATCTGTATCTCTGAGATGTCTCATTTTCCTTAATGCCCATTGTTAACCGATACAGCAAATACATAAAGTGCAAGTCTCCTATTATTTAAGGTCTAAATTAACATAATTACCAAAATTAAGACAACTGCTTTTTGCAGTCTGCTACTTCTCTTCTTTTCCTGAAGGTAGATTAATTATCTGCAGGCAGCCTTTATCTATCAGTGAAAGAATTATTGAAATTGCTACTGTTAAATTCATCAAGACATGTGCATCATCACCACTTAACTTGTCATTACTGATTTCTCCACCGATTGTCTAGGTGACCAGTTTTGAGGCTCAACTGGAACAACTTATTTTAAGTACAGACATCAAAGAAAAGGTGCAACAGAAAAGGTTGGACTGGCAACATTAAAAGAAAATTACAAAAATCTTGAACACAGATTGAAAATTATAGTGGTAAAACTATAAAGGCAAAGATCACATCTATATTTCCAATTTGGAACATGCTTATACTACAAAAGAGAGGAACAAAAGAGCACACTTAGACAATTTTAAGCTACCCAAGTGGGATACCATTACCAGATATGCAGCATAAACTTCATCACTGCATGTATTCAAGCCCACCTTGACATCCACCTGGCCTTGCCTTCATGGCAATCAGCACAGGGACACCTTGACAGTGTCTCTTTCTAGGCTTTCCGGACAAACACATTTAATTTGAAGAATGACATTCTGATGGCTTGCCCTCCAAAGCAGAATAGCTAAGAAGACAGATTGCATATCACTAGTGGAGCTGCAGCAAAATGTCTCTATACTCACAGCCACTGCTCTGTCTTGTTCTCAAGTAACCAGCTTCCTGGAATACCCTTGCAGCTAGCAGTGCACAATCTGACAGCTTTTAACCTTCAGAAGAAATAAAATCCAGTTAAACTCTGGTTTTTTGGTTGATAACACATTATCGCAGTGCGCACTCATAAAAGCAGTGCTATTTTATTTAAAAATCATGTCTCATTTATGGTAGCTGCAATATAAACTTTACTGAATGTTTTATTGTTACATAGCATTCCTTGCAATAAAGGCACCTCAGTCACTCTACTCTGCTGGAAGGATTGCTTTTTTGTAAGATCAGTCTGGCAACGA
>VZTM01028432.1:4595-33990 GCA_013400555.1 Jacana jacana | reverse complement strand
GAAATTATATGAAAAAAGCCCCCTGGATTCATTTCCAGATATGAAATAAACTGTACTTCAAACAAAGATACCTACTTATGCTTGAGTTCATGTATCTGATAACTCTATAAATTTTTTCCCCTAAAATTTCAGTTGTTAGTTGCCAAAACAAAGGGATTTCTTTCTTTATAAAAATCTAACCTGTGTTTTATAACATGGAGTATTTTAATGACAGTGGCAAAGTATGAGCTAACCAGTTTTGTATCTTATTTGTTAAAGTTGCTACTTGTTCTGTTCTTGTTAGTCAAGTGTAAGGCATTTAAACTGTTAAGCAGTGCTAGTTGCCTGGTGCAAACAGAGCTGGTTCAGCTGCAGTAGTTTGTGTGTTCACCTGCCTGTGAATATCTTGGGGTCTTTTGTGCTGTAGCATTATTTCTAAAAACAGACACACTAATTGTGAATGAGGTAAATATCAACTAACTATTTAATTTTATTCAGGGTAAAGATATAAAGGAACACTAACTGTGTATGTGCTGTCTGTTCTGTTTAGGCACTGTTCTGGGTAAGACTTCAGGCAATTCCTCTATGGGAGGAAGTGCAGAGGAAAAGCACTGAGACAAAGCGTGCCTCACGGGCTCAGCGTAGCATGCTGGACCATGTTATCCAATTCTGAAATGCCTCTTGTCATAACAGTAGATTTCCTGTTAACTGAGGTATTATTTATGCTTTTCCTGGCTGGTCTCACCTGGACAAAGGAAAGTGGTAACTTAATTTGCTCAATTGAGCCAGTCCTGTTTGCCTCTAAGTTTTACTAGGAGTAACTCTGGTCAATGTAAGTGATTATATTGCTGTGTACACTGACTGTAGTGTAGCAGCCAGTTACATGTTAATTTTATATTACCTGAAATTAATTTTTAACTTTTTTCCTCTCCCATGGAACTATTTCTCTCTGCAGCCTCTGTCTGGTACCTGTCACCCTCCTACTTTCCAATTGTTCCCAGGCTGTTGTAGATGTGATGATTGATTTGCGGCATAAAACAACAAGGTAATGTGTGAATGTTAATAAAACAATGTTTTCTGAGAATGCTTCTTAGTTTTGGGGAGTCTTTTAAAGTGTTAACTGTATTGAAGATGTAGAATAGCATTTTTTTCAACTGTGTCTTTGTAAGAATGGAAGGTGGTAAAGACTTCATAGTGTCAAATAGGAGTCTTCAGTCAGTGTTCAGGTTTTACTTTGCTTCTGACTACTGCTAAGAGAGGACCTTGAATTGTGGCTCTTGAGGGGTTAAACTCTGCAGAACTTTTCTAGGAAAGATAGAAATGCTTTCAAATGAGTACAATATGAGCTTCAGCAACCATACTTTATTAAGCATATATTCTTGGGGTTTTGTTTTTAAAATACTTTGTAAAATAAGTTGTAGAAAACAACTTTTTAAGCTTAAATAAGCACTTCCTCCTGCATTTTGGCTTAGTATAAAGTGTCATAGAACCTTAGGTGTATTTAATGCTTCCCCTAGGTTTATCAGCTGATTCTTATGACTGGCTTTTTACTTAGGACTGTGGTAGTATGTGTGAAGATACTAGCATTGAGGAAATGCTGTGTATTGCTGAAGTTTTACTAAGGATTTCTGTGGGAGAAAGAAATCAATACCATTGTAAATTCTTCCAATTCTGTTAAAATAAGTGAATTTAACTCATGTAATTCAGGGTGGTACCCCCTCTTCCTTGCCTTCTTCCCCTGGTAGACATAATGGTACTTGATCTGCTTACCCACAAAACATGCTGTGGGATTCTTGAATATTCTTGGGGAGGGGGGGCAGATTGTTGAAGATACCAAAGTAGGCTTAGTCATGGAGGACCATCAACTTCTTGCCAACTGTCCATCCAAGCAAGTAAGAAACTAAAAGCACAGGGCCTTCTGGATACAGGTTCAGAAATCAAAGAGAAATAAAACAGGCTTAAGTCTTTTATCAGTGAAGGTTAGGAAGGTATTCATGGATCTGGTGTTTTTCCACCAGACTGTTTTATAACAGTGTTGTAATACATGTCTTTGGAGGGATGTTGTAGTCATGTGTCCTGAAACTTCTTAAAAACAAACAAAAACCCAACACCCCCCCTATCCCCAACTTGTGAATGCAGCTTCCCTAAAGCAGTGTATATCCATGTTGACTATTTCTGTGTGGCATACCCATACTTAGCTGTTGGGACAGGCCTAAGAATGCCTAGTGCAGGAATGCTGAAAAGTGTGACAGTTTAAATCATTTTATTATGTTTGTTAGTGTTATGTGCCTGTCCTGTAGAAAGCTAGGAGTACACTGGGATTCATCATTATACATATAGGTAATACTCTCTATAGTATACAGCATATTAGGAACCAAAGAAATTCTGTACTGATCCATCTGGGACAAGGGGAGAGCTGCTGTAAATGTGAGTCAGAACACAAAGTATTTGGTAATAGCGAAGGACTTTGAGCTAAATTTAGCTGATGGGTAGATGTAGGGTTGCATAAAGAGATACCCAAGGGTACTTTAGGTATTCTGTCCTTAATGTGTGAGCGTGTTTGTGGGGATGAGCATGTGTGTGGAAGAAAGAGGACGTACAGACATGACCTTTCTGAAGCTGCATTTAGTATCTTGATAAAAAGCTACATGCAGTTGTGTCTGTAGCTATGATCACAACTGTTATTCTTTTCAAAGTCTAGCTTTGTCTTGCTAGAAAAAAATTAATCTCTTAAAGACAAGGGCTGTGTGTGAACCAAAGCACAATGCATTTGGGAAAAGTGATGACTTAAGGGAAATTACTGTAGGCAAGCAGCCAAAAATATTCAGCAACTTCCCAGACATCAAAGACCAATGGGAGTGGGCACTCTCGAACCCAAAGGCTGCCAGAATAGTCACTGAAGTTCCCAATTCCTGATTTTTTGAAGAGAAGTTTGCAGAACACGTGAACGAGTGTATCTGGGCACCGGGCTGCTGGTGGACACACAGTGAGTTCTGAAATCTTGGGAAAACTTGAGGTGAGAGGGGAGTTCTGTAAACTGGTAACATCTGCTTCAAATGCAGAGAAATAACATTGTCATCTTCTTTTTCAGCCCAGAAGCATTAGAAATCCATGGATCTTTCACATGGCTTGGGCAAACTCAGTACAAACTTCAACTAAAAAGCCAGGAGGTCTATAGCCTGCAGCTGAAAGCTTGCTTCGTTCATACAGGTGTCTATAACCTTGGAACCCCCCGAGTATTTGCCAAGCTAGCGGACCAAGTGACTCTGTTTGAAACCAGTCAGCAGAACTCCATGCCTGCACTGATAATTATCAATAATATCTGACCACTTCCTGGGGGGAAAAAAATATCGTGCTAAGAAGCAAAATAAATGGGATTCTTTTCTTATATTGCTGGTTGACATTTTGCTGCATTTTTTGGAAATAGCACCTCAAACATCTAACTTGTTACTAAAGATTGTGTAGAAAAGAAAATAGCAAAATACTCAGACTTGTCAATTTGTTTCTCAATGCAACGCACGTTGGACTGAAAATACCTTTATCCTTTTATAATATATTTCTTCTCTGGTAATTTAAGATATTCATAATGCAAAATACATTTTAACTCCAGATCTGAACATATTTGTAAGTCCTATGCCCTGTCAAAGATGCAGCTTGGCTGCTGTTACAACTTCCAGCATGGTGTGTTAAATATTTGTGGCTGTATTAGGATATGGTTCGGGAAGAAACCCTCATTGGCTTTTTCCTGTCTGAAGCCATTAGTCAGATAAATCCCAACCTTACTGTGAAGTTCAATAAGGTCTCTCGGATCCCTTTTTGTTTCTCAGTTCTTTAGTTTAAAATTTCTGGTTTGAGTTTTCATGTCTATGGAAACTAGTGACCTTTCATGGTTTACATACAAGTCCCACCTAAGGTGTTTAAAAAAAATAATAATTAAATAATTTCTTCAGCCAGTTTGAGTATTTTCTCATTCATCTCAACACAGAATGCACTATTTCACAACCATGAGATTGTCAAATTGTCACTTACTTTATTATGTAACTATAACAATTGATCTGTTTTAAAAAAAAAATCTACTCAAGATTTTCAAGAAATGTATTATATTTATAACAAATGTACTGTAAATAGAATAAAACATACACCATATTCACTGTACAGACCTGTGGCCCTTTTCTTCTTCCTTTTCATACAGCTGTAGCAATCTATAGGTGCTGATACCGTGTATGTATACTTTCTCCCCTGTCTTCATTGTGGCCCTCTCCTGAGGTGAAGCTGCCATCCTGTTGCAGTGTGTAGCGTTGGTTCATTGAAACTCCTGGTGTGGTGCCTGTATTTGCCTTTGGAGTTCTTATCCAGCGTTCCTGGGTACGGCTCGGAATCCAGCGGCCTGGGAAATCTCGGTTGCCTGCCTTGTGCTGGGGATTTGTCAATTGAGTAGTAACTGCTGAAGGTCGAGCAGGCTGCGTGAAGCAGTGCAGTATGGCAGACCCAGCTAGGATGGGTTAGCTAAATACAAGGGAAATAGAGCATCTAGATAAACCTAATGCTTCTGACAGCCTGCTCTACCTTGTTTCTGAAGGAGATTTCCTAATAGGACAACTCTGGTTTTAGACAAGACTTCTGACTCTACTCGTACACTGCTGCTGTGTGAATGTCTCTAGGACTTCTGGCTTCCTGAAGAGCCTTAGAACCCATTCACAAGCACAAGTCCTTAATCATCACACTTAGTACGACTGAATCCCGTTAGTGTATCCATGTAATACTTGAGGATTATCTAACAATGAATATGTTGGTTTGGGGGTTGAGTTACACTTTTCTGCTGTTGGGCAGATTGCCAGACTAACCTTTCTAATGGGTTCTTGGCATTGTAGCCTTGAGCTGTGCCATCAGTCCTCATTCTATCTTGGCCATCTTTTAGGGAAAGAGAAGTCACCATTGGTGCCATTCAGCTACCCAGCTCAACAGGCAGTACCTCTTCACAACAAATGTTTGAAAGTCTGCGTCTTGAAGCTCCATTTAATTTGTTGTTCGGGCTGTCAACCACAAATTTTGGAGTAATTATAGTTGGTGGTTATTAAAAGAGATAGAGCCTTTAATTATTCTGTGGGCAGAGACTGCTTGTAATGACTTGTGCAATTGCATATGGTGGAAGAATGCTCAGAATCTCCTGTATAAGCTTCTTAAAGAGGCTTCAGTAACAACACTTATGTGAAGGGGGATTTCTTTGATCCCTCTTACTCTTCTAGGAGATAACAATGAAGTTATAGCAAGACCTTGTGCTGCCTTCTGATCTCAATATTCAATCCCATCGTCCTTTTCAAAAATAGTAGAAATAATACTAAATGTAGTATTCCCCTCAAATTCTACATTCTAAAAGAATTCAGAAGGATTGTTTATGCTGATATAGGTGTGGATTTTTCAGAATTTACTACTTTATCTTAACTTTTAAACTAAACTTTTCTGTGTATCAAAACAGGAGAAACAACCTTAGTTTAAAATTCAAGTTTAAATTACTTGCAATGGAAATGCATCTTTAATGTCTGTCTTAAACAACGTTGTTAAAATCTTATTCAAGCATGCTGTGTAACAGAATAGGCCTTAACCATCAATAAGTACCTAAGAGTCATATATATTGCAGATTCTGAGGATTCTGAAGTGGTCTGAAATCTGTTCATAGCAAAAGCAGTATTAATTGTCTGAATTGTAGGAAAAGCAAAACAGCCATTTCCTTATCATTGTGGTGGTTAGCTTAATTTTCATTGACTGTTTGTGTCTCGCTAGGAAAATGTCTCCCAAATTATTTTAAGTACCTAAGAAGTCCTTCCATACAATGGATTTTGAAATTCTAAAGAATGTGCTGGGCTTTCACAGTACGGTTATTAAGACAGTTAATATTCTCCTGATACTCAGTGTGAGTGAAAAGCTACGATCTCTGTAGGAGTTGGGGATAATTGGTCTTTGTCACAGACTGGAATGGTACTAATTAGTAAGAAATCCTCTGAAGTCCCCTTAATTTAAAAAAAAAGTGTTTCCTAAAATGAAATTTAAAAGCTGTCTTATTTCTGAGATTATGCACTTGTAGTAGAAAAACTTTTAAGCTATTTCTATATTGAAACAACTAGGACTAGCTGGGTAGAGTCAGTGAAAAACTCAATGAAAATGCAGGGGAAAAAAATAATAATGGGGAAAGCAGATTAACACGCTTGAACTGTTGTAAAATGATCTCCTTTTCCAATTTCAAAATAATAGAAATTAGAAAAAACCCATAGAGCTACTTTCTCCATCACACTTCCATAACAACAAAACTTTCCTAAAGGAAAGGGGAATTCTCCAGTTGGATTTCCCAGAGAAAGTATTTTGAGTGGAAATTTGAACTTTCACATCTCACTACTTAGAGTGGTAAATGAGATAAGGAGTAACTTGTCAAAATCAAAAGTAAAATTGGACAGACTGTCAGTGATGCCCAAAAATGTAGATAGTTCCTGGGGAAAAGCAGTGTAGACGTGTCCCATGAAGGTTACAGGTAAATCACTGTAAATAACTGTAAATCCATTACAGTGTCTTTATAGGCCGTTGTATGGAGAGAAGTTGATCTTATTTCTCATCTCCATCAAGAACCTGATACTTGGCTGATGGCCTTGCCCAAGCCCATGGGAGATGAGACAGATTGTACACCTCTCCAGTTGTACAGTATTTTTCTCCCTGATACTGAGAAATACGGTGGGTGGTTCTGTCACGTTACCACTCCTCACGTCTTTTCTTCTGGCAGTGGGAAGGTGGAAGATTGCTTGATTCTGCTGTTGCCTGCTGTGTTCACTGGGCATTTTAGTTTCGTAGGTTTTATCTACACTGTCTTTAGTATCAAATTCCTGTCTCAAGTCCCGTGGGAAATACGTAGAAATATAGGTGACTGTCCTACTTCTCCCTCTAAATGAAACGAGTTGAGCGCTGCTGCCATCTAGTGTTTTCTGCTTCCAGTTGTCTGTTTTCTCTCATCAGTAAGCAAACATCACTTTTATGTACTTATTTATTTTTAACTTCTCAGACCTGGATACTGGAGGTACCAGGAGGTTCAAGCCAGCTACAGGTGAGATTGTGAGATCCAGTAGTCTCTTAGTCAACCTCTGTGTGTGAGACTACTGGAGAGGTTGGCTACTGGAGATACCAGGAGGTCCTACTACTGTGGAGAACATGTGAGGTCTGGAGGTTGACCAAGAGACCCATCCACATATTTTGTGTCTGTATGAAAGGCAACTGGAGATAAGACCTGAGGGTCAGCTGCTGGATAATCGTAGTGTCTAAAGCCAGTTATTGCAGGGACCCACAAAGGGTGTGTGTGTCTGTACGTGTGTCTTTTGAAATAGGATTTTGCTAAGTTTGGCAGCAGAATGAAGAGGTTTGAAGTAACTGTTCTTTTGGCAGTTACGTAGACTGTGTGTTGCTCCAGAAGGAACACCATGGGTGCTAATATTAGAATAGAAGGATTTTCACTTTTAGCATTTGGATTTGTTGAGAGAGTTCCTGTTCAGCAGAAACGATGCTCAACACCCATGGCTTGTGGGTCCTACTGCATGTGTTGTTGTTTGACCAATTATCAAGTAGATACTATTTCCATGAATAATAACAAAACCATTTATATACAGCATATTTGTTAAAATAAAAAGGTAAGTAAAATCTATTGGTTTAGATTGTGAGAAACACTGTCAAAATGCTAGTATGATTGGAAAATACCTGCGCCTTGAGGGGCAGGATAATGTATGAATAGTATGAGGAAATTAATTTTTTAATGGTTTTCATTATTTAATTCTGAAGTCATAATAGCTACATAATGTGAGGAAGCTTTCTTACTGATCCAAAGTATGTTTTCCCTTCACTGACTAAACCACAAAATCGATATTTCTATTACTATTCAGCTGTAAAATGCAAGTCAAGTACGGCTGCCTTACTGGAAACTGTCACCCTGCTTGGAGGAGAATGGAATCTCATGCAACAAATCACAGCTACACTCTGATTTATGGGGACAGAATTTATCCTCAACTTCGTTCCCAAAGATAGTAATGAAATATAAACCCAAGCTTTCACCTTTATTCAAGAGATTTACTTTTAAAGCTCATCTTCTAATTCAATCTCCACTGTGATAGAGAGCTGTGTACAATAAAGTGTCGTCTAGCCCATGTATCAAAAGGCAAGTCTCTGAATCACAATGGATAAAGCAGAGTCTCCTGGTTGTTTTTTACTTACTCTACTCTTATTCCAGTGAGATAAGGAATTATTTCTGACTATATTAAAATATAAAGATGTTTGCAGTAATGGAAATCCACCGAGGGAAATGCAGCCTTTCTTCATATGCATATTGCCATTATTTCAGTCACTTGAAATCCTAATATTTGCTGTCTTTTCAAAATTACCCTTGAATAATTTCATGAACAAAATTACTTCTGTAGAGTAAAAACTAAACTGGAACAGAAGATAATAATTTTCTCAACACTTCTGTTTTTAAAACCATGAAGGATGATTAAACATATTCCAGGACTGTGTGGTTTCCTGATCCCATTTAAATAAAGATTTATTTACTCTGCATTTCTATCAGTTTACAGGAGTAAATCATTAATTTGTAAAATGTCACTCAGCTAATGAGTCTTGCTAATTGCTTTAGTGGTAGCTGGAAAAGTGAAAAATCAACATGTTTTTAAAAATGTTGCTTATGGACTATAGCAGTGTATAAATCGATTCAGCTGATGCTTGAAAATGCTATTCCTTTGGGTTTTCTTCTTGTTGAGTTTGAATAGATGTTCTGTTCTTCTCCTGATAATTGTGGTGTGGTTCTTTAGCCTATTTCCTCCAGGATGATGAAAATTCTGCTCAACCCCCCAAAAAAAACTGTAACTACAGATTTTTACTTAATGAAGGAAAAAGTGATAGTCTTTAAACAAATGCCTTGTAATCTCTAGGTATTTTGAAGTCCTTGGTCGAAGGAGGTATTTCTGTATGTTGAAGAGGTTGCAGAGACAGGAACAGCCCCTTCTGACCAAGGAAATAAGTAGTTCTTGAAATTCACAGGGAAAATATTTCTTTCTTCCTATGCTCGTGAAGAAAGCATCAGGAGATATGCCCAGCTTTGCCCCCCTTTCCCTACAGAGGGATGCCAGAAGGGGAGACAAGAATGTGCTCGGGACATGGGCTCCACTTGTCATTGCTGACACCCAGGGTGATATTAATGCCATTTGCTGTCGTAGTTAAAACCTGAGCTTTTGGACCCGGATAATACTTTGAGGCTCTTAGCTGTTTTTAATATGTCCTGTAGCTCTTACAATTTCAGGGAAACACCTGAAAATGTGATCTGAGTGTACCAAAAGCTCTGCAGCCATAAGGGAAATCTAAAAATAAAACTAATAAAGTTAAAAAAACCCACCAAACCACCCTCCCTATCGCAATGCCATGGGCAGCTGAAGGGAGCTGCTGCAAAGGGCAGTGGCAGCTCAGAGCACTTCTGGCTCTGTTTGGGAGGAAGAGCGGGAGGTCTATGAGGGAAGACTACCCCATAAAGTCTTCTGCTGTGACAGAACCAATTGAAAGCATTAGCTGAGTTAAGGGGACAAGGCTCAGGAATCACAGATAATACCATTTTTCATCTTAACATCTGTCCTTAAGGATCACAGTTTTTATTCTCCAGACCACGGAGGGGAGATGTCACTGCCTTAGAGGTTCATGCTCTGCTTTTCAAATCCACTCTCTTCATCTGTAGGTCAAATGAGCCCTAAGCATTCTGGATGAGCTGTATCCTCAGCTACACTAAAAACACCATTGAATGTAATTGTTCTTTGGTAGATGCAAATGAGAGCAGAACATTTCTTTAATTTAGTGAAATGCCATCTAGAAATATACGTATTTTTAGAGTAATATGTAAAACTTTTTCAATAACAAGGTTGTTAAAGATTACAAGGAATATTTTATTGTTGCCTGTGACCATGTTTGTTACTACTGGGGTAAGATTTTTTTTGTTCTGCGAGCCAGAGTTCAGAGAACGTGTTCATAGGAAAACTCTTGACTGTGCAAGAGTATGACAAAGCACAAAAAAAGAACACATTCTGAGCATATATTCTAAAACAGACAAATGTTTTGTAAAATTAAACTCTAAATTTTTTTTCCTTTTTTAGAAGAAAACACATTTTTAGATTTTATTGCACTTATCAAATGTTACACAGCTAAGAATACACAGATGTACAACTAACACCACATAATTCCTGAAAGGAAACTGGCTTCTGTGAAATCTCATTTCATATTTTATTATATTTGTTTATACTTGGTTTTAATTTTTGCAGAGACACAGTGCTATGATGTATTTTAGATAAAACGTGGTATTTTTAAAATTCAGATAATTTTCTTTGTTTTGTGTATGACACATACAGCTCAGTGGTGATAGCCCTCTTCAAACTAGTCCTGAAATTCTAATTTTAGTGTGTTTGTTTTTGATACATGACAAGCTGTTACCAGGTAAGGAAAAAGGGCAGGGGGCGGGAGGGAAACAAATACTTAATCCCAACTAAATTTATTCTGTTTTTTTTTTTTCCCCTTCATGGAAACGTTAATCTTCCTGATACTGGATCTCAGAGGAGGGGAGAGGGTAAATGAGAATTCTGAACCGTGGTCGTACCTGGGCTCCTAAGAAGAGAGAAGGATGGAAAATGGTATCTGAAAAGTACTGTAGATTTGCTGTTTGACATCACCTGTTCCCACTTCGTTACTAAAATGGAAGAAACAAAGATAGAACCATCATTCCTCAACTTGGATGGGAAAATGAGATGGGCATAAAAGCCTTGGGCTTCCTCTCCCGCTGATTCCTGCAGAAATACCGGGAAAGAACAGTGGTGGTTGACACACTCTAGTGGCCGTTTCTGGCAAAACCCGAGGAAAACGCTGATAGAGCTTTTCAGAAGCTAATCCACTTGTATACATTTGACTTGTGTCCTAGTCAGGACACAAACTAAATAAAACTAATTTTAGTTATTTTGGAGACTAAATCTGTATTATCCTTTACTCTGCTTTAAAGAATACTAGGCTGGAGATGGCTTCCAGCGAGGGTTGATAATCATGGGACTCTTTAAAATTGCCGTTCATGATGTCTGTCTTCTGTAAAGCAAAATGAGGCTGGCAAAACAAGCCTAAAAATTACTGAAGGAGAACTATTTGTATTGTGGATGAGTAAGAAATCAGAGGCAAGAAGGTTTTGAAAAGGCAAACTTCAAAAGGCAAAAGGACAGGTTGAGAGCCGGGGGGGAGGTAGTGACCTTCTGGGGTCCTGGTATTATTCCCTGGATACTAATTGATCAGGTCAAAAGTGACAACTAGATCATACAGGTTCCTAGGAAACCTAGCTCTCTTTGAAGGTGTATTTTTGGGAGAGAAGAGAATGTTTTAGCTACATACTGTTACTTTGACAGGAATTGTTGTTTTATTGAATCTTTCTGTGCAGATTTCAGCCAGTTCCCAAGGTCCTGGAAAGACATAAAAGGAGAAGACAGTGTACGGTAATCTGTATCAGAAAGAGATGAAATGAAGTTATTCTTTTAATAATAAGCTGATGTTGTTTGCAATATCCTTTCACTTAGGACCCAGAATATGCAATAAATGAAACACAATACAGCACTTGTGCTGAAGGGATTCCGACCTAGTAGGAAGAGTATGGTAACAGGCAGAGATGTACATATGGTGTCTATAAATAACACATTGTGAGTCTTGAGGAAATTGCACAAGGATGCAAGCAAAAACTAATCCTGTGCACAGTGTTGGCCATGGGAGATAAAGGTAAGGAAAGTCAAGGTTTATTAGAAGAGACAGAAATTACTTGAGAGATTAAATATTATTGCTAGATTTCATATCCTAAATGCTAGTGTAAAGGTGGAACGCTGGGCTTTGATTGATACTATGGCTACTGAATGAGACTCAATGACACCTCCCTCCCCCCCCAAAAAAAAACCCCAACAAACCCAAAGAGGAAGAAGTTTACATTGAGATTAGATACCCATGTGCAAATATGGGCATGACATTCCCCACTAAAGACAGTACTGCCTGTGGGATATAGGGTCCTAGATAACATGCCATTGACAGCAACAGATCTGATGCTGGAGAAATGCTTCCAGGTGATAGGCTGCTGATATTCAGATACTGGCTCAAAGTAATAGAATTCACTAATATGGGACAGATATGTGGATTCCATGCTGAAGAAATCCAAAAAAAGGAGAGCAAAGCCACTGTGGTCAAGAAGTCATTATGGAGTGCATGTATATATAAATACACACACTTTAAAGCAATATGAAATCTGGAAGATAAAAGATTGGTCTACAAGCAACAATACAAAGGATATGTGAAGACACCAATCTGTATTTCAGTACTACAGCCACCTCAAGAGTAAAAAAGGTACCCTGTATTGAGTGAGGATGTTGGAAATGACAATAAAAATGAATGGTGTGATTAGCATAGCCAAGAGGTTCATGCTGCAGGTGGCAGTTGTCAGCCATTCAACTGTTATTTTCTCAATGTTTTTAGAAGACTGACCAATTAATTTTCATCTGGATTGTTGAGGCATTTGGAAGGCAGTCCCCACAGTCATGATAAACAGCAATATTTGACTGGAAATCTCAGCTATATACACTGAGAAATTTCTGAGACCAGGAGCAAACCTGGGCTATTGATTGTATAATTTTAAAGAAATAAGTGTCAGGATCAGAAAAGGAGTATCACCTGATTGTTAATGAGTAGGGTTAGGCACAAATAGTGACAGGATAATAGAAAAATGTTTTGAAGGAAGAAAGTCTTGAGATGTTTATACTAAAGTTAGAGGTCTTACTACCTCTTACTAACCTCTGAGTGGTCAGGAAATGGAAAAAAAGTGGTAGTCCCTGATTCAAAGAATAGTAGTGAACTGTATTGCACTGTGTTGTATGGCTCAACACTTAAGAGGAAGCTGTGCAGTGGTATTTCCTTCTGGAATCTGAAAGAGCAGCAAGAACAGATTCGGCAATAAAGGCAGCCAGAAGTTTGTTGTCAAAGACAGATGTGGTTTGCCTGAGCAGTTTTGCATCATTCCTTTAAAACCAGTCAAGGACAGGGATGGCTTTGAAGGCCAAAACAGCTGTATCTAAGGCTCTGCTTTGTATTAGATAGCTCCCCACAGCCTAAGGGAGGAGTAGAAAAACTGGCTGCTCATGGCCTGGATGAGCGTACGATCTGCTGGATCAAGCACTGGCTGGAAGGACGATCCCAAAGGGTGGTGCTCAATGGAGTTAAATCCAGCTGGCGGCCGGTCACAAGTGGTGTTCCTCAGGGCTCAGTATTGGGGTCATTCTAGATAATAATGAAGGTTAATGCTGGATAGTCTGGCTTTCTATAATAACTGAAACAAAGTTGTCCCCCTGTACTCAGCACTGGTGAGGCCACACCTTGAGTATTGTGTCCAGTTCTGGGCATCTCAACACAAGAGAGATCTCGAGGTGCTGGAGCGAGTACAGAGGAGGGCAACGAAGCTGGTGAGAGGCCTGGAGAATAAGGCTTATGAGGATCGATTGAGGGAGTTGGGGTTGTTTAGTTTGAGGAAGAGGAGGCTGAGGGGAGACCTCATCACTCTCTACAACTGCTTGAAAGGTCATTGTAGGGAGGTTGGTGCTGGTCTCTTCTCACGGGCAATTAGCGACAGAACAAGAGGGAATGGCTGCAAGCTGCAGCAGGGTAGGGTTAGGCTAGACGTTAGGAAAAAAATTTTCACAGAGAGAGTAGTCAGTCATTGGAATCAGCTGCCCAGGGAGGTGGTGGAGTCACCATCCCTGACTGTGTTTAAGAGTAGATTAGATGTGGTGTTGAGGGATATGGTGTAGGGGAGAACTGGTAGAGTAGGGCTGATGGTTGGACTTGATGATCCCAAGGGTCTCTTCCAACCTAGATGATTCTATGATTCTAGAGCTAGACCTGTTGGAGGAACACCCCTCTAAAATGTCAATTGTGTTGCAAGAAAGGAACCTTGGATCAGAGGCCACTAGCCCTGTGTAAGCAGATCAAATTCCTGCTGCTATTAAGCTACAACAAAACATCTCAAGTTGGACAGTACAAGCAACAGTGGAGCCAAAATCCCATGATGAAGAAGGATTGTGATAGGGGAGGCTTAGATTGGCCATAAAGGAAAATTTTTACGTTGAAAGGATTATTAAGTGTTGGAAGAGGCTGCCCAGGGAAGTGGTTGAGTCACCATCCCTGGAGGTATTCAGAAGATGGGTATACATAGTGTTTAGTGATGCCTTTTGTCATCATTAGGTTGATGGCTGGAACTGTTGAACTCTATGAAGTTCTGTTTAGAATAAGATCCAGTTTCAAGTAAGAGTGTACGTGATTGTGAAACAAATTGTTAAATGTGTCTTCATGAAAACTGAGCAAAGATGTTATGCTTTGTGCATGTGACTGCAGGTTTTCCTAATTGCAGCTTTAGTTTACCTCATAGTAAATAATTTTCCTAATAAAAAATAGGTTTAGATTTATGAGTACAGAGTCCTTTAATCTTCTAACTGAACCTCTTTTGCAGCAAAAATTCATTATTGGTCTTTCTTATAGTTTATTTGACTATGTTACAGAAAACCTGATTTCTTTTATGATACTAGTGCTACCTTGGACAAATATTTCACTTCTAACTGGCAGAATTTTAGAAGTGTCTTCAGCAACAAAATGCTTTTGAGGTTATAACCCATTTTCTAGATTGAGCTATTTAAAAGTTATTGCTAAAAGCGGTTGTATTTAAAAACTATGTTGGTACACACTGAGAGAAGAAAAACTTTAAAAAATATTTTCTGTAGGTACATATACTCATTTTTTTCCAATTCACATCTGGTGCTTTGTCTTTTCCATTGGGTACTTTGGGGCTTTTGTTTGTTTGTTTATTTTCTGGATCTATCAGGGCCCTCTCTTATCTGTAGTACCCCAAAATCTTCAGTTTCTCAACTGCACTTTTCAGCAGCTTTTTATGTTATTCCAATCAATAAAAAGGTGGTGAGCACAGTTGAAAGTTCCAGGTCTGCAGATTCACTGCAGGATTTGTTGTACTACACAACCCTCTTCTGTGAGAAGAAGGGCATTTTGTTCCACTCGAAAGGATATTTAGTGCTCAAGAGTGGATGAGCGAGTATCTATGGAGCCTTTCATTCCACTTCAAACAATGTTGTATTCCAGTCTTTAAGCAACAACCTCTCTATATATGAATAAATATTGAGCTTAGAATTAACACATTTTGAATGAATGCCTGTGACATTACCAATATTTTTGGGGTTCTTGTGGAGAACGTGTATATGCATAAGGATGTAAGTAACCTTTGGTGTCCAAGGAGCTCGTCGGTCTCAAATCACATTGTGCTGATATGTGCAAGTCAAACAAAATGTTTAGTTAGAGAATGACATTAAGACCCTGATAAATAAAGAACATTGAATATTTAAATATCCAATATGTGCTTGCAGTGCCACCATGTAATTGTGTTTACTTCTCTAATCCTAGAAATGTATCCTAAGAGGGAATTGAAGCATAGAACTTTCAAAGCCAGTAAGTTTTTAAGGGAAGAGGCCCAGGCTCCTATTTTACCCATCTGAGTTTCCAAAGAAAGATTTAGAAAGCCATGGATGTCTCCAGGATCAAGAAAATGCTTTTAATTTTATCCACACAATAAAGTGAACACCCCCCACCTGCCCCACACTAACCTCCTCCGTCCCTGAATTACTTATATTTGTGGACAGAATATCCTTGCAACTGTTGGTTTTATTCCACAGCTTCATGAGAGAGTTGGGCAGCTAGTCTGGAAAGGTGCTTTTACTTGTATTTCTCTACGTAGGCTTTTGTTAGCTTCCATCTCATCTACCTTTAATTCACCACCTGAATTGCTTATATATTTAGCTTGTATTCCCCACAGAAATCTGCCAGTCCTTGCCTGACATTGCTAACTTTCATTTTATGTGTGTGATTGGGGCACAGGAGGAAAGTCTAGAAGTGGTAATTCAGATGCCTGATTTCAGGATCACTGAGGTGCCTCAAAGGGCACCTCATACAGTATACGGTATCTTTTTTTGCTTCACCTTGAGTAATGGATAGTCATTTATTATAGTCTACTTATTCACATCCAAAAATCATCATGTCAGATTCCAGATCCTCAGCTGGTGAAAACTATGGTAAAATCATTCAGATAAATGGGAGACTGTCCCAGCAATGTCCACATGGAACATCAAAGCATGCAACAGAGCTGGATGATGAGAATGAAATCATAGTTACATCAACACCTTTTAACAGTAGAAGCAAAGTGGATATACCCCTTTTTTTTGTTTGTTTGTTTCTGTGGGGTTTGGTTTTTTTTTTTAAGACTAATTTTAGGTTTGAAAAATGTAGATGTGCCAAATAAGAGAGGTCATACAAGACTGCAAACCATAGAAATCTCCCATGATGTATACAGTTTTATTCTTGAGTACTGCAGAATTCATGGGTAGGAGACTTTGATCCTATTAGCACTGCATGAGTGAAGTGCAAGTCCATAAGAAAACAGAACCTCAAGTTATGCCAATGGGTAAGTCAGTTCCATAAGTAATTGTCTTAGGAAAAAAAATAATTTCTTTCAGAAGGGACTAAGGTCATCCATGGCTAACTGGAAAACAGGGTTAGTCTGTTACATCAGCTCCTGATGGATCTGCCTGCAGCATTTTTGGTCCCATGTTACCTAAGGACATACAATGACTATAATCTTGTTCTTCCATCCATCAAGCATACCCAGCTCCTGTCCTTTAGGATATGATGTAGTTGTCCTGTGACACAGGCTACTCAGAGGGGTCTGCTGTGAGT
The DNA here is from genome assembly GCA_013400555.1 of Jacana jacana. Classification (NCBI taxonomy): domain Eukaryota; kingdom Metazoa; phylum Chordata; class Aves; order Charadriiformes; family Jacanidae; genus Jacana; species Jacana jacana. The sequence continues at coordinate 17,157 of VZTM01028432.1, read as the reverse complement.
TCATGGCCTTTGGAGCACATCCCAATTATTTTCCGTTTTCTCTTATGCAGAAAGTAGCTCTCCAGCTAGAATGTGGATAGAGAACTTCCAATGAACTATTTCTGAAATTATTTAAGATCCAGAGGAGATTTAATGTGAGGATCTGAATATTGCACAGCTACTCTGAGGACTTGCAGGCCACTGGCATCCCATGCTGGGCCTGAGTCATGATGTGCATCCCAGTGAAACTTTTAATGCATTGTGAGTACTAGTTAAGGATGGAGGAAAGGAGGCAGCATGTTACAGGCATAGAAAGAACTGGTCTTCAAGCTAGAGCTACAGTACAGAAGACAACTTTATTCTCAGCTGACTGAAGCTCATAGTAACTTCTGCCCTTGGGCTAATTTTTTTGAAGTGCAGAGCAGACCTTCCTCAGCTCTGATTGACTTGTCCACTGCCATCGGTGGCAGCAGCAGCAGCGATAACTCCTGGTGCCTGTGCCTGTGTGCAGGAGGGCTCACTCAGCTGCTCGAACAGCATCTACACATCACCTGGGTGGAGTGACTTCTGTGCTGCCTGCTGTTCATGGACCACAGTTACAGAGCTACAGTTTAGGGATTGTTCTTGTTCCTTAGAGGAGGAACTAGAGCTGGTGAAAGCAGCTGCCCTGGAGAAAATGGTCAAGTTGAGTGCATGGATAAAGTGCAAGGGCGGTATCTGAATTTCATTCCTATTTTACCAGAGGTGTCTTTTGGGCAGGTGCTCTCCCAAACCTTTTAAGTTTTTTAAAACACATAACCCACCTAGAAGTTAATGATTTAGACATCTTCAAGTTACAGAACCTGCACATCTTTAACTTCCTATACTTTAACCATAGCAGAATTCATTCCTATTTTATAAACATAAATAGACTAAAAATTAATTGGATTTGACTGTAAAAAATCTTACATAATTTATGTTGGCTTACTTGATCTAGAATGAAGTCTATGACACTAGTGAATAAAAGGATCGTCACTCCCATGGATTGTAAAAGCCAAAAGGAAAGCACTCATGAGAGATAAATAATGACTTTCTGTGTGGTTATCCTCCCACAGATAAAGCTAACAAATCTTAATTAAAAAGGGGAAAGACAAATTAATAAATATGCCTAGACTGATAAGTATGAGGCCAAAGTTAGAGTCAATTTAATGAAACTGTTAGACATACAACTCCTGGGTAGTTAACAATGCTGGGTCTGTGATAAATTCATGGTCTGCAAAGCAGAAATGAGATATTTCTGTTACAAAGACTGTACATAGTATATATATATATGTAACATTTTGTGAAGCAATGCACTGGATTGTACATTATGTTTTATGTTTAAATAGCAATGGTTTGTTGTCTGGTTAAAACCCACTAAGCAGTTATAGTCTCTTTCATCATCCAAAGGGTTTTCAGTATCTAACTTTTTCTCTAGGGTTCTGCCCCAGAAGTTCAGGGTGCAGGCTACAGTAACATTTCAGTAAAAAGACTCACAGTGAGAAAGTTCTCACAGTGACTAATTTTAGATATTGTACTTTCAAGGAAGCTACTTAAAATATGTTCAGATTTATTTGTATGGAACTCCAAATTGTGATTCAAGAAGTAGGACTGTGCAAAGGAGATTAAATAGCAAACAGTGTTTGAATACTATGTGGTTGATTTGAGTCCTGCATCTGTTCTATTCACATGAAATACTATTGACTTCAACTGAATTACTCTTGATAGAAATCTACCTTTAAAAGTGCAGTAGCCTCCTAAGCCTGCATTTAACAAAGCCAGTGGTAGATCTTACTGAATACAGCATCAGTCTCTGCTTCTGAAATGGCATTTCTCCATGACTGAAAATGCAACACTGAGGTCTGCAGGTCTTCGCTGTCAAGGATCCATTTTGGAGGTGTGTGAAGGGAGGAAGCACCTCCCCCATGTCAGGTGTCTGTCCTCCACTCTTGCTGCTATTCTATCCAGTGCCCCAGGTGCCAGAAAGCTGACTTTAGATGGTCTATACACTCCTGCCTTAGGCTTCTTTTTCTAGTTGTACCGATATAACTATTTGGGATCTGTGTGATAAATCACAGCGTTGATTAATCAAGGTTAAAAGGGCTCTGCCTTTTTGTGTTGTGCAATGAGCAGGGAACACCTGAACAGCTGTCACTGGAAAGGATGGGGTTGTGCAGCAGCCCAAGCAGAGTCGAGACTGCTGTGGTCCTGCTCTCGAGCTGTTCCTGGGAGGCAATCTAGTTGTTGCTCCAGCTTTTTCAGTGCCTGGCATTCTCTGAATCAGCTCGCTGCCCCCAGAGATGGGATGGCACTGCAGCTGCACTGCTTTGTATCAACCTTAAACTGATGTGGATGCATACTAATGCTGGGAAAGATTAGGGGTCTTCATTGCCTGCTCTTAATGCTGCACAGACCAGTGCACCACTGGTAAACTCATGATGGATAGCAAGGATGAACTATTGCTGTACAGGATTTTTCCATCTGGTCCTCCATTTTATGAAGGGATGAGGAACAGTTATTCAAATACAACCTGAGCAGCCAAATTTCACCTTCTGCCTGCTGAAGTTTGATGTAGAGAAGCAAGTAGTGACTGGTGCAGCTGCAGAGGTTAAGGAGGGAGCTACATGGTGCTCTGTGGCAGGAGCAAGGACTAAGGGTTAATAAGATAAGGAGAAGTAGTTTAGGAGATCAAGGAATCTGGTAATAACTGCTGTGGAGGTAGAGAAATTGTTTAGCAAGCTTGTATTCTATGAGCAGGGCCTAAAGAGAGCTTGCATATCTCCAAGGTGAAGTTCAAAGACTGGTGATATTTTTGGAGACTGGTTGACAAAGTTTGTCAAGTCAGAACAGTTTCCAGGTCTGTATTAGCTTTGAAAAAAAGGAGTTATCTTTTCTGGGAGATATGTTTGCATTTGGGAATGGTATACTGTCCCACAATTTTGTTTTAACTTCAACAGTCTACATGACTTCTTGCTTTGTAGGAACTAGAATAAATTAAAATAAATGCAGATCTCAATGGAAGGAAAATAAAGAATGGAGTGAAGGCTTTGATTTGGATCCTTCTCTGTGTTTCACTATCATATTTTGATGGAAAAAGTGTGAACTCTAAAGAAAATAGTTGCATTTTCTTTGTTCAAAAGTCTGCATAAAAGCAGCTTTAAGGTAGAGGATTTTCTCTTTTCTTTCCTCCATTTCCTTTTTCCTTTTCATTTTCCTTTTTTCCTTTCCCTTTCCCTTTCCCTTTTCCCTTCTTTTCTTTTGTTTTTTTTTCTTGGAGCAGAGATTTCAGCTCAGTGCCTGTGAACTATGGCTTAGAGAACACTCAGAAATGATGCTGTGTGGTTGGTGGTGTTGCTGACATTGCCACCCTCCACCACCCTCTGCTTCATCTTCATGCAATGTTGTTTTGGGGGTAGTTTCCTTCTGTAGAGACATTTTCGGTTCAACTTGTGCTGAAAGTGTAACAAAGCCAGCCATGTTTGGTGTCCAGAGTGGGTGTGGATGTGCGTATGCAACTTTTACAGCTTTGCTGTACTTGACCTGGTGGTCTCCTATGGAGCCTGAGAAGGCTAGAAGAGGTTGGGTCCAGCAGACCCTATGGTAATTCTTCTCAGGTGGTTGTGGAGACAGTGGTGCCTTCAGAGGCTATGGGCCAGCCCTGGTTCCACCAAAGCCAATCATGTCAAGTGCAGGGTGTTGAACCTGGGATGTGGCAATCCCAAGCACAAATACAGGTTCAGCAGAGAATGGCTGGAGAACAGCCCTGAGGAGAAGGACTTGGGAGTGCTCGTGGATGAGAAGCTCAACATGAGCTGTCAATGGGCACAGGCAGAACAGAAAGCCAACCGCATCCTGGGCTGCATCAAGAGAAGTGTGACCAGCAGGTCATGGGAGGTGATTCTACCCCTCTACTCTGCTCTCGTGAGACCCCACCTGGAGTATTGCGTCCAGCTTTGGAGTCCTCAACATAGAAAGGACATGGACCTGTTGGAACAGGTCCAGCGGAGGGCCACGAAGATGACCAGAGGGCTGGAGCACCTCTCCTATGAAGACAGGCTGAGGGAGCTGGGCTTGTTCAGCCTGGAGAAGAGAAGGCTCCGGGGAGACTTAATAGCAGCCTTCCAGTCAGAACCTATCGGAGAGCTGGAGAGGGACTCTGTCAGGGAGTGTAGTGACAGCACAAGAGGTAACAGTTTTAAATTGGAAGAGGGGAAATTTATATTGGATATTAGGAAGCAATTCTTTACTGCAAGGTTGGTGAGGCATTGGAACAGGTTGCCCAGGGAAGTTGTGGATGCCCCTTCCCTGGAAATGTTTAAGGCCAGGCTGGATGGGGCTTTGAGCAACCTGCTCTACTGGGAGGTGTCCCTGCCCATGGCAGGGGGTTTGGAAGTCGATGATCTTCAAGGTCCCTTCCAACTCTAACCATTCTATGATTCTATGATTTGGACTTGGGGTGTGGGGAGCCCCAGACAGTTTCTTGGCAACAGGGAGAGTCAAAGTCTTGAATCAAGTGTGCTTTGGGTCTGCCTTGGCTATTATAATCAGATCAGCTGCCTCTTCCCCTCTCTGTATACATATGATTTTGAAAGAGGGACTTTTAAGAAGTACTGAGAACATACCAGTTCTTATAGTGACAATAAGGGAGGGTGTTTTGTTTGGGTTTGTTTTTATCCCAGTGCTGCGGAGCCCAGGGTCGAGATTTCTTTTTTTCCCAGAGAGAGAAGAAGAGCTACACAGCTCCTTGCCAGGGGTGTCACATCATCTGGATGTTGGGGCAAAACATCCCGGCAGTTTAGGATAACGGGAGACCTCCAGCGGCTGTTTAATTGGCCAGCTCTTGCTCGGGCTGGACCTTGGTTTTTCTCCCTCTCCCGCAGCAGTTCCCCAGGACTCGGCGTTGTCGCCTCGCTCGGCGGTAGCCACTGCGGCCGGGATCTACCGTATTGAGGTTAGAGGGTGCGGTGGGGGAGCAAACAGGGGTCCCAGGGGTTGCTATGGGGCCGGGGCGGTGAGAGGNCTGCCGGGACGGCGACGGGCACGGTCGGGGCGGCTGCCGATTTCCCATCCCGGAGGGCAGGGACCGGGAGGGAAACTCACCTTGGGTTCAAGGTGTTTGGCGAGGGGCTCTGCGCCGCGGGGACCGGCTCTCCGTGAGTCTCTCCCTCCCTCCCCTTCTCCTGTTAACGCCCCGCAAAGCTGCGAATGAAAGTCGCTCGGTCAGCTCACCCGCTAATTGGCTTTTTTTTGGTGGTGGTGGTGGTGGTTTCGGAGGGATGGGAGGTTCAGATGGTAAATACTTAGGGCTGGGGCTCTGGCTGTCAGAGCACTTATTAAGTGTTGTGAGTGGAGGAGAGGAGTCCCTGGAGCATTCTTACCACGCTGGGTCAATGTCCACTGTCACCTCTACAAGCGCTTCTGCTCTCGAGGTGTCAGGGGACATTCACCGCTGCATCATCAGATGCATCATATCTCTGATATACATATGGAACCTATGGAGCTTTTTGAACAGCTGTGTAACTTATTCATGAATTGTTTGGTCTGTGTTGCCGCGTTGCCATGATTGGAATGTCAGTTCAGGGATTCAGGGAAGTACAGGAAAACTGTAAATCGAATTTAAGTAGGCTACTAGCCATTGAGCTAATGCCAAATGCTTGAATGCATTATTTCTTAGTCTCTCAAAACATTAGGCAAAGAATGAAAACTTGGAATTTGCTCTCTTAAAATGCTATGATCTATAAAAATCTAAATGATTCTTGGGGGCTGAACTGCATGAGTTTAGTGCTCCTGAGGTTGGTAGAAGGACCAATTTAATTTATTCTTTTTGCAGTGGGTTTGAATATATAAAAATATTTAAATTACTGATGCTTGTGACATCTTAAAAAAATCTGTGTCTGAGTCTTTGAATATTTGTTAGAAAAGTTAAGGTTTGGTTGGTGAAGCTACAGGAGATGGACTTGCTCCTCACTTCTTCAGCACCTCATAAACTGGTTAAACTTTGACCTGAAAGAAAAAAAAAAAATGTTTCTTAGCTATTGAATACATCTCAGCTTTGAGTTTCCAATTGCTTTTTGTGAAATCTAAATTCAGTTCAGGTGATTCTGATAAAAAGAAAGTTAAACAGCGGGGAGCGTGGTTTTATTCTCACATAATAATTGATAACTCTTTTTGATACTTGTCTGCAATCCAGCTTGAGTTTTTCACTTAGTCAGGAAATACATCATTTGGACACTGAGTTATAACCTGTATAAGTATTAGTGACTTATGGAGGTACCTCTGTTATCTTTGCTTTGGAACAAATGGTTGCTGCCCTGTAAACAACCAGAAGCATTTGGATGTGCACTGTATGCAAAGACTGCTCAACAATGATATTGCTAGAGTGATTCTGAGCTGGTTTGAATCCCGTATTTCCCAGAAGCTATGAAATGTTAGGGGAATATGGCAAATCCAACCATTTTTAGCTGACTAAGCTTGGGGTCATCATAATGTTTTTATCTTTGGAAACAAGGCAAGATCTGTAGGGGCCAGTAATGCATATATTTTTAAACTATCTGATAAAGACAAAGACCAGCAAAGTGTGAGTGCTGGCAATTGTCTGCCTTGGCTTTTGCTTCAACTTGGGTGATAAAGGGATAATGGCACTTTTCAGGATAATATGTACTAACCTTTTTCTGCACAGAGAAGCAGTATCTGTGAGGGATAGTGAGAAATATGTTACTTGTGCACAGCTACTCACACACTTGGACAGACTTTCTCAGAGCTCTATAAAGGCTGATAGACAAGGAGTCAGTTCAAAGTGTCTAACTTCCAGGTGGTGGGATGCGAAGCCTTTGCCTGCCACAAATAGGGAGTGTATGGCCTCAGCCAGGTTCAGGGTGCAACAGGGATCTTCTAGGAACAGTTTTTTCCTTCAGGTTAGGGAATCACAAATGATTCACTCTGGCAGAGAAACCAGCTTGTAAAACAGAGTATGGAATGAAACCACAGTGTAAAGGAGAACTAGCCAAGGTGGCTAAAGACTAAAGGCACCTGTTCAGGAGACAAACCCAATGTTAAGCTATTCTCCCCTTCGCCTCAACATCCCCCTCTTCACCCAAAACTGAGTACTTCATTCTTCAAGAATAGATGTGGAAACACTTGGGAGGAGACATAATCTAGATGGGGTTAGTTTTGCTGAAAATGTATAGTTTTAATGTAGGTCTGTGTCTGGTTCCCTCTAGTGCCCTGTCATGGTTCCCCATGACACTGGGCCTGGAATCACTCAAGTCTGAAGAACTTCTTAGAGCTCCAGAAACTGGCACACATGGGAAAAACCTTGAAGCAGCTTTCCAAGCATCCTGCAAGACCTCAGGGCTAACAAAAATATCATATGAGACTTAAGAACTGATCCCTTACGTCACGGGGAATTAGACTCCATGTGGTAAGAAATCTTCAGGCAGTGAATGCCTCTAAGCCTGATGCCATGAAGAAGATCTGGGAGCTCTGTTAGAACTGCCCTGGAGGAAGGTCATGGACAGAGAGATCTTTATAGTTTTCTCCTGTGACTTGGTGCAAGCCCTATAACCTCGAGAGAATACAGCCAATAAAAAGTTTTAACAAAGGAATGTGAGGGAGAAGACTGAAGAGATGTGCAGTCTTCATACCTGTCTTTAAAGTACAAAAAGCTGCCGACTGGAAAAAAAAGGAAAATATGTCAGGTGGACAAGAGAGTAGAATAAGGGACAGCTAAGAGAAACAATTGAGGACAATAACAGACACAGAAATGATGCAGTTAGAGAACAGGATTTTACCTGTACCTTTAAGAACATGGTCAAGGTAAATGAGACAACAGAAATTATTGATTATTTAAGTAAAGAGCTTGAGGGAGAAAATTAAATGTCTTAAGCTTTTGGTGTAAAGAAAAGTATTTTGAAGGGATGATGGACTCAGCGTGAGAGCAGTTGTGACTCATCTATGGACAAGGAAAGATGTTTCCTGGGCAGTAAAGACTGATGTGAAAGAGTGTGTGAAGAACATCTTTTCTAAGAAAACAGCTATAAACTCCAAATAAATGAGGAAAAAATCACAAGAATAAAACATGTTCTCTGGTGAAAAATTAGCAAGACATGAAAGGGTAGTTTTGAAAAAGAAACTTTTCTGGAGTCGAGCTTATGAGTCTTGTAAGTTATCAAGTTTGATTTAGAGACAATGTAAACTGTAGCCTCAGTAAATTTAACCACCTAAAACCAGCCTGTAGTTTAATGTAGAGAAAGAAAAATGTTTGGTATTGCTACAAGCCCGGTGATGACAGTGCATGGGTTGCAGTTGAGACCTCACTTCTTGGTGATAAATCCACATCTTTCCCTCTGTAGAAGAGGATGCATTATGTATTTCTCATCATGATGTGCAGGAGGTAGATGTGCCCTGAGATTGTGCAGATGTTCGACTAAATACTGGTACTGAGCTCAGCAGGAAAGTACAGAATATTTTCATGGGAGTGGAAGTTTGACTGGTAGGTAAGGAGGACAATATTTTTCCACACCCTTCATCCTGGGAGTGGACTGGGAGAGGAGATACATGAAATAAACCTTTTCTCATTTATTTGGAAATGGCAAATGATGAGAATAAAAAAGGCCCTGAAGAATTGTGGATGGGTATCATGGTGCTGAGAGACTTGGTGGTAAACTAGAAGACAAATTTATCTTTGAGTGTGGAGCAAGGTGTAAGTAATTATACAAGCACATTGAAGATCCCTTGAAGCTATCACAGCTCAAGAGAGAAGTTTGGTAGCCCTAATTGTCAGTTCTTTCCAACACCTGTTCACTGTTTAGCAGAAATCATAAAGAAAAAAACCCCAAATGTTATGAATTACAAGATTAAGACTGGAAAACAAAACAGAGAACTTGACTATTTCACTGTGCAAATTTCAACTGCCCAAATTCTGAATTGACTGAATTCCCCAAATGACTGAACACTGGAAGGGGCTGCCCAGGGAGGTTGTGGAGTCTCCTTCTCTGGAGACATTCAAAACTCACCTGGACACGTTCCTGAGTGATCTGACCTAGGTGTTCCTGCTCCGGCAGGGGGATTGGACTAGATGATCTTTCAAGGTCCCTTCTAATCCCTGATATTCTGTGATTCTGTGACATTCCCTACAAGAAGAAGCAGCTTACTTGTAATTCAACTCTCAGCCTGTTTCTCAGGGATCTGTATTTACCATTACTTTCTGTGGGCAAAATGCCAGAGCAGTGAAGCTTCTAGAGAGAGCCATCGTTTATGAACCGATTTGCTGATTTGAGGTTGTGGACCACTGAGCTGGGCCTGCTTCATATTTAATTTGTGCTTTCTGCCAGTGTCTGCAAATGATGCCTTTTGCCATTTGTACAGAGACTGTACCAGATCCCTGCTGTGAGTGGTCAGGTTTTCTTGTGGTGCTTCCCATCTCCTACACTTCAGAAGCTTCCCCAGGCCTGGCAGAACAGTGGTTTGCAGCAGCAGCTGGGCTGCAGTGTGTGCATAGTTAGTAAACAGGGGGATTTGCGTGTTGGCACGCCCTTTATATTTAATTTGGGTAAGGAACAGAAGATGCTGCTGAATGCAGAATCGAGTTTTGTCTCACTGGTGGTATTGACATGGAGTAACTCCTGGGACATGGTGGATATAGAAGGAAAAAACAGCCCAACAGGGCCCAGGAGTTAACTGCTTGTTTAGATAGGGCTTTAAAAAGAAAAAACTTATAATTCCTCACTGTTCAGAGAAAATGAGCTCATTTGGTGGGGCTGTAGGCACCTGTTCTGCCTGTTCTCCGAGTGCTGCACAGTGTTTGTCTGTCAGCAGTGTAACTGCTGGGAGAGATGGCAATTTGATCAGTGCATGAGGTTCTAACATTTACAACCTACTGGGTCTTTTAATGCTCTCTGTTAAACGTGGGCAAAAAAACTTTTGATGAAGGAGTGGAAAATCTATAAAACTATCCATTTCCAAAGCCACCAGTGACTTCAGAGAGATTCCAGGTTTTATAAACAGAATAAATAAGCAAGCAGAACTTTTTCTGAATTTGTGCCTGGTTCAGGAGCAGCGCCAGGGTAACAAAGATTTTATAGTGTGTAGGAAACTGAATGGAGGGAGTGTGAAAACTGTAAAATGAAAGGTGACTAACTCCAAAACTAGCAGCTCCTGTTTCCAACCATCTTCAAAAACTTTGTATATTCCTGTTTTGTTTGTTGGTTGTTTGTTTTTTTAAATGGATGATAACAAGAAGGCACACTGTGTCCTGCATTTTGACTGCTTTGTTAGTGGTTCAGATCAGGAAAAGCATGAGTACCTGCTTCAGAAACCTACCCAGTGTTTGTGAAGTAATTGGTAAAACCCCATTTTTTTCCCCATGTGCATTGTTGCTTTTCAAAAATGTCCTGAAATAATTTCCATTATGGATTGAAATTATTTATTCTGTCTGTGTGATTCTGTGTGCCTGGATGATGTGAGATCCATGAAAATTCATTTTGCTCCCCATGATACCTTTTCATCATGTTTTTTCCCCCAGGAATAACACAAAGAAGTCTGTGGATAATGACTAACTCTTGGTTTTTGAGGAAATCCTGGAAAATGGAGAGATCTTCTTGAAGTGGGAAAATTCACAGCTATGTCAGGCATATTTGAGAGCAAACTGTTACATGCAATGTGAAATTTCTCCTGAAAGAAGATCTCTCTGGGACAGGAAGAATGACCTGAAGTCTAGCACACCACTTCTGCATGCAGTATCATAACGGCTCAAAGGTGAATTATGTCTTACTGCTACTTGGAGAGCAATTTGTGTACATCTCTTGAAAGCTCTAATCATTTGGGTGGGTGATAGAGGTGCAATAAATGTAGCAATAAATAATTTCAGCTGCCACACTGAAATTTTAGGTGGGTTAAAGAAATACTAAATATTGATAGAAAATATGTTCTATATCTTGTGGTGAGACCATAGCTGACTGATATCAGAATTTTGTGTGTTTCTGCCCCAGAAGACTCCTTGTTGAGGTCAGGACCCTGTATGTTGCTCTGGCTGCCTGGAGAGTCAGGTTGGATGAGCAGGAAGAGAGAAGCCATGGATCTGTGACCATGGGTTTCAGAGGTCACGACCATAACTTTGTCAAGAGTGACTGAAGGATAAAGTCCAGGATGCAAAAATGTGAAGGGCTGTGAGCCTAGAGAAAATACTACCTGAAAGGAAGGAATGAAAAATATTGAAAATGAACTCCATTTTTTAGCGCAGAAGTAGAAGAGCAATATAACAAACAGCATTTAATCTATTATTTCAAGGCAGTTGCAAAGAGGAAGGGGATAATTCATTTTGGGGAGTCATCTCAGACAGATCAGGAAGATGTTAGGAAAATTTTTTATACATATTTATTAGCCTGGTAGAACACCATCGTTGCCATGGGACTGTGGGGTCTTCCTTACCAAACACCTTTGCAAATGGCTTACAAAAGCATCTGGCAGAATACTAGTGCTATGAAGCAGCAGCAGATTTTTTGAAGTGTAAATGCTGTACCCTACCTTTTCCTATGCTCCAAATAAAAGAAGAACTAAACAGTCTCCTTCTTTTCCTCTGTGGTTCATTTTTTCTTGAAGTTTCAAATTATTTCTTTTTTGTGAAGATATTTGTGGTGGTGGGAAATAAATGCCTTTCTCATACCTATACTACATATGACCCAGTTAACAATAGGACTCTTTTCCACAAGAAATCTTTAATGCATTTTTAATTCATTTGGCAAGGAGCATTAGAGAAAAGGAATTAACTGAAAATAAATTTAGTGCCTGCTTTTTTTTGTTGCTTTTTTTTTCAGAACTTGTTTTTTGTTTAATGATCATTCTTCTCATATATAAAAACAATTCCAACTATATCTAACCCTTTCTGAGGTTGTTACTGAAGTCTATCCAGAGCCTGCTTAGATAGTTTAAAATTACTTAAGTTGTGCAAAAAAATGTTTATAAACATTTTTGGAAGACATTTTTTCCTGTTCTTATTACTGATGACTTTACAAGATTTGCCTAGGTATTGCACGTTGTCATAGTGCAGACTTAGTGCATGCATTCTCATAGATAGGAGTGTGGTGTATTTTAAGGTACAGCCATAAGGTCAGATGAAAGCTGAAACACTCTTTACTGCCTAAGATTTTCGTTAAGTATTTTCATAAAACTATATAGACAGCAAAATTTTGGGACATTGGCATGTTAGTTTTGATGATACCGGAAGGCAATTTTTTACCATTGAGTTTCAGTGGGACTTTTTTCCAAGTATAGACATTCTGGTTCTTGTTCCCACAAGTGTGTGCCTAATGTTTATCTGCAACTAATGAACTAGAATCATTTTTATGGGCTTAAATTTGTAAGTTGTAGATATCCCCAGAAAAAACAAATCTGAGATAAACTTTCTGCTTAGTGAGGTAAATGTACCACAGGAGTAAAGAAAAAACACAGCAACTGATTCAATACTGTTTTTCCCCACTTATAAGCTGCAGTACTTAGTTCTCAAGGGAAAATTGTTAACAAACCTTGTTTTCCTGGAAAATCTCAAACCCAGATTTTTTTTGTGGAG
>VZTM01028431.1:8337-28884 GCA_013400555.1 Jacana jacana | reverse complement strand
TTGATGCATTTCATCAGGCAGGTCTAACAGTTGCAGGTTTGGTAACAGGATATTTAGGTATGTCTAGATGTGCCTGAGAGACCCTCCAGTGCTAAAATGGGGTTTTTATGAGAAGGCAGCATCCAAACATGAATTGAGAAGAATTACGAAGAGGGGCAAGGGCAAGAAATATTGGTGTGACATTTATTCCAGAAAGGGAATTAAATCCAGATTCCAAGTACCTGTCTTCTTTCATCTATTTAATCTGTCAAATTTGTCATGGTTGGTAAAAGGAAAAGTCCTATTACTTTGTCCCATTACACCCTCCAACTCTGTGCTATTCCTTGTGCATGGAAACACACTGGTGCTGGAGTTTTCACCCTTACAATATTTGTGCACCTTCAGAAAGATTTATACCAGCCTAAGAGAAAAGGCTGGAAGGCACCTTTCTGTAGTAGAAAGTCCAGAGTTCACCCTACACTGCTTGGAAACTGGGGAAAAGCCTAGGAGGGATGTATTTTGTTTCTTTCTGTTCCTGAGTCAGCTGTGCTTTAGTTCTACAGGTCCCAGTCTGAGGATCTGTATGTATAAGACTGGTATTTTTCATGTTAGAGGAAACACGTCTGTGAGCAAACTGTAACAGTCTATATAGAAGTTCCCACATGAAACAAGCAGTAACTATCCCCATGTCAATCAATTCAGCTTCCTGTGCTGCACGTAGCATGCGACAGCTATTGTTTCTGCAGTACTAGAGAACCTTCCTGCCTACACAGAAAGCAACTCACACCAGTCTCTCAAGGCTTTCACTGCATAACATCACAATATTCCTTTCAATATTTGCAGTTGTACTTGAGTGTCCTCCTAATGCCTGACTGTGGTTTGACGTAGGTGTTTATGCTTTGAAGGGAAAAATGCCCTTACCTCCAGTATCTTTTTCTTTTGACCTTCATTAACTTTTCCAGCCAAGCAGCAATGTGCCAGCGCATTCTGAATTATATACTTATTGGATTTAGCACTGGGTTCTTTGAAGAGCTTTGGTCCTATGGAGGAGGAAGGACAAATCGGCAAAGTTAATCAATAAGCGAACAGAATTACTTTAAATGCTGTGAAGCACTTCTAGTATAGATCTTTGCATGCATAAAAATACAAATCCAGGAATAAAATAGAATTAGCCTAGAGACCACACATTTCAAACAAGTGAAATGTCATTCTTTCACCTGTTACTAAATTTGCTTACAAATGTCTTTCATTATTAAGTCATTATTATTGGCAGTTTTCATAAATATATTTTCTCTCAGAGGACCTTTTCTATCAACAACAACGTTTTGCATTTTCTAACTAAAATTTTAGTCCAGGAGGGAGAAAATTCTTACTTTTATCTACACCTGTGATTTGAAGGATGATGAAGCCGATGCAGTGCCTAAAGTAACTGTAGCCTGTCCACCTTGGAATTCCAGAGATGTTTTAGCCAGATCCAGAGATAAAAGATCAGGCCTGACACTTGTCAGGTTGTTTTGTCTGTAAAAAGACTTGATTCTCTGACTGAAGAAGAAATCTCCTCTGTTTTAGTTTCTGCAATATTCGTGTACTTCTATCAAGACCATTTGTAAAAACCAACAACTACGTGCCAATTCCAGGTCTTAGAAAGCAGCATAACGTAACAAGCAATTATCAATTAAGTGTAGGATTAAATCCCACTTTGTCTATGCTTTGGGAAAAAAAGCCTAGAATCAACACCAAAAAGCTGTAATTTAACTGACAGAGTAAAGATATTAAAAGGTGAAGAAAGCCTTCTGTTCAGTTCCCAGGAACTGTATATTGCTTAATTTAAAAACAGGTATTATAGAATAATCATTAAAAGAAGATCTTCAGCAGTATGATTCTTCATGAGAAAACACTGCAAGACCATGCAGGCAACGTCTCCCTATCACTCCTGCAATTTAAATTTAAATTTAATAAACTGAGGGAACTCTCATGATTTAAAAACTGCGAAGTACTTTCTGGTTCTCAGAGTGAACACTTTGTCTCTCCAGACTGTAGTCATTTCAGCAGAGAAGAGTCCTTTCGAAACAAACATTTGCCAGCACTGACAGAGCTATGTAGGCCCATCGACCAAACCCCATCTCCCTAAAACTTACAGAAAATACCTAAGGTTATTTTACTCCTTCACAAACAAAGTGATGTTAGGCAGCCAAAATTACAGCTTTTATAGTCCTGGTGATGCAAGGTCTTTTCTGTGTGTTTCAATGTATACTTGGAGAAAAGGGACGAAGATACCATTATTGTTTGACTTATAATGAATTAGAAGTCAGATTCTGAGGTTTTTAATAAACAGCAAAGGATGTTTGGAGACAAAGGACGCAGAATATTTACACTCATGTTACTAAGCAGATTTTATTTCAGTAACATTTCTATGAAAGTGTTAGGAAACCAAAGAAAGATAATCTTTTAACACACAGAGCCATCAATAGCCAGGTACTCTTTGGAGTATTGTTGCCACTGACCTGTGTATTCTGTAGCAGAGGCAACTGAGGAGGTTGTAGATGCATTTTCCCAATCCTTTTCTCCATTACGACTGCCACAGCGACTTGGAGATAAGAATCCTTCCACAGACTCCGACCTAAACATTAATTTCACAATCTATTAAAAATATTACTGTGTTCAGCAGAGAAGCATTCTAACATGAAAGGAAGGCAGACTGTAATAAGGTTTTGTATGTAAAAACCAGAAAGCTGGTTCTCAAACCATCAAGGAAATTGAAAAGTCAACTGAAACCAGCCGCAGGCATGTCAGAGGCGCCATGATAACACAACATGTGACATCGTAACACGTAGTACTCCTTGCCAACCCCCTTTTTCTAGTTTGCCTTTCTTCCCTGTTTCCTATTAAAAAATAGTATTTCTCTGAATAATTGTTACACAGAAATAATTATTTTATTCTGAATTATATCATAGATTTTGTATATAAGATTAAAAATTTTCGGTTATTTTTTTCTCTTTTTATTTAATTTTCAGATTATTTTTTTAATGCAAATTAATTTCTTGTGTTTGGAAGAGGCTGAAGTCCTAGTGAACATTTAATACTTCCCTGTACAACTGCTAAGGGGGGAAAAAAACAACAGAAAAGAAGCTTCTGTGTTAAAAAAGGAAAAGAAGGTACGTACCTTCACACATGTTTAATGAAACATCCACAAGTTGAGACTTAAATACCAGCAGGTGAATTAAAGAGGCATTTTGGTTTGACCTCATTTATAGCTGCCCAACTGGTTTACTTGGTAAAATTTGTGAAACAAATGATCTAACACGGCTTAGTTCCCTAATGCCTAACAGTGGAAACTATCAGTGCCTCAAATCAAGAACACAGACCTGTTCTTGGAGTACACTATAGGTATATATATACACACACACACATTACCTCTTTAAAAATCATAGTAGTTTTGCATAGCTGATTATCAAATTTTACTAAATAAATAGTTGTTGTAGCTTTACCTTGGTGTTCTCTTGCCTGACTGCACACTCTCATTGTCCCCTGTATTCAGCGATGCCAATGAAAGACTAGATACTGAAAAAACACGATAAAGCTGTGAACCTGGATAAAAACAAAGTTAAGGCTTATAAACCTATGCGAGTAGTAGAGTCTGTTCATTAGACCCAACACCAGCATCAGAAAGTCGTTAAGAGCTTTTATATATGCGAGTCTTAGAGCCTTACACGATAGACCTGCATGCATATGTGGTGCACTTCAGCTAAACGCTTCCTGACACCCAGCCTTTTGCAGCCCCTGGGATGTTCTCAGACTGAGCCCTGATGTGAAGCACGGAGATGGGGATATTGGCACCATGCAAATCAAAGAATGTAATCAGGGTTAATAAGCCCTTGTGAAAGGGAGCTTAAAAGATTTAAATTAAAGATTGGGATGGATTCTTGGAAGGCGTTAAGGGAACAATTTAAATTACACTGGAAGATGGAGGGAAGCAGCTCGAAAAAATGCAGGAGAGAACCAAGGGTATACGATGCTGTAACAAAAAGGATCACTGAGCAGTCTGGTTATTTTTTCTAATTGTAAATTGGCAGTACTTCTCCCAATGGTTACTGCAGTTATGCGGTGTCTAAAAGAATGCTAGGTTGCTCCATGTGATTAGTGTTGCTGTGTTAACAGCTGTACACGCAGTCTGGAAGTGAGCAAAAGAGAAAAACCCATGGGATACAAGAGTAACTTTTTGGTTTAATTTTGTTTGTATTAAGGGGGAGTTTAAGTATGCTCACCTCATAGTCACCATTTTATTTACAGTGGGGTCTCTTATCTCCCAACTCTCACTCATTCTTAGCTCTACAGGTGCAAGAAGATTGGTGAAGAATACATGGGCGTGTAAGAAACTTGTGACACAGGTTGGTGCTTCCACTGAGTTTTCATACAGTTGACCTTTTTGTTTGTTGAGATCTATATCTCTCTGCACGCGTGCATAGCAGGTTAAGTGACGTTCACCTTTTCATTTCAATTGGCAAATTTTGCTTTCCAGTTTGGCCACGTGCAGCTTCAGTTTAGCACAAGACACTGATAAATGCACGTGCTTGTTAGTACCAAAACCCAAGCTGGTGTTTTAGCATGAACAGACTCTTTTTCCACATGAACATTTGTTACCTGGTGGACCTTTGATTGGTGTCTTAGGTGACTCAATATGATCTCTATGGATAGATTTTGGACGCGGCTTTTTTTGTTTGATTGAGAGGGAACGTGGCTTTATGACAGTATCCATATCTTCCATAAGCTTTAGTTGTTTCCTTCTCATATATTCCTGCTTAATAAATTCTCGCCGTGCTCGTTCATCCTCCTTTTTCTGACGTTCTTCTTCCGTTTTGCGTCTATAAAAATTATGGCATAAATTCAGGAGTAGAAACTTTCCAAACGAACGGTTTTAGCTGGCACAGTGAGGGCAACACTGGCGTCAGATTTTTTTGAACTTTGGAGTTCTCAGACATCAGAAAGTGGAACTAGATTTTTAAATTTTTTTTTAGTTTTCAGACAGTTTAAACTTTTCGGGACACTACTAAAATCAAAGCCATGTTTATGAGGGAGCATTGTGCATTTGTGCCAAAAGAAGCCCAGAGTGACAGGCTCTCCCTCAGAATATAAAGTGCTGGGCATGGTAGTGCTCTGAGGAGCTTCACTCAGGCCAGCAGGTCTCATATGTTGAGCCTGAGGTAGAGACTGATGCCACCTGCTGATTTTGCAGGACCAGCTGCCGTGTGTCCTCAGCTGGGCTCCTCAGCACATCTGGCCCTAGGATAGGTTGGATATTAAAATGCAATTGACATAGAAGCTACACTTTCAACTAAACCAGACATTTTTACATTCGCTGTTACTGATCATTTGGACCAAGACACGTAGTTTTACCTTGTCTCTTCCTTCTTATGCTCTAGTTCCGCTTCCAGCTGCTGCTTTCGAAGCAGAGTCTCTCTTTCCCTTCTCAAACGCTTCTCCAACAATGCTGCTCGTTTCATTGCCATATCGTTTTCTGCCTTTTGATCATCCTAGCAGCAACAGTGTTTGAAGGAAAAGGACCCAAAACCCATTAAGATCTCTGAATTCAGCAACTGATTTTTCCCAAGTCACTCAACACTTAATTCTGTACACTGGGTTGCAACATCCTAGCATAATTTTGCAGTGTTTGAAATAAGTTTATAAAAAAAAAAATTCTTAAGACTACTAAAAGTAGAAGACTACTTTCACAAAGGACTTTTTCCTTCCTAAGTCAAGGAAGGAAAATTCAACATTGATATAAGAAAACTTGCTAAGTCAAATATTTCAGTGTAGGGTCAGATCCCGTGCTGCATAAACTTCTGTATTCAGCCTCCAAAGATTCTGTGTGTATGGAGAGGGAAGTAATTTATCACAAAAAGCAGTAACTGTGCAGTATATAAAGGTAACTTCTGCTGATCCAGCCAGGTGTTTTGTTAGAACTGAAGAATGCTTCCAGACAAGTAAGGCGCTTCTCAAATATGTGATAGGAGATTTTGGGTATTCCGAGATGGAAATTCAAAATCTTGATCACTTTCAGCGTCTAGACAACAGGGAGTGCTCCCAAATACCAACTTCAAAAGGTTGTCTCAAGAAGACTGTATTTCCTTAGCCAGCCAAGAGAGGGGAAAAGGCTCTCCAAAGTACAGCTCAGAGACATTCAACATTTAAAAAAAAAACCCAACGCAGGCTGTTAAGTACTTTAAAAACTTTCAGATAAACTCAGGTGTGGGTTAGGGAAGTAAAGGTGAGATGTGAGCATGTTTAGTTAAAATGACCAAAGCTCATGTTAAGAGTAAACCTACATTCAAGCATGCATTGTCTTCACCAAAACCTCCAAGCACTTTTCCACAACTATGAATGGAAAGGGATACTCTAGCACGCTCACAACTGCAGTATGGTAGATTCTCACCACTCTCATGATGCCAAATTAATCATCAAGTGCAACAGATATGCATCTTGTTGCTTTGGCTTCAATGGAAAGTTATCACTGAAATCTATATCTGAACTAGGAAGTCTCCTTTCAAAGGAAGCTTAATAGCAGACAAACACATCCACTAGTTCTCTTACCTTAAAAAAGAATCCACAACACACTTTCTGGTCATCCTCAAATTGTTCTCTGTCACTCTCACCTTCGTATTTCTCAACAGATACTTCATTTTTTTCTGGTGGCTTCAAATCTGATAAGGAAACTTCAATTAAGTTAGCTGTTTTGGGAGCTGGTGCTGGTAAAATCGGTTGGCTTAGCTGGTCTTCATTTGGAGTGAGGCAGACAGTTTCTGTGATTGGCTGAGATAATACTTCAGAAACATTAGATTCAATAGGCTTAATCTCCTTTTCCTCCAACTTCTGTTCACCCTGTTTCAGCAATTTTGGTCCTTCTTCTTTTGCTACTTCTTCTGTAGGCTTGACTTCCTTCAAAAGATTTCCCCTTAACTGAGGTTCACCTATATGGTCACCATCATCTCCAAAGCAAACAAATGATCTAGTTTGAATGGGAACCTGACTCGGAGAAAACCTCCTCAAACGGGGAAGACTATCCACAGAACGTGGGGCAGTCAAGGTACGATTTAGAGGTGTTATTTTCAGTTCATTTGGCCTAGGAGTCCTTTGCATTTTAATGTGAAAAGAGGCATTCTTCCTGTTGGAAGACTGTGGAGACTGATGTGTAGAGCGAGGAGACTCTTGAGAGAAAGGCGCAACAGGAGATGGAGCTCCCATTTGCCTTGATGAAGACTTAAAGTCCCGAATCTGTTTCTGAGGAGAAGGCTGAGGAGGAGAAATAACCCAAGCCTGTTGCTCTCTCATCTGCATCAACATCTCCTGTTGAAGGGATAGACGTTGCATTTCTTGCTGTAGGAAGTGTAGGGAAGAGTTTAGCTTTTCAATGGATTTTGTATATTCTAGGATATCTCCTTCACTAAAATTTTCTTCTGAGGGACTTGCTACATCCATAGAAACAGCAGGAGATTTTAACCATTTGCTGGGTGCATTCTCAGGGTTTTCTTTTAGTAATTCCGAAGTCTTACTAGTTTGCTCATCTGATTTTTCAGTTTCTTTTTCTTTCAACCGATTAGTGTCAGTGAATACCTTCTCATCTTCAGCTCCTGCTGCCTCTTCTCGGAGAGGTGACACTCCATCACCTTTCTTTTTCACAACATTAAGAAATGCTGTTCTTCCCATTTTCTGCCGCTGCTTTGTGAATGCAGCTTCAACTTTCTTCTTTTGAGCTTCAATGGCTCGCCTCTTTTCTTCTAACTTCATCCTAAGATGTACCATTTCAGAAGCCAGTAACTGTGTAGTGTCTCTTCCTTGAGGAACAGATGCCTCCTCAGGAATATGAGTCCAGGCAACCACATGAGGGATATTTAGTTCAGAACCTTCTGGTGTGGTTTTCTGAGAACTGCTTCCACTGCTTCTACTATCCGTATGATTCAACTTCCGGAATTTTTGCTCTGCAAAGCTAGTCATTTTAACCCCTGAACTTGAAGAAGCACTGCTGCCTGCCTGTGATTTAGTACTTACTGAGCTGGGGCAGGGACTTAACTGATCTCTGTGATTGCCAGCTCGCATGTCATAATCCTGGAGAAATTTAGATGGCTCTTCCATGTCAGAGTCCATGCTTACAGTATAATCTCTCAAAGAAGAATCCTCATCCATCGTCTCTGGAATATCTTCTGAAGGGACATGTATTCCAGTATCTACTTCTGTATTGTCAGTCACAGGACTCAGCGCACCTTTTGTGTCTGTAATTATATCAGGGGTAGACGGATTTGGTTTAATGTTTGAATTCAAGATGCTCATTTCCTGATTGTGAAGGAAGAACCCATTTGTAATTTGGTCTGACTGGACAACTCTGGGAGATCTTTCAGTGTCATGAATTATCTGCAAAGCCTCTTCAATGCTTGGTGTCTCAATCTGATTGCCAAAATCGTCCAGAACTGCCCTGTTTTGCAGAGCTCCGTTTGGAAACCTGTAGCGGCTACTCTCATTGGCATTTTTTTGATTTGTGCGCAGAGACTGACTGGCCTTTGTCTCTCTCTGAGCTATCGTGTCCTTTTCCTCTTCCAGGTCTTGGTTTTCCTCTTCTCCGTTTACTGGTTTGAATGACAGATTTTTCCTGATATGTTTCGGCACGCGGTTGGTGTTCACGGTGAGGCCTTCATTGCTCACAGATCTTGTCATTCCTCTGCTTGGAGCAGATGCTGGAGTGCTTTTTTCTTTGTCAAAAGAAATGTCAAATGAAACTCCGTGCAATGATGACCTAATAGAGATTAGAAAAGTAACTGAGCAACTCGTGATTAATAATAATGAAATAGTCACATTCAGTCATTCCGCTTTAGAATGACTTAAAGACTGTAGTATTAAAGGCAGAGCTAAGTGTGCTGTATTTTACTGAGCTTCACGTATATTTTATACACATATGCACATATAAGTATACATATATAAATATATCTATTTAATAAAGAGATATAATGAGTGAAAAAGAATCAATAAAATAGAATATAAAAACATTTTCTTCAGAGACACCCAATGCTTTTTTTTTTTTTGAATAAATTCTGCCCAATTTAGGATCAGAAGAAAGGTGTGAAGAGACACAATTTATACTCACTGAATAACCCACCACTAGAACTTTTACCACTTTAATTTACACCCCACAGAATAAGAGTTTATCATCAGTTTAACTGAAAACCAAGGCATTCTACCTGACTGTTTAAGTACTGAGCTCATTAGCCATTTTACTCTTACCACTTTTAGTCGACTGCAGTGAATAAATGTGAACATATTTCATGCCAACAATTCAAATATCTAAAATATACCTCATTTCAATGCAAAAAAATAGATTATCTTTTTCTGATTCCAGAGTTTTTAATCCATGATATGGTTTTCTCTTTCTTTTTCTACCTCTGCAGGTCACTTACAAGAACTCTTTTTACAGGATTCTGAAACCCTAAACTGTGATGGAGCATTTATTACTATTTATGACCAATAAACAATATGTTTTTCACCTAGTCCTATGGTAAGACTACTTACCTTTTTTCTTTGGGCCACGTCCCTACATGCCCATCTACGTAAGACATTGACGAGGACCTTCGGATGATTCCTATGTAAAATTAAAATAGAACCAAGGTAACTAAATTGCAGAATTATTCTAATATCACCTTCTGTTGCTTTACCAAATGAGATTGCTTCACTACTTAGAACACTTCAATGGCAAAAGAAAAAAAAGAATTTTGTATTAGGAATACAAGTAGACCAACGGAGACAATTTAATCCTGAATATATATTAGACACTTCATGGCTCAAAGAATTTACTACTGAGTAAAATATACTACAAATACTTGATTTAAGCCATATTCCAAAGAATCAAACCAGAAGTAAAACTAAAAAAACATACACAATGTAAGAGGTACAAACCCAAACTTCCCATTTGTACATTTTGTAAATTACAGAACTTAGTCCTTAGCTTTTCCTGTAAAGCTCTCCCAGTGATTTCTGCATAAATGATGTTTGGATAATTATAAGCAAGACAGCAATTTACTCCTCAGAGGACACCTTGTCTCATTGCCTCTTCTACCCATTTGTAACTTGTTACCTGGAACAGATGAATAAGGCTGCTGGGGCGTATGCAGTTGGTGAGATGGCTTATAAATCGGACTTTCCAATCTACCAAGAAAGAGACATGAACTTAGAAATAATACATCAAAAGGGCACGTTACAAAAAAGGGCAACCAGTCCTCAAGTCCTGGGCCAACACAAAAACACATTTCTTTTTTGTGACAGGGAAGAAAGTGAGATGTGATTATCTTCTTGAAATATTAATTTATTAACTAACTAAAAAGATAACACCGTTATTACCTTTAACTGGACCTATTGCAGAGAGGTTGGTAAGTCAAAAATTCATACGGTTTTTTCTCCTATACAAATGATCACAGAGCGGTGTTAGTTTTGTTAACATGCTTGTCTCCTGATGCTTTTCACACAGTTGTCATTATTAGAAGGTTCTTTATTTTAGGTTTGATTTTAGGAAGAGAACCAAACCTAAACATGAACAAAGGCAGTTCCTACTGCCTCAAAACTGAGTGACTGCAGCTGATATCACATACTTTTCATGCATCTCTTTCCAGTTGCTTAGTCTGAAACTTCTACTTTGTGTCTAGACTGCAATATGCATTAGAAATGGATAAAGGAGATTTTTGTGATAAACATGATTTTATAAACATGAATAACACATTGGCTACTAAACCACTATATTACAGAGATTTCCTCCACTTCTGCTTACCCCACTTTTTCTGTTATTTTTGATTCCTAGAGAAGAAATGCCATAGGCCAGCTGTGTTAGTTCAGAATTGCATTCCCGGAATTCAGTGTTTTGGTCACGGTGCTTCTTCATGATCAGAACAAAGACACATGCATTTGTATGTAAAACAGTTCTAAAGAAGCCAGACTTCAAAATCATGCTGGATTAAATCCTTTCATGTTTTGAATTTTGTTCACTGAGCTGAAAAGCACAATCCACAACTCCCTTTTTTCCATCAGTAATTTCCAAAATGCTCATTTAGTGCTTTTATAAACAGTACACTGTAGAAATATTTCTAAATAATATTTCTGGGAAGGATACTCACCTCAGTTTAAGAAAAGTGGTGTTGTTTAACCAAGAGCGAGGGTATCTTTCATATGTATGTATTACTTATTCAAAATAGGTTCTCAAAGTCTGATTTTTCATGTTAACAACACTGCACACACTAGCTACATGACGTATCTGTTCTAAATGGCATTTGAGATTTCAGTGAAAATAAAAAAAAAATCCAACAGAAAAAGAATCTCTTTAAGTTATCTTAAAAGAAAAGCATGCTTTCAAAATTTCATTCAGCAGTCTGGGAGAATTTGCTACCACAAACAAAATCTATGCACTTCATTTTCCCTCAAGAAAAGAGTGATTTTGGCACCATGGCTGTGGTTCCATGGCAACCTTAGACATCATAACTGCTCGCCGCCACAGTCCCACTCCCTTCTCTGTGCTAGGTCTGGCTCTTCATCCCATCCTCTCAGTCATTTCAACAAGCTAAGCCAACAGAAAAACATTCCTTTTTTCCAACTGGTTTACATTTTTCCATCTTTGTGCACTGAAATGACAATATCAAACCCTCAAGGGGGAAAGAATGTACAATCTGGACAAGGAGGATGGCCAGGACTGTGACATCCTGCAGTCAGGTCTGTCCTGCAAGGGAACTTGCAGCCCATGTGTTAGACTCCAATGGTGTCTTAGCCCTCCGCCACCTTTGTCCTACAATGCAGTGAAGTGTCATCAACGGTGGATGAAATACAAGGGTTTATGAAGAAAGATATTACTCTTTCTACTACTCATGATTGCTCTCATAATACTCCAACACAAAACCATATCCATCACTTGTAGAGACATTAAAACAGTGTTGTGATGAGCTAGCACAATACGTAATCCACCACCCATAAGGGGTTTACAGTGATTTTTACTGTATCTCTGAACATGTCTCAGCAAACATAAGCAATACTAGAAAACACACTGGTGGCCACTTACAAATGTAGTAGTTAAATTTCGAATGGTCACGGCACTAAAACATAAAAACTGCTAAGTGTTTATGAATTAAATTCAGATGCTTATCGTAAAACTTCCTATCAGACCTCTTCAGTTTAAAAGCCAGAACCATGTGCACAGAAAAATGTACACATTTATTTAAAAAGTAGATATATTTGGATGAAAAAGACACTATGTTGCTGACAGAACTTGTCAGGGTAGGGATAAATGCAGGGTTAATGGCTTCAGCAGTGAGGCTTAGTTTTACTTTTTACGCAGTCAAGGCTACAGACAGTGTCTATCAGCTACCAACTACATTTAAAGAAAATCTTCCCCACAGTCAGCACTGCAGCACACAACTCCGCTTCTTTAGTTGGGTTTTAAGTGCAACTAACATATGATTCTTCATAGGACTTCTGAAAGGTAAATCACTGAAGTTTTGTTCATGAAGGGCTCTAGAAGAGGGACACTGGGTTGGAAGGCACAGACAAATGGTGACTGTTACTGCAAACCTTTCTTTGCTCTGTAGGACAGTTGTAGTTACAAGCCCTCTGTTGGACTGCCTGCAGTGGCTTTGCAAGCTGTGAATGGCCCTTGGGAACTCCTACTCCAAAAGATACATTCAAAAATACTGTTTCTTGTTCTCTGCTCAGTTTACACTAAAATAACTTCATTGTCTACAAGGGAAACACCTCAGATATAGACAGGAAAGACAGATTCAGAATCATAGCATTTAATGATAGTAAGAAATACTACTCCCTGATTAAAGTCAGCATAAATTCCTAAATACTAACAAAGAACACCAAACCCAACCAAACACCCTTGAAAGCACCACCCAAAACCATAAGAAAAGCCTGAATAAGATTAGTTGGGTTGGTCACTAACAATTTGCCAAATATCCAATTAAAATGCTAATTTTATCCTTTTCTTCTCTGCTAGTTCAGACACAATCAATAAACCTTTGCCCCCAAATTATAAATATACCCCTCACCCACCATGTTCAGATCAGATCACTGGAAGGCCTTTGTTAGCCTGTCAGAAGAAAGATTACAAAGAAGGCCTAATGTGCAATTTCTTCCTCCTATCAAATGTACCATCAGCTAAAGAACACAAGGGAAACAGGATGCTTTTTATAGGGCTTCCAGTGCTGTAGCAGTAACATTGAAAATAATGTTTCACAAAGTTACAAAAAAACCCCAAAAAACCAAATAGTGCAAACATATTTAATAAAGCTGTTTGCTTTCCATTCTTGATGCTCACAGGACTTGGCAAGTTCATCATAGCCTAAGTGTTTATTTTTACTATTTATTTGACTTTCATAGTACTTAAGTACCATAATCAGACCAAACTAAAACCATCACTCAGTTGTTTTCTTGTTATCTTAGCTTACTCTCTTTACCAATTTTGGGAAATTTGCTGCAAATTCTGGGAAAACAGCTATTTCAGAGCAGACTTAGTCCGTAGTGGGATCTGCAACAAAATTCTACGGATTACATTTGGTAACTCAATCCTTGAGCATTGCAAAAAGGCAACAAAACTTAACAAACACACATGCCCCTGCTTGATTTTGAACAGATAGGAGAAGATGGTGAAACAGTATTAGTGATTCTCCAACATTACCTGGCTACGAAGTCGGAACCAGACGGGCCATCCACATAATTTCTTCTGTTAGCATTCAAGCTGTGAGCAGAAGCGACGTCTTTTGCAGGTTCAGCTGCCAGGAAGAGCAAAGCTCAAATTATTACATTTTAGTATTCAGTTCAAATCCATAGCAGGAAAGCTCTCTGAAATAAGCTGAAGTAATGATTTCCAAAGATTCCAAGAATTTTCATTGGTTCCATTATTTAGATTAAACCCCAATCACTTCCTTTTAGCTTTACGTCATCCAAAGCTCCCCTATCAGCGCTGATTAAGGGAATAGAGAATGACAAAAATTACCAGAAAAGGGAAGAAATAATAAAAAAAAAGAAAGAGCCACAAAATCAAAAGCAATCTTTCTAGCATAAATTAGTATTTTTCTTCTGGAAGAAATTTTTCTGATAAAACCTTTTTTACCCCAAGCACTTAAATTGACTTTGCAGCTAGGAAATAGTATTTTGGTCATATCCTAAATTAGTTAGCAATATTTAAAAGATTTAAATCTGATTTGTACATACCATAAAAGATATAAATTAAAAAAAGGGATAAAAGCCACACAATGTGAGTCTCTTCCAAGCTCTTAGAGGACAATCACAGCATTACTGTAGGGATGTTTAAGTTACCATGACTCTGCACTAATTAACTGATCTCTAGATCTACCTGCGAGGTGGATTTGTAAATTTGAGAATTTACAGATAGAAGACTGCATTTGCACTCAGCTACAAAATGCAAATTTACAATTAACTATCTGTTCCCTTTCCCTAGATTTATGTTCCTTTCTCTTGGTATCTTCTCAGCAATACAAGCTCTTCAGACTAAAATCTGTTCTCGGCTCCTTATTAAATTTGTAATCCCTGCATGGGCATAAATGGATTCTAGGTCTGCTTAGGTCAGGAAAATTTGCAAGTGATTATACCACAACAATTTAAATGAGTTTTTGGTAACAGACAACAAAATCTAATTATGATTTATGAGATGAGATGAAGATTAACACAAGGAAAGAGTACTTTGCTCCTTCTTTAAGGGGGTTTTGTGCTATCAAATCCAGTTAACTAAAATATTCACAGTATTTGGGAACACAATAGCGATCTGTACACACCCATACTAAAAACATGCATATTAAACCTGAGCCTTAATATAGTTACCTTGGGGATGTGTAACAACCCGAGGTTGTACAAATGATGGCTTCACCACTTCAAACCACCAGAACAACTCTGCCATGAACACCATGTAGTTGCTCTACAAAAAAAGCAAACAAACAAAAAAGAGAAATTGATTTATGTCAAAACACAAGCCTGCAAATAAACAAGCAGCATTCAGGATCCGCTTCTGCATTCCATCCAGTTGACAACTTATTCTCTACTGATTTCTTAGAAAATGAGACCAGCAAGACTGATTGTAGCACCAATATCTAATATGCGTAACTTGACCAGATTGCAACTGTTTGGGTTGAAATGTTTCATAATAAGCATATGCCCAGGCCTGATGTCCAGCAGGCAGGACAGAGCAGTACAGGATAGCTGGAAAACCATGCTTTCAAACAGATTAGCCAATTCCAAAACAAAGACTATTGAAAACCCCATTGTTCTGCAAGGCTAGGCAATACAATTTTCAGAGCTTTTTAACAGGAAAATCTCTGGTAGCCCTTACTTTCAATGTAGGAACTTGGATTCTGATTTAAACTTTTGTATCAAGTACATGCTCTTTGCCACATTGGTGAAGATCTACCCAAATTTACAAGCCTTTAGTTTTAATGCAAAATAAAAACCAGCAGCAGCATTTGTTCAACGCAGGTTAAAAACAAGATAAATAGGCAAGGTTGCTCACATTCAGAGTTTAACTGTGTATTTGAGCACACCTGGTGTATGCCCACAGAGGATGTATCCAGACCATGTAAGACTTCCATTTAAGACTTCTTTTGACAGAT
This sequence comes from Jacana jacana, assembly GCA_013400555.1. Taxonomy (NCBI): domain Eukaryota; kingdom Metazoa; phylum Chordata; class Aves; order Charadriiformes; family Jacanidae; genus Jacana; species Jacana jacana. The sequence goes on along the minus strand of VZTM01028431.1, from coordinate 13,267 downwards.
TCACTATGTTTTCAGTTCCTCAAATGCACTATTTTTTTTTGCCTTAAAAATGTGTACCTCAAATCTTGGAGTACATGCAAATGTTTGACAAAAATTCTAAACAAAATGTCAGTTTATTTCAGAAACAAACTACAGGGGTAAGAACATATTGTAAAGATAAATTAAAAGTTACAACAAAAATGTTTAATATTAAGTGAGATAATTAAAATTCTGTGTCAGCTTGTTTTTCCAAAATCACCAAAGCAGTATTTACTGAAGTAAAAATGAAACCGCTGGCTGCACATCCTGCTTACAACTGAGGCTACTCTAGATGTTTGATGGTGATACATCATGATGGAAACTGCATTTGCTCAAGTTATTTTTAGTCAGAAAGGCATGTTAATAACAGTGATCAAAAAGGAAGACTGATGATACATAACTTCAGTTTTTTTGGAAAAAACTAACCGTGGGCCTGCAATAATCCTGCTACCCAGAGCTAGAAAGAATGTAGGTATTTCCACAGATTATGCCAACAACCATTCTAGTAGCTCACCACATGATCATCACGTGCACTTATACCAAAAAAAAATTATTCAGAAGCATTTTAAAATATTCAGAAGCATTTGAACAGCACTAAAATAATAACTAAGCACTGAGCACTTCAGACCAGCTGAAACCCCCTGAACAGCAGATGGCAGACTTGCAGCTTCACAGCTGCTTTTATTTGCTGACCGCTCCGATTTATTTGTTCCTGCATTCCTTGCTTGTAGGTAGTCAGCTGTACTACAGGTTACCTTTCATCTAGCCTATCTTCTGACACTGCACAATGAAAACCCTCCTGGTTTAACTGATTATGGAAGGTTTATCTTTTAGAAATTTTTCCCCCCCATATTCTTATTATAAAATCTAAAGTAATTCCTTGCTTCTGTTTCAAAGGGAGATAAAAAATAGATTACTTTATAAAGGTTTTAGAAATAAAAATATTTCTTTAGTATTTCTATTCCCCCCAGTCAATTTTAAAATCTCAATTCATTTTTAAATCAAATAAACTAATAAAAATAGTACATTTAATCTTGCCATTTAAAAATAAATTATATCCTTCTTATATTTATAGGTTTTAGATCTGCATCTTTATAGAATAACACCTACAAGGTCATATACACAAACAGTTTGTAATCAGGCTTGACGTCACTAAACTTGAATGCAAAAGCTGCCACAGAAGCTTTTAGCAATGTTCTCAAAAGGAGCATAAAAATACATTGTCAAAGTTATATAGCAATGCACGTTAAAGTCTCTGTTCATCAGGGCAGGGTAGCCAGTTACCTCAAATGTAAATCCACAGTTTTTATAACATCAAAGTACCTATATAAATGCGTTAAGACTGAAGAAAACTGGAATGTTTCAAACTCCCTGGAGAAGGCCAAATTCCAGTTCTGTGTACAATCCACACACTACCAGTTTGTCCCATCTCCTGCCACGTGCTAATAAAAGCCACAACAACTCAAGTTGAGAACTCCAGTATATCTTGTTTCAGAGCAGAACGAAGAAGTGGGAAAACAGGCTGATTAACATCAGTGAAAGCAAACCACACCGCTTCCCTGTAAATAACGTCAGGAACATTTGGTCCCTTCTCAGGAGGGAAATCTTCTCTTAAAGAATTGTTCCCTGGTTGAATCTTCTTTTTCATTCCCAACCCTGAATCCTTTTAAACGAGACAGATGGGAATAAAATTCCTGGACTGACTCCCACCACGCATACCCACCATACGTACTTAAGTGCCTCACCAAACACAGCCAGCTGCTCTCCCAGGTCCCTCAGGAGTCCATATGCACGCTTGCAGAGACTTCATCTGCAGATTCCAGCTTGGGTTAGCAGCCTGGTCAGCAGTGGCTTTTTTCATTGAGATTGGAGGGAAAGGTCTACAACGCTTGTGCGTATCGCATAGCCCTTAATTTCTAGGATTTCTCTATGTGACATATCTGAACACTATTCTCCACATCTCAGAGGACACGGTGCTGATTACAGCTTCTGCTTACGTTGTCTGCAAAGTCACCATCGACATTACATCAGAAAATGCAAGTATTCAAAACTGCTCAAGTGCAATTTTTAGTATAAATCAATCCTTTAGATATTGTATTCTCCTGCTCAACTTAGCAGTTATCTACCTGCTCTGGTTAGTAATTAAGTGCATAAATAAGGTACTTATTCCATGTGCTTAGCTGTGATTCTGCACAGTTAAGAATCTGGCCCACATTTAGGTCAGAAGAACACCCTTCACAGGTAAGAGACCACAATTATCTCTCAGATTTGCTTCATTTCACATTCAGAAAGATATCACCCTGAATAAATGTGCCTTCTGCGTGCGTTTGGGTGATCAGACTCCACAGTTATCAGACAACAGCAGCCAAAGAGGGAAAACATCCATGCTGAGGGGCAGCATGTGAAAGACTCCCAAGAACCGAGAGGCTGCAGAGACTTGTGGCCCAGTTGAGTTGCCAAGAACCCATGTGCTCAAGAACAGCAGGACTTGGCCAGATACGTACAAAGCCATCAGCACATGCTAGTGTCAACAACAGGTTGTATAACCCTAACCCCACCCACGAGGGCAGGAGCAGACAAGTAGTACGCAATTATATGTAAATACACACCTAAAGACACAAGTGACCTGTTGAGAGACTTTCTGGACACCTTCCCAGAAGCCAGTGGTGGGCCGATAAACCCCAACTTCTGGGAGGCCAGTGCCCTCCAACCCAATAAAAATGAGTTTGTGTGTGAACTGTGTAAGCAACTGAATTCATTGTGAGAATATTTAGCTTACTAATAATCAATTCATTCTATTAGTAATAGCAGCTGAATCAATAAAAGGTGTTCTAATATTGGTTGTGATCTGTGTCTCACCCTCACCACCCCTCTATCAATGAAGAGGGAACGCACAGCAATACATGTGGATTAAACAAGTAGCACAGTTTTAAGATCACTATTTAAAAAAAACCCAACAAACCACAACAAACCCCACAAGTTTTTGAAGGCTCAGATAAAGGAACACCTACAAAAGACAACAGCTGCGTGTAGAGTGATTCCATACCAAGTTCCTACATGAGCTCTGAATTCATGGTAAATGCCACATGAGTCAAACTGTCAGCACCCTCTTTGCCAGTTAACCTCATAAATGACTTGTTCTTAGGTCTGAATCCTATGGTTCTATTAGAATTATCTAAAAATATCAAGACTGTAACTAAATATGACCAAAGATAGTTTTATAAATACTTTGAACATATACCTCGTGTGACAAATGGAACATGGAAGACATTTGTGGTTTTTTTCTCCTATTCAGGGATCATACATGTCCTTTACATGATCTCTTCTTACAATGCAGTGCTAACCAACTCTTGGGCCAAAGCAATAAAGAAGTCTTTACTGTTCTGCAGGGTGGTTTGTGCTTCCTGTGACAGCACTTTGTGCAAGTTCTTCTGTTTCTACAGACTTGTTCTTTAGTTAGAACATCCATGTGTCAAGACACAAGAAAGCAAATCTCGGTTCTATGTAATTTCCCAAATACAGGTGGAGAACAAGGTATTTAAAAAAAGAAAATCTTTTCTCAGGTATAAAACTACTTCCAGAAGGGAAATGGAAGGATCAGAACAAAAAAAACAATCTGTGCAACTAACGAGAGATCCAAGGTTTTCTATTCTTTCCTCTTGTTAAATACACAGGGAAGACTCAGAAAATATTGTGATTATTTTTATGTAATCTCTCTGTACTTGTGTTTGCCTGTCTCAAAGGAAAACAACCAGGAACCAGTATGGTCCCTTGGTGGTGCCTCAAGCATCCATGGAATGTATTCAAATATTTTTTTCTTTAATATCAATAGCCCTGCCTTAGTAAACATCTCATGAAGAACTTCACAAACTTATTTTTCTTAGAGGAAGAGAAACGGGCAAGTCCGGAGCAACGAAACTCACTTTCTTCTTCTTTTGATTATGACACATTAAAGCTGTCTAGAAAGCCAGACAGAGCCTATTTCTTCTCTGTGCTAAACCAGAACCAAGCCAATAGTTTAATTTGCTGGAAAATATGAGAGTTTATATTAAGTACTCTGGATGCCTGTTGAGTGAAGTTTAAATCTTTGTTTCTGTGCATTTTGATGGGAAAGCCAAAAATGGGCCCAAGCTCCCTGGTCAAGTTCTTCACCAAATTTCTGCATCATAGACTATCTACAACCCACCTTGATTTAACAGAACAGGATACTGCAATGTGCCCAGTAAAGAATGCAAGGTATGCACTTTGTGCTTGATCACTTTAAAAGAGGGAGGCCCTGCTCCTTCTGAAGGACTAGCAGGAAGTCAGAACACCTAGTGTAATTTCTAGGACAACACGAGGCACAGCATTGTCATTCCAAAAACTCAGCTGTAATTTTTTTCTTGAGGCTTTACCAGTAATATATCAGCAGTTTGGGTCTTTTAATTCCTTCTGGCACCACTACGAATGCAACAGACTTTTAACCAAAAGCATAGTGCCACCTACTGTGCCGTACAAGTCACCCTAAAACAAATCAAGATTTCTGCTGATTGTTAACAAAGACACATGCTTCTATAAATCCTAAAACTTGGTACTATACACATTTTGTAGACTGACATAAAGGTGACTTCTACTAACCAGCTTAATTCAATGTTTAATATTTAAAATATCCATTTAGAATACAAGTTTTTTCAAAGTGATAATAAAATTATTTGGAGAATATGTACATTTATTAAAACTTACTTTAATCAGATGCACTGAAAGACTAAGAAAGAGCTCCTTTAACTGTGAATTTATTTTGAAAGCAAATTAATTCTTAACATTGGAAAAACAGAGTTTATAGCACTAGCCAAAGTTTCCGTGCCAAGTTTTAGAAGAAAAACTTGGCAGCCTTTCTTTGTAGCATTTACATCTAAATAAGTATCCACACCAC
>VZTM01028427.1:55137-86823 GCA_013400555.1 Jacana jacana | reverse complement strand
CCGGCGGGCGAGGTGCGGCGCGGCCGCCCCGGAGATGCCCTTGTGAGGCAGCCCAGGGAGGGGGGTGTCTGAGGCGACAGGAGTGCGCTTCCTCGGAGCTGCCCCTCGGCGGGGCAGAGGAAAGCGCCCTCCCTCCGTTCACAATTAAGAGGAAGGCGATGGAGGAGCTGAGCGCGGATGAGGTGAGTCGGCGGGTCCGGGGCCTGAGGGGTCGGCCGGGCCCTGCGGGGAGAGGAGGCCTATGCTGGGCCCTTCTCACCCCGCGGGGGGGGCCGTGTGTACGTGGATAGGGGTCGCTGAGGCGCTGGGCCTTTGCCCGCTGTCCGTGTTGGGTGTTTTTCGTGTTGCCCCTGACCTGCCGACCCCCGGCCAGTCGGTGGGGTTGAATTGCTTGTCTCCTGGTTAATTGTTTATTCTCTGCTTCCATCTGCCAGGTAGGCTTTGTCTGGAGGACGTCTCCTGTCTGTGTGCAGCGCTAGGCGTTCTGGATGTTCTCTGTGTGTGTGATTACCAAAACCCAGAACCTTACTTCTTAACGTGGCAAACCACTTAAAATCTTGCCTCCTCAGACCCTTGGGTGAGAAGGAAGGGGGATGTTTGCCTTGTCTTATATTTAATATAATTTCTTCTTGAAGCAGTTTGAAGCAGTCTTGCCAGTTTTCCAGTATTTTTTTTTATTTGCTTTTAAAAATATGTTATTAATCAATATCTTTTTCTTAACAGTTATACATGTTGTTATTCTAGTCCCTGCGCGTGGCAGGTGGGTGCTGGAACTAGATTATCTTTATGGTCCCTTCCATCCTAAACCATTCTATGGTCATGTTGTGATCAACAAACTTCTGACATGAAATAATACGAACTGTTTCTTCCTTTTTTTTTTTTCTTTTTTTTTTAATATAGACTAATGTCTTTTAAGTTTTACCTATTAATTGCAGGACTCTCAGATGATTTATGTTTTGGTATTGATCAGAATATAGGGAGATGCCTGCTGTCTCAGTCTAATGCCCAAACTGTGTGCAGCTTCATATCTCCCCTTATATCTCTAAAATAATATTTTCTTATTAAAATGTGTTGTTTACCTGGGTAGTGCCCTGTGTTGGGCCAGCTGCGGTATAGGCTCATTGCTGTACTTGTACTCCAGGGAGGATCAAAAGAAATTGTTTCTGTTCTGTGCTATATCTCATGGTGGGATTGTAGAGCAACATGGCTGTGGTTGTCACATTTGTATTCCAAAAAGTGAAGATGGTTTTGGCTATGCTGTACGTCATGATTTAGCAATCCTGTGTTTCAGCAGGAAGTACATGCTGTTTACTTGATGAAAGTCCTAAAACTCTGGAAGTGTTGAGAAAAAGAGGTACAATTCCCCTGTTGGGGGAAGCAGGAAAGAATACTAATGTTGTAATAGTAGAAGGGCTCTCTAATTTTATCAGTGTATTTAATGAATACTTTGTTTACATGCAAGTCTTCTGATTGTTAAACTACATCTGATTATGAGGTGTGTTATGATTAATTTTAGGATTATTTAACCTAGGTGAGCTTGTTTGTGTCACTGCTTCAGCAAATTACTGACATCATCCAAACCACTGCATTGTGGAACTGAGACTGCAGAAAATGAGTTCTCCAGCAGGGACTCGTGTACCTTTTCTGGCAAAATGTTTGTCTTGAGTGACTCAAGTGTTTCCATGTCTTTCTAATACAGGTCAGGTAGGGCTAAAGCTGACTGGTCTTTTGGTGATTGCTTGAGACAAGCTCAATCCTCTGTCATTTTAGGAGTCACTTTCTTATTGTTAATGGTTCCCTCATTGAAAAGTCAGAGCCAAGTCTATTGTAATATTCCTCCTCTTCTCCACTTTACTGTTACTTGGCACAGCGGACCTTGGGTCAGAGGTGCACTATATAGAAAAATAGCCTTCTAAAATACTTTATGTGACTTCTGTGCAATTCAGACTTACTATCTGGCAGCAACTGAAAGTGGAAAAAATACTTAACTGAAGTTGAAATGCGTAGATTGAACCATAATTAAGCATAAAAATAACAGATTGTAACTTAAAAAGAAGAGTGGCAGATACAATTGATAATGTCTTTAGGATATAGGATAGATTTTAGCTTTAGTAAGATATTTTCCATAGCTGTCAACAGTGTCTGTCATTGAATTTTTCTCAGCATTTACTTTGTTAAAGCACTAGAAGTTGTCGTTCACTACAGACTAATATCTTTAGGAGGGGAGAAAAAAAATTCTCTTTTAACATGAATTTTAGCAGGAGCTATAGATAGCACAAGATGAGGATAGGGAATGCATAGAAAAAAGCAGAATCAAGGGAAATGTGGCATAAAATGAGAGAGAATGTTGTGAACTTACCATCTTTTGACATTTATGTGATTTTTGAGTAGTGCTTTCTGGGCAGAGAACATGACCAATGTCACCAGAAAATGAAACATTTCTTAAACCAATTTACCATACTTTAATGAATGCAAGGAAGGTAAAGTTATCCATTCAAATTACCCTTTATTGTACAGGTTTGGAACTCTTCTGAGATTGTGGTGGAGTACAAAATTGCCTTAGTCTCATTAGGTGGCTGCCACTACAGCAAATGGTGATACACAATTCTTTTTTTGGCTGTCAGTGTATGAGCCTGAGAGACCAGTCTTCCTGGTTGTACTTCTGTTGGTCTGCTGCACAATTAAATTATCAGTTAACTAACTTTAATCAGGATGCTATCTTTACAATGTTTGTTGTAGTGTGTCCAGCTAACAGATTTTAAGAAGCCTAGTAAGATCCAAAATGTCTTTCTGAAAACTACTCTTCAAAGACCTACTCTAGATGTGTCCAGCAAAACCTGTACTAATTAAAAAAGTGTTCAACCTATTAGGGTTTTTATTTACTTTTTAAACCATACGTTATGGAGTTGTGCTCTGTAGAGAAGATAGACATTGTTTGCTCCCTGGCCTATGTAATAATTAGCAGCAAATAATTTGCCACTGTTAGGTGATGTAATGGCACATGACAGCTTTGCCATATGTCACTATTGTGAGTACTTATTGCTGGCATACAGGTATTATTGAGGTACCCTCAACTTGGCTAAGAAAACATTGTAAAAGCCCAGCTATGTGTGTTTTTGTGCTAATTTGGAGAGTCATTAAGCCTGAAATGAGAAGAGTTTGCTTTGACCTCCTGCAATTCGAACATGGGATATTTGTGTTACAAAAAGGCAACAGGTTGTAGCCTTGTTCCTGTGTGAACACTCTACTTCTTCCCAGTCCCCATGTTGTGCCCTGAGCATAAAGCCTGTCTTTCCTCCTCTTCATGCCCTTGAGCCTGAAGGGAAAGGAATTAACTGGATAGAATGTGTGCACCAGTTTTATGCCGTTTTCTCAAACTTCTCTTTCCGACTGCACCATGGCCTTCTGGGTATAACATCTTGGTTTCTCTCTTTTTTCCTCTCTTACTTAAAGCTTTCTAACCATCAGATCAGATTTCTGTGATAATTATAATTTTATGTAAATGTAGAGGAATGTGACAACTTGGGGTATTGAAGAACCAAAACTGGTCCTTCAGCAATTGCTTGGTGTACACTTGGTTGTGAAAGCTGTGTCTTTCAGTGGAAAAAATATTTAATGTTAGTTTGTTCAGCAGTGAGGAAGATAAGTTGCCTATTATCCTTAAAGGGGCAGGGAAAAACCTTGTGTTAGTTATAATTGCCATATCTTATCTAAAAGCAGCTCGGTGTCTGGGCAGATTTCCTTGTTCCGTGCCCTTTTCTGGATTTTTTTTCAGGACAGGTTACAGTGTGGGAGATGGGCCCGTAAGAGAGATGGGTGGTTGACAGACTAGGAGTGACAAATACAAGGTAGAAAGTTCATCTTGGTGTCCTCCAGTTTCAACAGCAATGATTGTGGCTGGGTTTGATGTAACTTTGGCATTGATCTGGCCAAGTGCTGTAGGTGAAGAAGTGCTGGGTGGTACAAGCGACCTCAATTATCTGCTTGAAGCTGCGAGATAATGAAGAGAGGTTTTGTGCAAATCATACCTTGTGAGGGGTATGACCTTGTTTGAGTATATTTGACTGTATTTGAGAGTTATCATCTTGGCCTTTTTCTCCTTGCCTATTTCCTTCTTAACTTCAGATTTGGAACTAGCAAGCAAGAACGAGTATGAACAGTTGTAGAAAGGTTTCACATCACATCTATTTTTCTTGCTTTTTATGTAATTAATCTTCCATCTTGCTCTTTTTCTCCCTCAGTCTCTTCTGCATGTATGGGCTATTTGTGTGTGGTTTTGTACTTTTTTTTTTTCCCTACCCCCTCCCTTCCTCCCTGCCATTCCTTTATCTGAAAAACATGGTTATGGATCAATTGAATGGTAAGGGAACAGCTTTTTAAACTTTAATTCAACTCCCTAATTTGAAGATATTTCAATTTAGCTGGGCTGTGTACTGATAATATTTTTGGTACAGCTTTGTGAGCTATGAACATTTCATTTGGATTCAGCAATAGGGAAAATTGATACGGGGACATCGAGACACATGGAGATGTTGTTTTCACAGGTATGTCTCTGAGGGGTGAGAGAGTTCTATAGTGGTGGTTTTTTGCAGATAAATATGGAAAATTAGGATTCTAAGATACAAGTGGCAAAAAATTCAAATATTTTTAAAGAACTTCTTAGAGACCCAGATATGAACAGCTTTTACTTATGGTGAAGCTAAACAATTTATCTAAGCAATAGGCTCCCCTATTATGCTTGAGGAAGAGGGATTAAGACATTCTACTCAGCCTTTTTTTGTCTTAACAAAAAAAAAAAGGGGCAATTTATTTTCTAGCTTCCTTCCTTGTTCATGTGGTGACACCTGTCATGGAGGGAGATGTAGTTCCAGACACTGTTTTTCCACAGGTTTTGAAGTCTGATTTAATGTGATCTGTTCTTCTTCCTGCTGGGGTAGGTTTCACAGGCCATTAGATGACTGCAGTAACGTAGCATAGACATTGTCTTGACACACATCTTTTGTTGGCTCCTTCCCTTCCTTGGCAGTTCTTTAGGATTAGGAGCAGAAATGAAAACCCATGCACTGTGTGCGATGCTTGAGTACCATCGTGCAAATTGGGAATAACATCAGTTGCTTGGTTTTGTAGGGAGTGGACACCCTCAAATACAATGCTTTTATTTTGTGCTGGGCCTATTTTGAGCTGAAAATGTCAATTTTAGGAAGAGATCTCATGAGACAGCCTGTGATTAATTTTTCTGTTTCATTTATGCTTCGAGTTCCACTTGAAGAACTTCTAAATGTTGAGTTTTGTAAGTTTTCCTTTGCCTGTTTATTTCTCATGCATAATATTAGTGTTCTGTGGTCACATGCTGATTTTAATAAGCAAGCTCAGAACAGTTTTCTGAAGCCAGATTTTGGCTTGCTATTAACATACCAAAACTGTTTTTAACTTCTCTGTGGTGGAGCGTCTCTAGGAGGTGAGAGGTTGTTGTTTACTCTCTGCCTTCCCTTCCCAAGATGCTTCTGTCCAGCAGATGAGTTGTATATTTTTAGTGCTGCAGGTCTGCTTCAGATGTATAAAAGAAAGCTGCTGTCCAGGTTCCTTACAACTGGATCTTCTGTTTTAGCATGGGTGTTATTAGTATCGTGTGGTGCGAAATGAAGGCAAAGGTCGTGTTCATATTGTCCCTTATATCAGATTAATGCAGGTTGTTTCATCAGTTGCCAAAATAAAGGGGGAGGAGCGTTCCAGGTTTTGAAATTGCTGAGCAGTAAATGTTAAACTTGTCTTGTGCAACCCTTTGAGGGACAAACACAGTGTTCTCCTGTGGCAATGGTTTTCCAAGGCAGCAAATGAGTACTTAAAACCTAAACATCAAGGGTTGTTTTAGGATTGTCACGCGGAACAGATGCGGCAGCAAGACTTGTCTCCGTTGAGCAGGTTATCAAGGAAAGCTCCTGGATTTGCAGTTTCACTGGAGTGAATAAGGCACCCAGGGGGTGTGTGTAGACATGGACGTGCCAAGTGGCTTCTTCATTTCTGGTTATTTTATCCCCTTCGTGCAGATTCGTCGAAGGCGCCTTGCTCGGTTGGCAGGTGGACCATCTTCCCAGCCAACTACGCCGCTCACGTCACCGCAGAGAGAGACCCCACCGGGACCACCTGTAGTGGCACCTGCCCCAGGGCCATCCCATAGCCTAGGTCTAAATGTCCACAGCATGACCCCAGCTACCTCTCCAATCGGTGCATCAGGTAGGCTGGCACATAGGTCACAAAAATTATGGTTGTATGTCTGCTGGAAGCTAGTATGCAACTCCTTATCTTTAGAGGATGAACATTATCACTGGTGTTATTTCTGCTGTTAATAAAAAAGTTTCAGAAAGAAACATTCTTAAATGGTGAACGAAGGTACTTTGCATTTTCATTTTCCAGATAATACCTGGAATTGGACCTAACCATTTATCTGTAGACTAATGGCACTCAAAATATGGGTTACCAGAGATTGAGGATTGTAATGCAGGTTAATATTGCAGAAAAGAAAATCCTGTCAAAAAGACAGGAAAAGACCCTTTTCAGTCTGGCAATGCAGTTTTTGATTGGTTTCTAGGTACCTTTCAGCAATCAGTCCCGAGTTCATTTTTTATCTTGAATTACTAGTATTTGGCACAATTAAACATAGTAAGCTGTGACTCTGCGTTGTGAACATGAGAATCAAGTACTTGCTTTCTCCTTTTCCACTATTTTGCCAATCTCACTGTTTATTGGAGTGAATACAAACAGGATATGTACAAGTTGTGTTTATTTCTGAAGATGCAAATGATACCTGATCTCTTCAAGTCAGACAAATTGAGAAAGCGTGGGAAGTCGGGAGGGTTACTTTGCAGAGAGGTGAAGACAATATTCTTATACATGATACCACTTTTGACCTAAAAAAACCAAAACCCCAAACCAGCCCTGATTTCAAGCTGGGTATCTTAGAAAGCAAAACAAGTTGGCACAATTTCCAGTATTGTGGTCTTTATCTGACAACTTAAATTGGTTTGCATGTTGTGTAACCAGGCTGAGGGGTTCACAGAATGGTCTCGAAACAAATGTCAAGATTGTTTTAAGCAGGTTTTCGTTATCATAGAATGACTTAGGTTGGAAAAGACCCTTAAGATCATAGAGTCCAACCATTTGATGTCCTTATGTCGAGGTACCAAAAACTGCACACGTTGCTTGAGGTGATTTCTAATGATTTGATAGGAATAATATTTTTTCCACTGCTTGATAAGCATGTGGAATTCTTTATCCGTTTTCCTATTGACATTTTGAAATTTTGTGGTTTACCCTTTGGTAAGTACAGTAATTTAGAAGCTTAAATCTTGTGATTTAATTACAGTTCTGAAATACCTACAAGTGACTCCTTCCTGCTTACTTTGTTGCCTTGTATCCAAAGCAGGACAGAGCAAAGCTATCAAAAGCAGTTCTGAGAAAAGCTCATTGCGGATGGAATTTAACACTGTGTATTGTCCTCAGGATCATAGGCAGCAGCCCAGAAGCAAAGGTGACTCTTTATTTTTCTTTAAGAGCAGTGCAGAGGTCACTGACCGTGTTCGCTCAGCCTCCAGTTCCAGGGCTGTTTTAACCCATTTTAGGTCTGACTCGTGCTGAAAGGGATATTTCTCACTGCCTCTCCATCCACCGCCCTTAGCGACTGTGTGGTGAGGTGGATCGTGGGTGAAAACTAGCCCAGGAAAAATACCATTTATACAGTAAGTTGTATAAATGCCAATGATAATGCCAACAGGGCAGGAGGTTTGGAAACATGGACCAGGAGGTAGAGATGTTTGGGTATTGGCAGACAGGTTTATCGTGGTTTGAAGTGGTCAGATAGCAAAGACCTGAGAGACTTCTGGCTTAGGAGTTCATCTGTGTGTACTGGGCAGTACCTAATCACACAGACTCGATTGTTTGATGCCCAGAAACAGAAGTTACCTGGTCAGTTTAGTGTTTGCCTCCTGCTGTGCCATTCATTGCAGCGATTCAATAACGCGTGTCTCTTTCGCGCCAGGGTAAGAGGTACAGTTAAATTGGGGAACAAATCAGTGTTCATTACTGAATATCTGCTGTATTTGTTTAGCATAAATGGGGACTCAGCTAGTGCTGCATGGTTTGCAGGAGTTCCTTTGAGCAGGAGACCCAAATGACTGCAGAGGATTTTAATTTGTTTGGACATGCAGAGAGCAACCCTGGCAGAATAGTGTCCTTGTAAGCCCCCATTTTTATCAGCTGTGTGTCATGGTGAGATCTGAATGAACACATCATTTCATGGAAAACATGATTGCTATTTTAAATGTATTTTGAAAAGATTTGGGGGACCCTAAAAGCAAATCACAGCCACGTATACAGGGTGTGGAGTCTTCCTAATTTTTGCATGTCTCTGTATGCTGTTGGTTTTTGTTTTGTTTTAAGGAAAATGGGAACTTCAAGTGGCAGGTATTTTATTGTATACCTAATCCAGCAAAGTACAGACAGAAGTGAATTTGGGAAGATTCATTGTGTAGAGGTGGTAGGCAGGAGAGTGTGTTTAAAGAGGCCTGTTAATGAGTGCTGGAATACAACTCTTGAATTACATTTTCCTGGCAGTGAAAATGGGATTTTTCTGCCTTCTGCAGTTTTGTTAGTGTAAAATGAATTGTCTGAAGACCAAGAAAATTTTGGGAAGGGTGCTTGAAAGCAAATAGCTTGTATCAAAGAGCATAATCCTGATGTGTTCTGTTTTGCTGCCCCCACTGTTAATTTCAGAACGTGTTGCTGCCATAAATGTGGGGCAAGCTCGTGCTTTTCAGTAGTAGCACTGTAATGCAGCCAGTGCTGGAATTTAAAAATAGGTTGTCAGTCTGGTTTTACACCCCTCACCTGAAACCTAACACCCTTTGGGGAATGTCTTGTAAACTGCAGGCAAGAGAACCCAAAAAGTCAAATTCACTAAAACTACAGTTGCAGCTTGCAATTCTCCTTAATTATAAATTGTGGCTTCAAACTGTATCACTAGGCACAAATTTTAGGATTAGACTGCACTTAAGAGCCCCCTCTATTTAGATGTTTGTAGAACTCATTCAACTTCTATTGTTATTGCATGCAAGTTGGGCTTTTTTTCTGGATTATTTGGAATTATGCATACAACTTGCCTGCTACCATGCTAGGATCTAATGCTTCTCTGAAGAAGAGAACTTCTCTGAATGTGGGTAAGTGTTCCTATGCTGCTGCTGCAAGGGGAGTGGAAAATGTGATCATCCGTTGTCAAATGGGGTTATTATTAACATGTATTTCCTAAGACATGACTAAGAATGCTTAAGAGCTGGATTAAAAAACAGTATTTCCTCTCCTTTCATAGAATCATAGAATAGAATCATAGAATCATTTAGGTTGGAAGAGACCCTTGGGATCATCAAGTCCAACCATCAGCCCTACTCTACAAGTTCTCCCCTACACCAGATCCCTCAACACCACATCCAATCTACTCTGAAACACAGTCAGGGATGGGGACTCCACCACCTCCCTGGGCAGCTGATTCCACTGACTGACCACTCTCTCTGGGAAAAACTGTTTCCTCATGTCCANCACCCCCAGGTCCTTTTCTGCCAGGCAGCTCCAGCCACACTGCCCCAAGCCTGTAGCGATGCATGGGGTTGTTGTGGCCCAGGTTTTCATCCAAATAATTGTGTAGTGCCTTCTCCTCTCTGTGGAAGTAATCTTGGTGCTACCTTTTCTCTAGGAGTAGCGCACCGAAGCCAGAGCAGCGAAGGAGTGAGTTCACTCAGCAGTTCTCCATCTAACAGCCTTGAAACGCAATCTCAGTCTCTGTCTCGGTCTCAGAGCATGGATATTGATAGTGTCTCCTGTGAGAAAAGGTAAGAAAAGCTGACAATTATTGCCCAATGCGGATCATTAGAGCCATTTACGCAGGAAAATATTCTGCCGTTTCTCACTTCCAACCGTGTGGATGCAATAGGGTTAAATGCTTGGAAATGACACACTAGACCATTGTAAACTTTTAAAATAAAATCTGGTTTTAATGAGAATTCCTGACCTGAAGTGATAAAAGACAAAGTGTCATCTTAGACATGAAGTGACAAGCATGTCTGGTGGGGATAATTCAGCTATTGCATTTAAAAAAGGAACGATTATGGGATGCGATAGCTGCATAGTTTGTATTGCCTCCTGAAGGAATCTAGTATTGTGTTTCTTGAATTCAAAGTAAATATGAGAAGCATTTATCAACTAGGGGGTTTAATTGCAGTTTGTGCCTATGCTTGTTCAGTTGCTTTGGTTTTTCCCTGCTGTTTCTAGTTAAGGTGACACTCCTTCAGTCAGCGTCTTACAGGGGACTGTTTGTGGCTTTCTATGAGTTAATGGGTGGCTTCTTTTATTTCCACTTGCAGTATGTCCCAGGTAGATGTGGATTCAGGAATTGAAAACATGGAGGTTGATGAGAATGATCGCAGAGAGAAAAGGAGTCTGACAGATAAGGTTGGTCTGTTTTATGCTGGCTTTTCTCTTCCAAACTGTGTGTGTGTGTGTGTTGTTGTAACATTGAGCTTCAGGATTCCATGGGAGAAACCTGTCCAGATTGTGCCATTTGGAGTTGACAGTGCTGGGTTTTGGGTTTCAGTTCAGAACAGGAACAAAGGATTTAGGATGGAGGAGTGATGCGGAACTTTGGGTTGCAGTGAGTTCAGTTATCTCTGGATTTGGAATATGTGCTTTCAAGAGGGTGGAACTAGCCTTCAGATGTCAGCTGTGAACCATTTCTCCACTTCACTTCCACGTAAAAATTTGCGGGAAGGAAAAGTCAAAACGTCCAATATCAAAGCTGCATTTTGATCATCTCAACTATGAATTACATTTGAAAACTGCAACGAAAATGCTTTTGTTATATATCCCATAACGAAGCGACCTATTAATGCCCAGATCTATTTTTCAATATGCAGTAGGACTGAAGAAATATTTAAGACACTTGTGAAGATTGCAGCTTCTTTGTGTAGTGTTTAGAGGACTGCTAACAAAGCACTGCTTTGCATGTTTCCTATGCTGAAGTTACGTAGCATTCTATGTAATAAGACTGTCTTAATAAGAAAATAAATAAGAATATTTAGCTATTGAGGTTTGGTCAGGTGATAGTACTCTTTAAAGCAGAAAAAGCAAGCAAGCACAAAGCTTTAAAGCTAAAATTTTCCCCTAAAGTTATCCTCTTTGTTTTTGTCCCCTAAAGTTATCCTCTTTCTATTTGATTTTTGAGGCCCATGTGACATCTAGCCATAAAGAAATGGGCCATCAGTGTAGTGAAGAGAAGTTTCTCCAACAGTTCTTGCAGTGCTCATTAGGTGTCTTTGTTTATGCCCACACTGTCAGTAATAAGGTCAGTTGGTGAAAGCCTGGCTTCAAGCCACGTCGCGCCATCCCTGCCGCAGAATCCTTCCCGGTCAGCTCCGGCAGCGGGACAGCTGGCATTGTGCTACTGGGAAATAAAGAGCTTGGAATCAAGGGTGGCCTTGAAGGGGGAGGGACACACGACCCCAGTGGAAAGTAAAATAAAGCTTTGCAAACTTGGTTCAATTCTTCTTACTCATTTGGAGATACCAAAACGTGGACAGGAGACAGCACAGTCCTCATCTATAAGCAAAAATTGTCTTGCCTGGCGGTATTCAGGCAAAACAGTGTCACTAATAAAGCTGTGTTTTGCTACATCTTTTCTGCATCTTGTCTGTGTGTGTGTGTGTTCAAGTTTTTTTTCTAAATAAAATTTGACAAATATATCTATATTCCTTTATAACTATGGAAGATCTGCCATTAAGAATTAATCGGAATCTGTTTGAAGATGACTTGCATTTGATAAAATGTAGACTTGACTAATGCAATTGCGTTTAAGTTGATTTTTTTATTTTAACACCCCTAACCAAGGAACCTCTGTCTGGGTCTGAAGTGTCTGAGGAGCAAGCTTTACAGCTGGTCTGTAAGATCTTCAGAGTCTCTTGGAAGGACCGAGACAGAGACGTTATCTTCCTGAATTCACTCTCTGCCCAGTTCAAGCAGAACCCAAAGGAAGGTGGGTATCTGAGCTGTCCCTAAAATTGTGTAGGGGTTGTTTCAGTTGAGTGACATGTTCCCTACTCTTATTTATAGCTTTTTCTCTCTTTTCTACAATACCAGAGCCACCTTCTAGAGATCTTTATTTGATTTCAACAAAGCAGATTTCTTTCAGCAGATGTAGCAGAAAATGGGATCCCCAAAAAGGAAGATGGGACCGATTAGTCCATACTCTTGCTGTTCTGTTATCAAACTAGTGTGATATTGCAGTGTTGCTGCATTTATGTTTTTTTTTTTCAGAAGCCTTTTACTGACTTAAAGGGTTGTTGTATGTCACACTTAGCAGTTAACTTGATAAGCTAAGAATTCCAGATTATTTTATATAACAAATTATATTTTATGTCAGCTATAAGATAAAACCATGTTCAAAATTGTTATTTTCATGTGTGGGCATGGTGGAGTATGTGTGTGTGTGGTTTTTCTGTTCTTTGTGACACAACTTGCCCAACTCAACAGCAGCAGGGGGAAACTCCATAGGGACAGACAAGACAACAATAATCAACAATAACAGCATCAGGTCCTCCATGAACTCTGCTATTGTCCAAACAGTTATATCTTTGTGTACTGTATGGTTAATACAGACAGTGATAGTTACAAACCTGTCTGTTGCTTTTGCCAAAAGCAGCACTTACAGCAGTAAATTACTGTCCTGTTTTGATTGAAAGCTCTAGTTTATATCTCGCAGTAATGTGTAGGTGATGAGAGTCGGTGCAGATGCTTACTCTCTTCCTCTGTTCTTAACAGTGTTTTCAGATTTTAAGGACTTGATTGGGCAGATTTTGATGGAAGTGCTGATGATGTCCACCCAGTCAAGGGATGAAAACCCGTTTGCCAGCCTGACGGCTACATCGCAACCGATTGCTGCAGCTGCCCGCTCTCCTGACAGAAGCCTGATTTTAAACATGGGCTCTAACCCAGGAAGCAGCCCAATGTTCTGTAATGTGGGCTCCTTTGGTTCCAGTTCATTGTCCAGGTGACTTCTGGTTATAACTGACTAATCATTCCACTTAAGTGTTGATTGGTAGACTATAGAAGAGGGAGAGGGGCATAGAAATGTCCCAAGGACAATAAATAGAATAGATTTTTAAGGTTCATCACTTTTGCATGGGAATTGTCCCACCATTTCACCATTTTTGATTATGCTGCCATGGCTAGAAGCGTATTTGAAAGGTTAAAGCCATGTAGCTGGTTCCCTCTGAGAAGTATCCCTAGCTTGCTTCAGTGAAGGGCACAGCTTTTAACTTAAAAGCATGTATATTGTGAGATTTTATTCAACAATGGTAAAAAGGAATAATGTGTATGAGCTGCAGAATTATTGCTGAAGAGTCATCAGAAGGGCAAGGGCTTCTCTTGCTCGTTTTATCTTTTTCACCCTTTTCCTGCATATCCTAAATCATTCCTTTGTTGTTGTTTTTTTTCTTTTTTCCCCTGTAACTGGTTTAGTCTCTATGGGACTAGTCCAGCTCCTACTACCAATTTCACAAGCTATGTACCAATGACTGGTTCATCTCTTACCCCACCAGCCAGTTCAGTTGCCACTCCATCTGTGCCTTCCATTACTGTCAGCTCTCACCTCTCAGCCACAAGCCCTTCTTGGACTCAGCCTTCCTCTCCGAGGTACCACCCCTACACTGTTGCCCATTCTGGAGCCTTTTCAGCTTCTTCCATCCCGCGTTCCTTGAGTATTTCCATCCCATCTAGTTCTCCAAGTCCTCCAGCCGTGGCTGCTAGCCCTCCAGCCATGCCAGTCATCGCATCCAGACAGAGACCCACAACAATGGGTCCACCTTTGTTTACTTCTTCACCCAGTACCTCACGCAGGCGTTCTTCTTTACTAAACAGGATTCCTTCTAGGTATTTCACAAGAACAGAGTGTGTTTCATGTGTGCTGTGCAGGGTGTGGCATAATCTGCAGTTTGGAAGAACTTCTGTTTGTGCTGAGCTCACCCTACTTACCTTGAGTCGATTTGTGTTTCAGTTTGTACTAATAGGTTGACTTGCTAACAAGCCAAAATGTTAAATCTGCTTCTGCGAGCGTTTGAGGTTGTAATGAAATTACTTTAAAGATAGCAATATTGTTTTAATTTCCACCTCTTCTTATATCCATTCCAGTTCAACTAGTAGCTTTCTGTTTGGATGCTACTGCTGGATTGTAAACCAAACAGAACTCCTGCTCTGAAATTGGATTTCTCAGTAGGACTTCAGCTGACTTGATGAAAGCTGCTGCTTGCTGGACTGTCTTAGCTTTGCTTCCCTTGTGCATAGTTGTAAATTACAGATTAGCCTATTTCAGTACACCAGGCCCAGTACTGCTGCGTCTGCTCGTTGGCTGTTCCTGGAATCCCCAGTCCCTGCAGGAGGGGGAGACGAGCACACAAGGTTTTGAGACCGGCACGTTGAAGTTCCATGGCTTAGAACTGTAATATTTACTACTCAGTCATATCTAAACAGTCTCACTTCAGCCTTAATTTTTGTTAGGTCTCCAAAATTCTTTTTAAATTTTGGTCTCTGCGTGGTGTTTTGCTTTGTGAATAACTCGTGGTGGTGCAATAGAGCATGTTAGTACAGTCTTGGTTTTACTAACGTGGAGTTATCCCTTGCCTGCATGTTTAGAGAAGGTGATTTTTGACAGACTTACAAAGAAAAGCTACCCTTTACTTTTTGTTTTGGCTTAAAACAATCTGATGGCCTTTTTCATTTTTGTTGTGGTAGTATATACGACAACCCTTTCTCCCTCCTCCTTCTTGCCGTTTCTGATGTGTCTGAGGACAGTAGTGATGAAGAAACTGAAGATGATGATTTTTCTTGTGTCCAGTTTGGGTCCAGGTATTGGAGAAAGAGAATGTAACCTGCATGTTTGGTTGCTTAGGAACTAACAGTCTCTGTAGTGTCAAGTGTTCTTCAAAGTAACTGGGGAAATGACTAAAGCCAAGAAGATGACTGGCTAGGTTATTAAGATGGAATATAAACATGTGTAATGAATGCCAGTTAGTCAGCTCTTTTTTGAAGCCATGACTAAGACAAAGTAAATGTTAATTATTCTGCCTTGTAGGTTTAACGAGCGTGGTTTCTGAGAGGATGCTGGAGTGGAACTCCTCGTGGACTGCATGAGTAGAAGGAGTATTATTCACCCCTGGTTGTAATTTTCAAACCAGTGGTACATCACGTGCATGTTTTCCTGTGAAAAATTAGAAAATAAGGACAAAAGTTAATGTGTAGGAAAAAGATACGGTGGCAAATAGCCAGCTGATGCAAGCAGGAGGGTTTGGTTGAAGATTAATTGCTGCTTGGCAGCTGAGGATCACTCCTCTAGTCTGTAAAGAAAGTACCCCTGAAAGTGGAAACTGGTCCCTTGACATGGGCAAGAAGTAGAGGCTGGTGTAGTTGGAGCAGCCAAGAATGGAGGGAGAGTAGAGCATTTTACTGTAGAAACAGACACTTAGGAATCATGCAGCAAACACGCTTCATTTCTGTGACATCAAGATGCATGAAAACAAAATGACAGTTGATGTGAATTCTCTTTGGAAGCTGAGCAGATAGCTGTGCAAAAAACCTGCAGAACACCAGAAAAAAAGCTTTGGGAAATAATAGGTGTGGGGTAGGGTCTCCTCTAGTTTTACATTCCATTGCAGAGTAACGGCTGATACAGAGATATGTTTTCCTATTGGGACTGAGGTTTTGGTGTGGAAAATGAGCAGCCTTCCTACAAAAGTGTTTGTCCTACCCAAGTGATTGTTTTTAATAGCCTACTGGTGAAAATGATTCATTTCTTTCTTTCCCCATTAAAACTTAACATTCATCAGCTTTCTCACATGCACCAGAACTCCCAATGGAATGCTCCGTTCTTTTGTACCAGCCCTAACTGGAGAAAGGAGAAAATCTTTTCTAGAAAACCCATGCCTTTTAGGGAGACTTTCCTGAAAAAGTCAACTTGTGTAGTCATAATTTTCTGTGAGTGTTCAGATCCCTGATGATGACCAGTAGTAATTTGGAGTTCTAAGTCTATAGGAGAAGCAAGATAAGAATTTCAACATACGTGTTGAAAAACTGGGAGGGAAATAGTTCCTTCAAGACTTTCAGTCCCCTTTGAAGTATTTTAGTTACAGTGAAAGTCGGAGGAAATGTGGTTGCTTGAGCCTTCTAAAACTAAGGTAGGTGGAGACTTCAGGAGGTGTCTCGTGCTGTCAGGAAATGCCCAAAAGGATTTGGTATGAGGTGATCTTTTTCCTCCCACTGGCTTTTTTGTCTGTATTCCTGCAGTAAATTGAGATGCCACTGCTAAAGCCACACTCTCAGCTAGAATACCTACCAGTAGCATCTCCTCTTTTCCATTCCAGTCTAATTTCAGAGAAATGAACTTGATAACACAGGTTTAGGGCGTTCTATGTATCTGGAATTGAGGTTTAGTTTTCCCTGCTGTTCTGTTCAATTCTTACCCTGTTGGCAATTTAATCTGAGTGTTGGATTGAGTTGCAGAGCCTTTGGTAAGGATTTCTGAGGCTGCTGTCCTTCTGGAGTCTTGGTTTGTGTATGAAGCCCTGGCTTCCTGCAGACAGGAGTAAGACATTAAGTCAAATCATAAACATGGTGACTGCACAATTGTGCAACAACTTATATTCTGAAAATACCAAGGCATTTGATACGTGTATGAAGGATAAGGGAGCTTTGCATTAGAATAATTTCAGTTGCTGCTGCAGTGAAATAATTAACAGAATGACTCAATATAGATGTAGTTGGGTTTTTTCTCTAAGTTGATGTTTTTAAAAGGGTAATTTTTAAGCTGAATGTGCAAGTCAAGAGGTTTAAAAGACTAGAAAAGAAACCCTGTGTGTGGTTTCATGGTTACAGAATACTGTTTAAATAGTACTACGTGTTCCATGGATTAGTTCTAATTGAGTAACTGAAAACAAATTCTCTCTGCACAGAGATTGCTGCTAATAGAAGTTATGTTTCTTAACATGCTGAGCCACCAGATGCTTGGTAATAACCTTTCCCTGATTTAGTGGCTGGTCTGTAAAGCTTGCACAAGAGATCTGTACAGCTCCATTATTAACATCTAAATTATTTTGCAGTTCAAGGGAAATTCCAATTTTGACACAGTTTGTACTTTTAAATGTGCTTTTAAAAAGCTGCATTTAAGGAAACAAAAATTTTTATTTTCCAGTTTAAGATCTGAGGCTTATAAATTGGTCTTCATTGGAAATCTACCCTTGCTGTAAACAGACTTTTCTTTGAGGAACAGCAGTAGATCATCCACATAACTATTTTTTTTAAATTCCATTTACATAAAGTGAATGTATCTTGCCTTAATTCCCTTCTGTGAAATGAGGATTTAGCTTTTAATTAGCTCTGTCAAGCTGTTATGTAGAGAAGAGTTCTGTTGGGATAACAAGTTTGAGACTGAGTCATGGGCTCTGTTCTCACTTCTGTATTCAATTTCTTTCTTGTCTCAAGCATGGTTTTCTTTTTGTAGATTTAGTTTTTGTGGTTACGATATCAGTGTGTTGTCCCCCCTCTCCCCCTGAAGTTGTGCCACTTAATGAATTGGCCCATTTTACTGTAAGGGAATTGAAATGAACTGAGTTGAAATTACATGATCTTTAATGAGAAAATTCAAAGACAGTTGCTTTGAGGTGTTCCTTCCTATTATGTTCATCCTCCTTCCTTAGAATATCTATGGAGATTGTCCATAGCCCTGTCTCACCTACTGTCTGCTCTCTGCAGTGGGAGGGCCTTTCCTCCCCTGGGATGGAGTGTTAGCTGAGCTGGTGGAGTTTCTACCCTTGTGACTGTGCAGAGGTTGCATTATGGCATGGAAGTGTTGTGATGTCCTGAGCAGCCAAACAGCTTTGAGGTCGGATACAACTTTAAGGCTGCTGACTTTCGGTGTTGCCATGTGAGAAGAGGATTTATTGATTCCCATTGAAGTCACGCACCGTATTGAATAAGTGTCTGAAAGGTAGCAGTTAATAAGATCATTGATTCCTCAGTCATGTTACAGTGCAGCTGAACCTCTAGAGTTGGACAAGTTGTTAAATGGAAAGCTGTTCATAGATCACAGGAATCATCTTAATTGTTGAGCCGTGTGTGATGGGGTGGAGCCTTCAGAAAATTGACAGAGGAACTCAGGAGCTCATGAGTTATTTGATTGCACAAGTGAGGAACTGTGCCTAATGCTTGCTTTCTTCTTTTTGTGTGTTTTAAAGTATGGGAGGCTCTGGCAGCTCAAGTGTTTCCGATTCCTGCAGTGACCACTTCACCATTGAAAACTGTAAGGAGACAGAGATGCTGAACTACCTCATTGAGTGTTTTGACAGAGTTGGGATAGAGGAGAGGAAAGCACCAAAGGTATGTTTCAGATAAGTGAAGCTGTATCAGTGCTGCACGCTCCTCTTACCTTTCCATAGGGAGAATTCTTAATGGCTTTGTCATAGAAATAGATTTACAGAACTTCAAAGGTCCCTTGGACTCCTATTAATTCATCCTATTTGATTTGTGTATGTTTCTACATCTCTCAAATGAGCGCTGTTAGAAACTATCCTTCCTTTTTTGATCTATTGTGTTTTATCCTACCTTATTCCATGTAAAATATGCTTTTGTAAGAGCTCCCTATCAGCATTCTACGTTCTGCCCAACCACCACTGTTTGTATATAGTCTGAAAGGTTTGTACCTGGGGCAGTGCTAACCTTAGCTTGCATAATACATTCATATTGCATGGATAAAGACATTTATCATATTTCCTATCTGTTCTGTGTCTGAAGACTTTTAGTTTGTATTAAAATAAAGTTATTTTTATCAGATGTGTAGCCAGCCAACAGTTAGCCAGTTACTGAGCAACATCCGATCACAGTGCATTTCACACGCTGCTTTGGTGCTACAGGGATCCTTAACACAACCAAGGTAAATACAGCTCATGCCAGTCCTGGAAGTTCAATTGCTCTGGGATTTTCTTCTTCTTTAGAGGCTTTGATAAGAAAACTAAGATCACTTGTTGGAGTGGGATACAGTTATGTGCCAGAGGAACAGTTTACTTTTATTGCTTTACCGTTAGAGACTGTTGCTCCCCCTGATAAGGTTGTGGGGAGCAGTATCAATGTATTTGAATTGTTTAGGTCAAATCACCTGGGTTGATTGGGGGAATCTGAATGAACCAAGCTGTTTTCTGCTTTACCTCACGCACAAACCGTTTTACTTGCAGATTGTTGGGGCACTACTCCTGTGAAAGTCAATAACCTGTTCAGCTGCAGCTGAGAAACAGTCCTATCAAAATCTGTAGCAGAAACTGCTGCAGTGCTGCAGCACTTGTTTGCTTCAGAGAGTTTACCACAACAGATTTGGAAACCTGTGTCTCTGTGTAGACATTCTACGTTAATCCAAGACTCAGATCTCAAGTGCTGTGGTTTCAGCAGGCGTTGTTTAACCAGCAGCCTCTGTAGTTGGAACAGCAAAAGGTTTTTAAAGTAGATGTGGCTTGTACTAAAATCTGCTTAATTTTGTATTTGCTTCCAGACAATACTTCTACAATCCTTGAAGGTGCACCAGTTTTCCATTGTGCTTTGAGATTAGGTTTTTTATGAGAACTAATGTTGACATGAGACTAAGTCTTATTTTTATTTTATTTTATAGTAATAAGAGACAAAAAAAAGATACTTTGAAAAAAAAATAATCCTAGGGAGCAGTTAAAGGCAACAACTGTATTAAATCAGAAAGGACCCGTCTTATGTTCTGTTCTTAATCTGGAAAAACAAATGTCAAAAAATGTTATTCCTCCACTAGTTGAATGTAAGAAAGGGTCATTTCATTAGAGAGGAGTAGAAGGGAGAACCCATTGTTATGCAGGAGCTGTCATTTTCTTCCAGCCTCGTTAAGCTGAAGTGTGATGTTGGCAGCAGCTGGGGTTTCCCAGTAGCCGTTCCCCAGGTAGCTTGAGAAGACGAGGTTGGTTACTCCTGGCAGGAGTGAGGTGTGTCTATATGTGGGTTATCTGCTCTCTGGCACATCCCTAGATGTGGTTACTCTGACATCTTTGCAAATCCTGCTACAAATACTACTGGAAATAATCAGTAGCTTGCGTTACGTGTGTGTTTGTTGGTTCTTTTTGTTCATACAAATCAAGGTCACTGCAGCAGCAGTCTCTGCTGGTACCGTATATGCTGTGTAGGAATCTCCCATTTGGCTTCATCCAAGAACTGGTGAGAACAACTTACCAGGATGAAGAGGTGTTCAAACAGGTAAGGCATAGGTAAAAAGTAAGTACATCATAGGATTCTGCGACTTGCAATATCCGAGAGTGGATTTCCAGAGGTTTATTCTGCATCTCTCTGTTCTATGCCTGTTCCCTCAGGGGGCAGTGACCTGCTGAGCCCTTGGTGTTTGGTTTTGCTTGGTTTTAACTCATTTAGTGTTTTGTAAAAAAAAGACTGACTTTGATTATTTGGTTGTAATTATGAAAAATGCATTTGTTGTTAATGCACATTTATGTAACATTGAGATGAACTACTCGGCGTGTGGGCAGGCAGATATTATGGGACTGATCTTTGATCTTGAGTTTTCATCCTTCTGTACAAATACCCTAAAAATCTGTGTGCAAAATAGCAATTTTCCCTAATCCTGCTCAGGAAGATTGATTGGCTTTTCTGTCTTGCAATCTGTACCCTTATTTCCAACTTGAATAGTTTGCATCTCAGGTGCTAGGAGTATTTTACCAACCCTGGTCCATTAAGCCTTTGTATTTTACAGAGGAGAAGACTGAGAAACATGATATGGTTTATTTGGTGTCAGTAATTCACTGGGATGATAAAACAATTGGAATTGACAGGTTTAGTAATTAAGACACAAGACTGGCAAGCTTCTGGCTGGTTAAAGTACATCAGTGAGGTTGCAATTGTCTCTAATTAGCACTCCTGGAGTATTATGTGACTTAGCTCTGAAGAGGCCTCAATGGTATTTGATGCCTCCAAATTTGAAAAAAAAGTAACTTGAGCTAATTTTTGTGTGTAGTGCAAATACCTGCTGGTAATTTTTATCTCTGGACACCCTTTAGTAGAGTTCATGTAGTTGAAAATACCTTAATACTGTCAAAAAGTGGTTATGGAAAGTGTTAAAGATCACCACCTACCCTGGAGAACTGAAGCAGAAAACCTCTTTATAGTTCTTTTCTCTGATATGATTTTTTTGTCTCTTTGTAGAAGGAAGGAACACAATATACTTAAATTTCAGTGGGACCTCTTCTTGTTATTGTTGCAAAAGTAGTATAAGTGGATTTTGTGAGGGTCTAGTTGTCAGAGCTGTGATTGGGACTTATTCATTGGGTATAATTACCTCTGATTAATAAGTTCCTGTTATGTCACTTCCTCTTTCATAACAATCCCTGGCTGCTGCTCATTATCTTTGCTCTTACCACAGTTGCAATTTACCAGCACAAAACCAACTTGCTTCCATGACCTGCAAAATTAGAGCTCGGTTATTACTCCAAGTGTATAAGCAAATAAATTAGCACCCATTTGGGCAATCAAGCTGTTGGAGACCTCTGCAGAATTTGCGTAATACATGTTTTTGCATACGTGCCTACAAGTATCTGCAGGGACGCTGTAGGGCATGTGTTTATGCTTCCCCACAGGGGCTCTTCACGCAGAGAACTTGATGGAAAAGCACCAGGTTTTTGTCTGTGTGCTGATGTGGCTGTTTGTCAGCTTCAGCTTGTAGCTGGGGTTACTGGGTTTGCAAAGGAAATGTTTGGAAACAAATGAGAGTGTGATCAGGAAAAACAGGTACAAGTGCTTGGAAAGAAGTTTTCATGGGTAGGTCATTATGCTCAGGCATCAAGTCAATACATGGTTTACACTAGCTCAAGCAGGTTAGTTATTGGCTTTGAATAAGCTGAGGCATTCAGGCTTAACTGATGCACATTTAAAGATAAAATCTTCAGTTTTTCTTTTGGGTAACTTACAGTATCTGAAGAATGGGTGGGTGTTTCATGCTGTGGACAGCAATGGTGTCATTGGATTGCTTCCTTTTGAATAAAGTAATCTACTTCTGTTTTTACAGATCTTTGTTCCCATCTTGCAAGGCTTGGCTGTAGCTTCCAAAGAGTGTTCCCTTGATAGTGACAACTTTAAATACCCCCTTATGGTAAGCACTGTTTGTTTCCAGAAGTAGTTTTATGATAATTGATATCTCATGCAGATTTTTGTGCAAGATGATGTACTTCAACGTTCTGGGGCTTTGGTTGGTTAGTGAGTTATTATTTCAATACCTCCAGGTCATTCCTGGAGGGGTTTAGA
Source organism: Jacana jacana (assembly GCA_013400555.1). NCBI lineage: Eukaryota > Metazoa > Chordata > Aves > Charadriiformes > Jacanidae > Jacana > Jacana jacana. The sequence goes on along the minus strand of VZTM01028427.1, from coordinate 64,425 downwards.
AGCTAGGTTCACGTGGTGCTTGGTGACATGGTTTAGTGCTGGTTTTTATCAGAGTTAGGTTGATGGTTGGACCAGATGATCTTAAAGGTCCCTTCCAACCTAGACAACTCTATGCTTCTGGTATTAAGCTTTGTTGGAAGCTTAATGTGGTGTGAGATGTGTAAAAGACCATTAAAAATACAGTAGAGTCTGTGGCCAATCATTTTTTAAGCTTAAAGTATAGTGGACTATTCAAAGGTTTGTGTGTTGTTTCATACAAGATGAATCAAGTGCATGGGCTCTATCACACGTACTAGTAAGAGTTCTCTGGATGGTTATAAACTCCTGCTGAGCTCCTTCCAGTTTACGTCTGGGAAACAAACCCCCATATCCATACCAGTGTGTGTTGGACTCACTTCTGTATGTGTAAAACTTTTCAAATCTATTATTAAATGTTTGAACTGATGACTATTTACTGTAGGCAAATTCCATAATATTCCTTGGCTCAAAAGCTGGGTCTTTAATTTTTAGATTTTTTTGAAGCACAGGCTTTAGTCCCTACATCTGCTGCCTTCCTACTGCTTTTATTGACAAAACAAGAAAGTCTTTTGAAAACTGTACTTGGCCACAACAGAGTGGGTTAAATTCTTGGGTAAATTGAGCATTGTCAGCAAACACCTTCAGATATTTTCAGCGTGTGATGCCAAAAAAGGCTGGTACAGCTCCAGTTTAATTTGTACTTGAGGAAATGAACTGGACTGGGATGCTGCAGATCAGATTGACTAAGCACCTGTAGTACTCTGCAAAAATAACAGGTTTTGCTGGTTCTTTGTTTTCCTGCTCTTTGGTTATTTCCCCCCAGTTTGTGTACTGGTGCAGACATGGCTGTGGGCTGTGAGTAAGGGCTACCTGAAAATGATACACCATTTTTCTCATCTCTGGTGTGTACACCGTGCTCTGAAGGGCTGGAATAGCAGTTAGCAGCTGCAGTATGGTTGAAGAATGAGAACATGTAATAGAGGAGAAGCAGGATACGTGAAAGCCTACAGTATTCCTGTGTTTTCAGACTTGTAACTGCTTTCCTTTCTTCTGTGCTGCAGTTGAAAGTGAGTTAGAGATCTTGGATAGGATTCTTTGTTTCTGGCTTCTTTGTTCATCTGACATTTTTCCACTCTGATTCAAAAGACAAAGGCTGTGGTGTATGTGTAGAACAATTGCTCTGTTTATTATTGTTACTGACTTTTTTCTGTGGCTGTTCAGGAGTCCAGCAAGGGCATTGTTATGTTCTGAACAAACAAACAATTTGCACAGCTATTTTTTGAAATAAGAGCAATAATTTATTATCCTGTGAGGCATGTTAGCCTTTTTGAGACTATTTGGAACAGATGTAAAAGCTAAAGTGGGAGCAGGGTGTGCTCTAGTTCTTCTTGGACCTCTTCAGCATTGTAGAAGATAAAGATTTTTCCACTGATTAAGGGGAAAAGGTTTGGCTCTTTCAGCAGTTTGCCATGTCAAGCTTATTATTTGCAGACAGGTTACTTTAGGAATTACACACAAAAGTGATTTTTCTTGGAATTTCTTTATAGGCACTATGTGAACTCTGTGAAATCAAGTTTGGGAAAACACACCCTATGTGCAGTCTGGTAAGTGTATCCAGTCTGATTTTATTTTTTTTTTCCAAGGTGAAAGAACCGTGTAACTTTTATGTCATTGATCCACGTTGATAATCTTCAGACCTGTAGAGTAGTTTAACCAGTAAAGGAGTCCTTTCCCTGAGAATCTAGAAAAATGAAGGCAGAAATGAGAGGCTGAGAGAATTGGGGTTGTTCATCCTGGGGAAGAGAAGGCTCTGCAAAGACCGAATAATGGCTTTCCAGTACCTGGAGGGCACTACAGGAGAGATGGGGAGGGACTCTCAATCAGGGAATGTAGTAATAGGATGAGGTGGGGTGGTTTTAAACTGGAAGAGGGGACGCTGAGATGAGATCTGAGGAAGAACTTCTTCAGTGTGGTGGTGGTGAGAGCCTGACCCAGGTTGCCCAGAGAAGCTGTGGTTGCCACATCCCTGGAGGGGTTCAAGGCCAGGCTGGATGGGGCTTGGAGCAACCTGGGCTGGTGGGAGGTGTCCCTGCCCAGGGGCAGGGGTGTTGGAATCAGATGATCTTTAAGGTCCCTTCCAACTCTAGCCATTCTATGAAACAGGACTTGCTTAGATGCTGAAATACTGAGGAGAAGTTGTCATTCAGCTATTAGCATGACGGGATGTGTGACAAAAACTGGAAGTACAGGTGAAATAGTATGGCTGACCTGGCTGCTTTCGTTAACTTGCTCTTTCTCCTGTTTTCTAGGTGGTTTCTTTGCCCTTATGGTTGCCTAAATCTTTAAGCACTGGTGCAGGAAGGGAACTGCAAAGACTTTCCTATCTTGGAGCCTTCTTCAGTCTCTCTGTCTTTGCTGAAGATGATGTAAGTGTTTACTGAAGGGTGTTTATGGTGGTTTTTCTGCTTGGGTGGGTTTTGGGTTTGGTTTTTCTTTGCCTTCCCCAGTATGTTTGTTCCATTTGCCAATATTCATTCTACTTTCAGAACAAAGTAGTTGAAAAGTACTTCTCAGGGCCTGCAATTACTCTAGAAAACACCCGGGTTGTAAGCCAGTCTTTGCAACATTACCTGGAGTTAGCAAGGGTAAGTGTTCTCCTGTTGAAAAATACTGCAGAAATATGTGTCTTGACATAAATAAAGGATGTAACAAAATAATCCAGCTTCTGTATTAAATTTGTTAGGATGTGGCTAAAAGGAATTGGGAAAAAATTAAGGTGATACAAATATTTCTCAAATTATAGGTCATTAAAGGATGGGTAAAAAAAAAAGATACTGTATTAGCAGTGTGTATGATGTGCTATTTTATACACATCTTTTCTGTAACAGAGGTTGTGGTTAGTTTTTTGGAGTTTGTAGAAGATAAAGCAGAGTTTGTAGCAGAAAGCAGGAATGCAGTGTTGAGCAGTGTGTGCAACCTGACACGATCTGTACTTGACATTCCAGCAAGAGCTCTTCAAGATTCTCCACAGCATCTTGCTGAATGGGGAAACCCGGGAGGCGGCTCTCAATTACATGGCAGCTGTCGTCAACGCCAACATGAAAAAGGCACAAATGCAGGTAAATGAAAGAAATGCTCTCCCTCTAATTAGTGGTCCTAATCAGACCTGGTCAGCGCCCAGATAGCACTAGGTGCCTCGCACGGTGGTGGCTCTGGACTGGAAGATGGAAGAATTTTGAGTGCCTCTGCAACAGGCAAGAAGCCCTGTCATCAGTCTTTATCTCTTTGAATAAGTTCCCAAAATTCTTCTGTTTTTACCTGTTGGGTCAGGTTGTTGTCAGTGGCAGCACTGCCATGTCACTTCGTTAACAGAGATTCTGCATTAGATGTTTAAAGCTTTGTACTCCTCTCTCCCTCCCCGTCGCTTCACGGGGGTGTCATTTGTTCCAGTTGGCTGTGTTTAAAACCCCCCATATTTCCCAGCTGGTAAATGGCAGAGCTGTGTTTGTGTGGCTTCTAGGAGAGGAGTAACGCAGCTGTGAGCTGGCGTGCTTCCAGCGAGACAAGCCGGGGGGTGGTTTTGCCATTGTTTAATGAGTGCCATGCACCTGCTTCCTGGGATGGAGTCTGTGCAGGAGCCCTGAGCAACTGAGCTTTGCATCGGCCTTGTCTTCAAGTCCCCTTTTCAGAAGCAAACGCTTGGCTCCTTGTAAGGAACAGTTCTGTGAAATTCCAGTGAAGAAGCAGCAGAAACTTCACACTTAAATATATGACCTGGGGATTGAAGCTCAGCTGCTATTTCAAACTCAGCTGTTCCTGTCTATCTGTGGCAAACTTTTCTTGAAAGAGGCCCTTTTAATTTCTTAGAACTTCTAATACTTCCTTTCATGTTTGCTCAGTGTTCTTGAGAATGACTACTTGAGCTGTAGAGAAAGTTAATATGTAAGATACTAAGTGACCTTCCTGTTACCATGAAGGTCTCCTGATGATGGAGAGCCACGTTCTTCATAATTTCTCACTTTTCTTGAGCTTGCATGCGTGGTGGAGTCCCCATCCCTGACTGTGTTTAAGCGTAGATTGGATGTGGTGTTGAGGGATCTGGTGTAGGGGAGAACTTGTAGAGTAGGGCTGATGGTTGGACTTGATGATCCCAAGGGTCTCTTCCAACCTGAATGATTCTATGATTCTATGATCTGTGGTGAATGCTGTTAAAGCAGCAGAAAGTGCCCTTTTACTTCTGAGCTTGTCTTCAACTGTTGCTGTTCTTGTTCCACAGACAGATGATCGTTTGGTATCTACAGATGGCTTTATGCTCAACTTCCTCTGGGTACTACAGCAACTGAGTACGAAGATAAAGCTGGAAACGGTTGATCCCATGTACATCTTCCACCCCAGGTGTCGTATTGACCTCCCAACAGATGAGACAAGAGTGAAGGCAACCATGGAGGATGTTGCAGCCTGGGTTGCTGAACTTTGTGAGTACTCGGAGCAAGATGTTTTAAGCATTTGCTTTGCCTTCTGGTTTTGATACTTGAGTACATGGAATTACTCAATTCCAACAAATAATGCCCCTGTTCCTAAATGTTTTTTCTTGATGCTGCCTGCTCTTACTTGTTTTAAGGAAAGCTGAGTTCAAGGTCTCTCCCCCAGTAAGGTAATTAGTCTTCTAATTTATTCACCTAAACTGCTTGCTTGTTTGTTTGTTTTCTAGATAGGGATCCATCTCCATTTTCTGAGCCGAAGTTCCCAACAGAATGTTTCTTCTTAACCCTGCACGCCCATCACCTCTCCATCTTGCCAAGCTGCCGTCGGTACATCCGGAGACTGCGGGCCATCAGGGAGCTGAACAGGTCAGTTGTTCATTATCTAACGCATCCGAGAGTCCTGGCATCCTAGCCATGTCACCTTCTCACCGTGATGGCAACTCCTAGAAGCTTCATGGGAACTGGAGTGACAATGTGGGTAAAGCTGCTGCTGAGTACAAACCCTCTCAACCATTTGTTCATCTGCTGCTTTTGGCCCTTACAGCTTTTGGGTTGTATTGGGGAGCTGTTACTTGAATCAGGGATTTAAATAATAATGGGATGGAGGATACTGGGATGGAGGGTTCTATTTAAATGGTGATTGAACTATCTTTAGAGCCTTCCAGCATTCATGGCATCACTCAACACTGGTTATTATAACTTTGTGGTGTGGGTGATGCTGTGTGGACGTGGGTCCCTCAGGCTCCTTGACTTAACTGTAGGAGCATGTCTGAAGTTCCAGGTCTGATAATCAAGTCGTTGTGGACTTGTGACTTCAGAAACAAGAGGCTGTTAGTGCCTGTGCTGCTTGGGTGCCCTGGGAAGGTATTTACCTTTTCCTCCCTGGCTTCTGCGGTGGGATAACTTGTCCTACCCTTGGGGAGCAGAGGGAGGCTTTGGCAGTGAGCTCTTCATGGGGTACAGCAATGTGGTTTCCCATTTTAAAAACGACAAGTTAGGGTGTTGAAATGAAGATAGTGCTGTTTTCCATTTCTCTTGGCATAAATTTAAACAGACTTTTATAGTTAAACCTCGAAGAATAATCTGTTAAAATTAGAACAGATTTTTGTCTCATCAGTATTTCCCATTGTTTATAATTGCAGTCATTGCATTTTGGTAAGTGTCCCTTGGCAGCAATACCAAGATTCGGTGCAGGGTTGTTGGACTGTATTTGTAGAGATCAGTTTTTAAAGCTCAGGCAGGCCAAGAACCCGGGAAGCTGCAGAGAATGGAGCAGGAAGGGTCAGTATATCTTAAAGAAAAAAGGTATTTTCTTCTAAGAAAAGTATTGTCCTATAGGAAAGCCTGTGGATCACTTGTAAATGTGCCATATGTTTGGCTTGGGAAAGGAATTCTGCTTTCTCCTTATTTAGAACTGCTGTGAGGGAGTCCCCTCTGCAGCAATCTCCATCTGACGGTGCTGAGCACAGAGCTCTTGGCTTTCGCTGGCACCCGTGGAGCTCAGTGCTGAGCCTTTCCCATGCAGTGCATAGCTCATTGCAATGCTGGGCAACCTAATTAGATGATGGTGATAAATTAGATTGGGGATTGTTCTGCTGTAGGCAGAGATTGCTGTGGAAAAGAATTTGTGTTTAGAGAGGGGATGAAAAGGGATGATGTTCATATAGTTGGATACAAATAAATATATATATTCATATAACGTGTTGAGTTTTGTTCCAGTCAGCTGCCTTTCCTGAAAGGGATTAAGATGTGGGAATATGTAGAGTTTTTAAAATCAGAATAATGGATATTAAGTTCCCTCTTCTGTGGGGCAAAGTGAGAAGGCGGGGAGGGGACGGGAAGGAATATCAAGCACCTTGATTTACTGGTCCTCGCGCTGATAGGGAGGTTACAGACCGTTCAGGTGTTGTACTCCTTTGCAAACCTGAATGTTATGGGGAGTAGAGCATGAGAAGAGTAGAAGAAAACTGCAAAAATATCCTTTACAATGGTGGGGAGGACATCCAGGATGCAGAGTTGTACCTTTCCTGGGAAAGGGAAGGTGTTTCTAGCAAGTCTGGCTGTCAGCCACCTTCTGCTGCCTTATCCCCTTTCTCTTCTAATATCAGAAAGGGAAATGGAAGAGAAAATCAGCTGTCTGAATATTCAGTTTTTACCTGGACTGGCTTTTCTTTGTGTTAGGGTTCATTTTAATTACATCCTTTTAACCTTCCTTTAACCATAGACTTCAGTGTGAAAAAACCCAAAATAACAAAGGCAAGTGTGTTGGGTTTTCTTTTTGTTTTCTAAAACGCAGTGAATAAAAGTAGGGTTTGGTTTTTTCACCATTCTGATTTCTGTGCACAGGTTCAGTCTGCATTTACAAAAGCAATTAACTTCTCTTATACTGATGATGGGTAATTTGTTATGAAACTGCTGAGCTTCTCCCCTCACTTGGCAAATCCTGGCGGTGTATTCAGGGGATAAGTAGGTGAAGTGCCCTGTGAATGGCAGGACATACACCTCTCCCCTGATACCCTCATCGTTGCTTGTGGTTTTCAGGACTGTTGAAGATCTGAAAAACAATGAAAGTCAGTGGAAGGATTCTCCTCTGGCTACCAGGCATCGAGAAATGCTGAAACGCTGCAAGACGCAGCTTAAGGTTGGTTAGTGCTTTGGTTCTCACTGAATGCTGCTCTCAGGCTGCCTGCACCCTGCTTCCAGCCTGCTGTTTAAAGGCAACTTCCCACTGGTGCCTCTTGGAAATGGGGGGGATTGAGAGTCTACAAACGGAGAGATCTTGTTGAAAGGTTTGACTGAGCTAGATGGTGCTCGTTCTACAATAGAACGTGAGTTTAGAACAATTAATTTAAAGTGTAAAGAAACACCAAGGTTACCTTAGCCTAGATTCCTTAGGAAGAAGAGAATGCTGTTCTTACTGGAAAGGGAAGAGTAAAGGGGCTGTGATTTGTTCGGGGTGGTTGTGTGTGCGCAGTCAGTGCTCCAGGTGGAGATGGAACTCTCGTGTTCCTCATCTCACATGCCATTCTTGAAGTTGTGTATGCTGGGATCCTCTTGAAGCTCTGTCCTCTGTGTCTGCCTAATACAAATTGACACGCATTTCCTCAACTGAATCACCAAAAGGACTTTAATTGTACATTTTTCCGCTTTGATTATTCCTGCTATTCCTTTTGTTGTTCCCACAGAGCTTGTAAAAGGCTCCTCTGTCCTTGCAGCTCTGAATTACGTGTGTGTTTTCCTTGATACGCTGGGGCTTCAGTGCCCCGCTTCCTTTAAATAGGAGCCTGTTTTAAGAAGCCAGTACTGTATAATTGTTGGAATTCATAGATCTATGGATTCGTTTGGATAGGCTTGACCTTCCTTTTATGTTGTCTTGCCCTGCATTAGTTTTTGTGTGTATATTCTGCAGAAACTGGTGAGGTGCAAGGCTTGTGCAGATGCCGGCTTGCTGGATGAGAACTTCCTCAGGAGATGCCTGAATTTCTACGGCATGGTGATTCAGCTGATGCTTCGCATCCTGGACCCTGCCTATCCCAAGTGAGTGTCGGGATAGTCCGTGTAAGCTGCTGCCAAAGGGTTTCTCAGATCAGCTTAGATCAGCTGCTGAATTTAGCAGTTTGAGAATTTTAATTGTGGTGGGTGGTTCTGGTTTTTATCATGTCTACATTCTTGTGTGATGGTTACTTTGTCAGCGATACACATTCTTGCATGGAATAGATGTCTTATTTCTAGTTTCATGTTCAGTTTGGGGATGGGGAGGGAGAAACTCCAGTATTTTTAGTGTGCTTGAAGTGCTGACATGGAGTTCCAGAACTCTTGTCAAGTGTTCCCATTGGAGAACTGGGTCAGAAAGCTTGTGACAGTCTGGATTTAACCCCGCTATTTCACTGCCCTGTTTGTTGTCTCTCATTCTACAGCGTGAAATTGCCTTTAACTCCCGAAGTTCCGAAGGTATTTGCAGCATTGCCAGAGTTCTACGTGGAAGATGTTGCTGAATTTTTATTTTTTATTGTACAGTGAGTAAAGTTTCATCTACAAAAAGTTTGGGCTCCCATTTGCCTCTGAAACAGCTGGTGTGTGTGTAAATCGTGGGTGTGAAAGTAGTTTCCTGGCTATTTTGCAGTCAATGCTCTGCTTTTTTTAACCACCGGTGCAGATGAAACGCCCCGATGAGCTCCAGGCTCCCTTCTAACCTCATTTGTTCTTGGAAGAAAGTGAAAGGCTATTGCACTTCCTTTCCCCGAGAACTTTCTTCATGGTTTGGAATTTTCTGGGTCCTTTTGATCTCGTGATACGTTAAACTATCACTAAAGTAATACTTTTTAAAAGTCATAGCTTAATAAGTGAATTTGCTGGGGTGAAATACATTTGTATAGTTCTGGGAGCTTAGATGGGGGCAAATACTCTTCAGATGGGGGCAAATACTCTTCAGATGGGATTCTGGAGTTCAGAACTGGTCACTTCCTTCCTGAAAATGTGCCTTCAGGTTCAGACAGGGCTGTCTGATGATCGGGAAGTGTTTGCTTTTGCCTTCCTGAGGCGCTGTGTAGCGGTGCTTCTTAGAAACCTTCCTGTTATAGACAACAAAGAATAGGACAGTGTTTTGGATTAAAATCCAGTGTCCAGTGGTGAACAGCTGGCAAGACCTTTTGGAAGAGTAAAGATCAGTTCCTGTTAAGAATGACGGGGAATCCCCCTGTGCTCAGCACTGGTGAGGCCACACCTTGAGTATTGTGTCCAGTTCTGGGCACCTCAACACAAGAGAGATATCGAGGTGCTGGAGCGA
>VZTM01028427.1:35222-55120 GCA_013400555.1 Jacana jacana | reverse complement strand
TGATGATCCCAGGGGTCTCTTCCAACCTAAATGATTCTATGAATGGTGCTAGAGAGGGATCTGAATGAACTTAATGTATATGCTAAACCTTCTGCAGACAATATGGGCTTGGGGTTTTTCATTCCATTTTCCTCATCTCCCTCGTTCCAGATATGCTCCTCAGGTGCTTTATGAGCCCTGTACTCAGGACATAGTGATGTTCCTCGTTGTGATGCTGTGCAACCAGAACTACATCCGAAATCCTTATTTAGTAGCCAAGCTGGTGGAAGTGATGTTCATGACAAATCCAGCTGTTCAGCCCCGGACGCAGAAGTTCTTTGAAATGATTGAGAATCATCCTCTCTCCACTAAATTGTTAGTCCCCTCCCTGATGAAGTTTTACACAGGTAAGTGCTTTGTCTGTAGCCCACTGAGTGTACAGTAAGCAAGGAGTGTTTGAAGGCAAAAAGCTCAGTTAGTTGTAACCTTTAAAAACCAAACCCAAGTCCCCAGGTAGATGTTGGGTCTTGCAAAGGTGAGGCATTGTTGCTCAGATTCCAGGGAACATAACACTAGATGGACCCTTGAAAACTCCAGACCTACCAACTGCTGTGCAGTAGCTCTATAGAAGTTGATGTGATGATTAAACAATCATGGGTTTGGGTACTAAACTTGTTTGCATCAGAAAAAGTATTGGGATTTTAAAACCTCTGAGTGTTGTTTTGCTACCTCTGTAGATTTGGATGCTTCAAAAGGGCTTTGTGCCCATAGAAACAATTATTTTTGCAGCGTTCCCAGAGTTTTCTTACTGAAATTTTAAACTGTGGGACAAAGAGTGGAGTTAAATAGAACAGGAAGTTTTGTTTTCTGAGGGCTTCTCTTAGGAAGTGGGGGTGGTTCTGGATTAGAAGATGAACGTTTCTTTTAGTGGGGACTAAGCTGGAGACTTCTGAATGGGAATTTAACTTCATCTCTCAAAGCTCAGTGCTTGAAGACCATCACTGGAGACAGTGGGGGAGAGAGGGAGCGTGTGCTGGTGGATCCTGGTGGGGAAGTTTTCATTTCAGTGCTGGCATCTGTTTTCTTTGCCAGATGTTGAACATACTGGAGCCACTAGCGAATTCTACGACAAGTTTACGATCCGCTACCACATCAGCACCATTTTCAAAAGCCTCTGGCAGAACATAGCCCACCATGGGACATTTATGGAAGAGTTCAAGTGAGTAAGAAGGAGCCTATGGTGCTGTTCACTGCTGTGCAATGGCCTGGGAGCAACTGCCATTGGGAATGGGGGATGCTGCTTTCCATTCCATCTTAAATGGCAGCCCCTTCCAGTAAAACTGGAGTGGTTCTAACCTGAGCTCTGGATGCCAGAACCAGCTTGGTGTGGGGAGTGGGATCGTTGCTGGAAATGTGTGGGGCAGGGGGAGAGTTGCAGGGGCTGCAGTCTGCTCTGCTGCCATAGCTGTGTTTCAATGTTTTCAGCTCTGGGAAGCAGTTTGTTCGCTACATCAACATGCTGATAAATGACACAACTTTCTTGCTGGATGAGAGTCTGGAGTCCCTAAAACGTATCCATGAAGTGCAAGAGGAGATGAAGAATAAAGAACAGTGGGACCTGCTGCCCAGGGTGAACAGAGCTGTTTATTGAAGTGCCCTTTACTTATTTTTAATTTTTTAATGCAAGATCATTAAAAGAATGCTCTGTAGATTGGCAGCACCAAAGAGCTACCCATGAGAAGCTGCTCTTGATGCTTTTTCTTGCTGCCAGTGTGGCCTTGGTCACTCTGGTGACATTCTGCAAAACACCTCATTCTGTGTAGTTATGTTGTGGCTGGAGAAGTGTGGTGTGAAGTGTGAAGTTTTACATTAGTGTGCACTTAATTCTAAGTAGAGAAATTGAGAGTTTAACCTTCTTGAAGGAGGTTTTGGAAGATGCTTGCCACTTGAATTCACTTCAAGGAATAGAAGCTTTTATAACGTTAATATTTTGGGTATATTTGATGCTGACAATTAGGGTCCTGTGCCTCAGTCCTTAGCCTGATTAAACAAGAACTGTGTGTTGACCCTTCAGTGTCGGGTATTTCAATTTGAAGGTTATTGATCTGAAAAGGAAAGAAAAAAGAGTTTGACAGGAAAAGCCATCAAGATCTTGTTTGTTAAACTTATCCTGGTTTGCTTCTCTGAAGCCTCTATCCCTGTCTGTGCTGCTGGTGAGGTAAAGCTATTGTGGTGGTGACACAACCAGCTGGCACATCATCTCCAGATTGTCCCAGTTCATTATTTAGGATGGTGCATAAATTAGAGAGAGCCTCACTTGACTCTGGGATCCCAAGCTGGTTTTGAAGTGCTGGGATGGAAAGGAAGCCTAACCCAGTTGTGCAGCTGTGGGGAGCGGTTATGGGATGGGAACAGGCTCAATAACTGGAGTCTCCTGACACCGTTTTCATGCATTTTTAGTGTTGCAGAATTTTGGAAAATTGGTGCAGGCTTTTGTTTAGTATTAGGTACTAAATGAGCTGTACCTTAAATTAGGAAATGATCACATCTGGATTTGAGTCACAGTTGGTCCTCTTGTCTGCCTAGAGCACTGTAGCATTATGGCTGTTCAGGTGTTGACTGGGGATCCTGTGGGAATTTTGTGGAGTTGTAACCCCTGCCTGTGTGTTTTCCAGGATCAGCAGCAGGCTCGGCAATCCCAGCTGGCTCAGGATGAGCGTGTCTCTCGTTCATATCTCGCCCTGGCAACAGAAACTGTTGATATGTTCCATATCCTTACCAAGCAGGTTCAAAAGCCTTTTCTCAGACCTGTAAGTCCTGCTCAGATTTAACTTGGTTTCTGGCTTAACGTCCCTGTGGTTGGATAATAACCTGGGAATGTCTGGTAGCCCTTCATCTGCCTTCTCCTCCCCTTCCTGCAGCTCATGGAAATGTAATTGCTGTTGAAGTTATTTGTTAAGGGCATTACCTGAGTCACTGAGATGGTGTGATCCTTCTAGATGGAAACTCTTGGCATATTTTTTTCTTTTAATGGAAAGTATGCATAAAGGAAAGACACTTCCTGCAAGCCTACACAATAATTGGTTTATTAGTTAATTAGTTAATTCCCAATCTTGCTGTATGCAAACCTAGTGATAACCTGCTTTATCCCCACCTTCGTGCTGTGATCAGTGTTTTACTTTGGTCTTGTAGGAACTTGGACCGCGATTGGCCGCTATGTTGAACTTTAACTTACAGCAACTCTGTGGCCCCAAGTGCCGTGACCTGAAAGTTGAAAACCCTGAGAAATATGGGTTTGAACCAAAGAAGCTGTTGGACCAACTGACTGACATTTACCTACAGCTGGATTGTGCTCGCTTCGCTAAAGCCATTGCTGATGATCAGGTGAGCTCCAAAAAGAGGAGGGATGATAGGGCAGCACCACTGTGGACTGTGGAATATTCTAAAGAGTTGTATCGTACTCTTATGCTGCCTCCCAGTTGCCATCATATTTGCTTCCAGTATGTTTTCTTTCAGCAGATCATCTCTGCTTGTGTCCTTCTGCTCTTTGTAGATGGTTATGTTTTCTCCAAGTGTTTGACAAACCTCTGGACACAGGGGACAATGTTGAGCCGTTCACAGGCGCAGGGAACTTCCTTAGCCTTAGTCACTCATTAGCTACAGCCTCATGGTAAATCAGCACCAGTGCTTTTTCCTCGTTTTGCAAGTGTGAAAACTGAAACACACCAAGAATTTCAACTCTCTCCTCCCTTCCTCGTCAAGAACACATGAAACAGGCAGAGCTGGGACTAAGAATGAGAGCCTCTTGTAACAATCCAAAGTTCACTTTCTAGACTAACAGCTTCCAAACCGTATTCCCTTTCATATTATCACAAGGGTGGGTAATAAACTGACAAAACACAACTCATGGGAGACACCTCTGAACTCAGAATGTTAATCCTTAATGTAGATAAGCTATCGCTCACCTCTGGTCCTGTGAAGTTGTTGAACTACTGAACCGCAGGTGTCCACGCCTGTGTCTTGGAATTCAAGCTTTTATAACGTAGAGGGGAAACAAGTGCTCTCGATGGCTCCTTGGAATTCTAGGGGAAGCTGGTTTACAAGCCATGAAGCTGTATTTGCACATCTGGTGAAGCAGAGCTATTGCAGTAACTCAGGATGATCTTTTCTGTAGTTACTGCAGCTCTGGGAACTGCAGGTATCAGTAGCCCTTCTCAAATAGACCGTGCGTGTGTGTGTGTCTGCAGGGAGCACAGACAAACGCAGGCTGGTTTTTGTGCTGCTCAGTGAGTGTGAGGGTGTTACCCATCGTTCATTCATGACACTGGCTGCAGCAAAATGCATAGCAGTGACGTGGGGATTGAAAAGAAAGCAGCCGGCTAGTGTGGGAACTGCAATAAAGCTTCATTAACAAAGTAGCCCTTCATAAACAGAGAGGGGGTAGGATGGGGAAGGGGGGGGGAGGAGCTGACTAGTATCTTGGAAACTGTCAATGACAGGAAAGAAACACTGAGGAAATGCACAGTTGGTTCATGGCCACTGGTATTAGGAAAAAAAAACCTGAAACAAACAAAAAGTTGCTTGATCATGGCAGGGATTCTCTAAAGCATTTTGATCCACCTCCTGTTTGCAAATCCTAGCACGTATTAGCAGGAATCTGAAAGCCCTTCTAAAGCCCCGGGCGTATTGCCATGGTCCTGTTCTCCTCTGTGGACTAGACAAGAGTTTGGGTGGGCACTGTGTGTCCCAAGCCGTGAATGGTATTTCTTGGTGCCATATAGTGTCGGTGAAAGAAGTAGGGCTGTATTGAACACTTTCAACTCCCCAAGGAAACCAGAAATCTGTGCGACTTCAGTGTGTTTTGGTGTTGTCATTTCATTCAGCCTTGCACAGCAGTGTAAAGAATAATTTTTGTTAAAAGCCTGATAGCAAAACACGGCATTGTGAACTTCCTCAGGACGTAAGCAGTTTGCCAAAGTCCTTGCCCAACTGGTTTTTTTCCTCCATGGAAGCTAAGCTTGCTTCAGTTGAAACTCTGGGATTTGCATTCAGTCCCTCTGGAAGCTGTCCTGTGTAACTGCACCCTCCTGACTGCACCAGTTGGCGAGTGTCCAGCCAGTTTTAGCTCCCTGGGAGCTGCTGTACCATGTTTTCCAGTGTCATGGGGTGGGTTTTGTGTTTGTTTGGGTTAGGAGCAGGAAGCACTTCTTTCCCAGTACACCACCAGAGAAGTTAAGAAATCACAAAAAAAAACTTTTTCATTTTATATGCTGTATCTTAGACTCACACAATGATACGGGTTTGGAAGGGACTTCTGGAGATGATCTAGTCTAACCCTGCCAGAGCAGGTCCACCCACAGCAGGTTGCACAGGAACGTGCCCAGGCAGGGTTTGAATGTCTCCAGAGATGGAGACTCCACCACCAATCTGGGCAGCCCCTGCCAGGGCTCTGCCACCCTCACATTAAAGAAGTTCCTCCTCCTGTCTAGACGGAACTTCTCATGTTCCAGTTTGTGCCCATTTCCTCTTCTCCTGTCCCTGGGCACCACTGAACAAAGACTGGCCCCATCCTCCTGACACAGAATTTAGAGGTGTTGATCAGGTCCCTCCTCAGTCTTCTCTAGGTGAAAGAAACCCGAGTCCCTCAGCCTTTTCTCTTGAGAGGTGTTCCAGGCCCCTCATCTTTGTGGTCCTCTGCTGTACCTTCTCCAGTAGATCCCTGTCCTCCTTGAGCTGGGACAGGGAGCTGCTAAAGAGTCTTTTCATCTAAGATTGAGGGCAAGAATACTGTCGGGGTGGCAAGACAGGTGTTTTGTCTGAGGGAAAACTCTAGTAATTATGGTCAGCCTCTCCAAGCGGTGCATTCACTTTGTAGGTGATGCTGCTGCTTTTTCTTTAACTTCTTTTTGGGTCCTGAAAGGTTCCACAGTAGTGCCAACCAGTAAAAAAGCATGAATCTACCCCAAAGTTGGCATTTTGCTGCTAGACAAGATGCTACCTGCACAGGACTTCTGTCTGCCACGACGCTGAGGTTTCACTGATCCCTCCTCCTGAAGTTGTAAAAAATGCATTAAAAGATCTTTCCAATTTTTCTGGCACGTCAGGACAGTGCAGCTCAGCAAAGGTGTCTCTTTCTGCTTTGCTTGTAGAGGTCCTACAGTAAAGAGCTCTTTGAGGAGGTCATCTCAAAGATGAGAAAGGCTGGGATCAAGTCGACCATAGCAATAGAGAAATTCAAACTGCTGGCAGAGAAAGTGGAGGAAATCGTTGCCAAGAACGCCCGGGCAGAAATCGATTACAGCGATGCTCCCGATGAATTCAGAGGCAAGTTGAGCTTTCCAAACACTGACCTCTTAGGAGAAGAGGGACAGAATGGAGCTAAGAGTTTTGTTTGGGTTTTTTCCCCTGGGATTGTACTGGTATTTTTGTGTGTGGATGAAATGTGTAGCTATTGCCCTCAATGTAATGAGGAGACACTTGTGCCCTCAGATCCGCTGATGGACACTCTGATGACTGACCCTGTGAGGTTGCCCTCTGGAACCATCATGGACAGGTCAATCATCCTGCGGCATCTGCTCAACTCCTCCACTGACCCTTTCAATCGCCAGACGCTGACGGAGAATATGCTGGAACCAGGTATTTGTTTGGGAGTTCGCAATGGAACCGCTGACAGGGAGAAGCAATTCGTGTGCAGTTGGTTCAGAACATAGTGTAGAGGTAACAGTCCCTTCATCTCAACAGCGTTGAGAAGCTCATTACTTCTGGCTTCTCTTTTTCTGGGGAAGAACCCACACCCTCACCTTCATAACTACTGGGCTAATTGATACTATTCGGGTAGGTAAACGGGTAATGCATTTTATAGGATAGTCAGAGTTGGAAGGGTCCTTAAAAGGTCATTGAGTTCCAACCCCCCTGCCCTGGGCAGGAACACCTCCCACCAGACCAGGTTGCTCCAAGCTCCATCCAGCCTGGCCTTGAACCCCTCCAGGGATGGGGGAGCCACAGCTTCTCTGGGCAGCCTGGGCCAGGCTCTCGCCACCCTCACAGCAAAGAATTTCTTCCCCAGATCTCATCCTTATGTCCCCTGTTTCAGTTTAAAACTGTCCCCCCATGTTCTGTTGATTCCCTTCCTGATCAAGGGTCCCTCCCCAGCTTTCCTCGAGCCCCTGGGGCTCCAGTCCCCCCTAGGGACTGGAAGGGGTTCTAAGGTCTCCCTGGAGCCTTCTCTTCTCCAGGCTGAAGAGCCATTTACTCAAAGCTGTGCAGAAAATTTGATCAAGAAGCAAATAGCAGTAGATACTCCTGATCAGGTTTCTAGAGAATAAGTTGCTGTTGGTCATGAGGAGCTTTCTTACAGTGGTGCTACTAAATAATTTAACCGCTAACTTAATTTCCCCCCCGCTCTTTACACTCTTAGTGCCAGAACTTAAAGAGCAAATCCAAGCCTGGATGAGAGACAAGCAGAATGCTGACCATTAAAGATGCCCTCGCAGTGCACACCACCACCACCACCGTGCAGAGCAGGGCGTGGGCTGTTCTGGGAAGAGTGGAGCAGATACACCTGGAGAGCGATTGATGGGGTTGGCGCTGCCGGTGCCCGCTGGCACTGACTGCAGCAGCGACCAGAGGCATGTCGGCGAGGAGGAGAGCAGCTTAATTCTTGTACATATATTTAAGTGATAAGGATGGTCAATAACACGGAGGACAAGCTAGGAAGTCGCTTATGTTACAAAACTGTCCTTCAATATGTCACATTTTGGAGTTTTTACAGCTGAATTATTTTAGCAAAGATGAATGGATCAGGGCAGCATCCCTTCAACCTTATTTTTTACAGCCAGATATCCGTTAATTTGATTGTGGTTAGAACCTTGGACATTTTGCTGCTAAAGTAACTTTTTCCTCTTTCCCTCCCTTCTTCCTCTTCCACCCAGCAATCCTGCACTGCTGTCTTTTTTTCTTGGTTTTGTTTTGTAATGCAAAAAAACTATTCCCTGTGAATCAAACCCATTCCCCTGCCCTCAAAAGAACATATTCTGTGCGATAACTGTGCCTGCAACAAAGTGTTAATCTCGGGATCATATTTTTATATTGCACACATTTGGATTTTAATTGGTGTCAGACACAAGGGTCATCTCCAAAAAAGCAAAGACTTCACACGTGGATTTTAATTTAGGTTCTTTGAAACGTCCCTTTTCTTTGGGTTGATCTAGATGCTCTGGTATTTTTGAAAAGCCTTGAGATAGAACTACGTTAAAACTAGCTGCCGTGAACGAGATGCTTGGGAATACCAGGATTTCTGTGACTTTTTAAAAACTAAAATCCATTCTTTTAATGCTGCAGATACAATATATGCTACATGACAGTTCTGAGCCGTTCGAGCTTGTCTGCCGAAAGCAGATCCTGTTACTCGTGGAGGCTGCAGTTTGGGGCAGGGGTCACCTTTTTGTTCTTACGTTGTGTACCGATTTGTATCCATGGCTTGGCCTTACCAAAGCAGAAAGGGTGCAGGAAATGTAGAATTACATTTTTAAAAAAAAAAGAATAAAAAAAAATATTCACAAACATTTTTGTATTACTGCCCCCTGCATATGATACTTGAATTTCCTTTTTAAAAAGGATTTGAAAACCACAGTGTTTTAAAATTTAAGTCTGAAAAAAAGGTTGTTTTTCTTTTCTTTTTTTTTTTTCGCTGTGTCTTCTGTTCAATTCCTGACTCTCTTGAACTACAATAAAAGATACACTCGCACACGGTGTTTCCTTTGTCTTTCTTGCCTTTAAGCGTGTCAGTGAAAGTCTAAAAAAGTCAGGTGATTTGGGTGGCCTTGCTCAGGTTGGCTGATAATAATTGAGCATTTGGAGAGAACTTCAGTCAATGTGAACAATTCCTGTGCACACAGATAGCAGTAGTACTTCAGCCCCGTGAGGGTTCCCAAGAGGGTGACTCCTGTTCCTATTCATAGCTGCACGGCAGTTGGTGACAGGCTGCAGGAGGAATTCTGGTTAGGTCATCGATAATCCAGTGCTGACCTTGGAGATGTGCAAGTAATTCTGAATTCAAACGGGGAGATGGAGCGTTTGGGGGTTTCTGGTTGTTGGGTTTGGCTTTTTTTGGTGTTCCCCCTGCAGTGTGTGTGTTCCAACAGTCCATGGGGATTCTTCCTCTCGCCCTCAGGGAAAAGAGAGAAGCTTGTTCGTTGTCTGGGTTTAGTTCCTTAACCTTTACTTGCCCCACAGATTTACATCTCCCTCTTCCAAAGTCCCAGAACTTTTATGTGCTTTCATCTGCGAGCTGTCACTCAGCATCCAAATCCATCATGGTTTCTGAAAAAGTTCTGAGTTAAAACTTTCAAGGTGTGTTTTTTCCCTTTTTAGTAGAGGGGAGATAATTTTCTACAGAAAAAAAAGGTCTTAAATGTTCCACTGTCACCACCTTATTAAAGATTATAGCGTGAAATGTCTAGTAACATCCCAAAATTTATACTTTACTGGATAGAGGACAACCTCTCAGCAGCATCTTACTTGTTTTTACTGGAGGGTGACTGAACTGTGGTGGCTTCACGTGGCTTTTCTCTGTAAGCTCACACAGGGACTGTGTTGGAAAGATGGAAGAAATGCATTCCTCTCATTTTCTTCAGCTGTTAAAAACTTAGACACATCACCACCTTCTGTGAATAAAGATGCTGTGGAACCAACGAGCAGCCTTATAGAATGTGAAGAGGGCAACCAGAAATAATCCACCCTTAAATTACTCATAGCTACACGCATCCTGCAGAGGGCTTGAGGTCTGCTATTCTCTCACAGGGCTTGATATTTCACAGCTGAAGTGTTAAAACTAATATCAGAGAGGGCTGGGACTGGAAATGTTTCACCAGGAAATCTGCATGGAACTAACTCTCTCTAATGGAGGTATATAATGAAACCCAGTTATTTATGCAACTGTACTGACTGGGAGGTTTGTTTGAACACGTTCAGGATGTTTCTTTAAAAAACCCACATTAGGTGTAGGATGTATTAAAGACAATGCCCTTCAGAATCTGATTTTATATTTATTCTGCCATCCTATCAGAGTTTGACCTGAGGACTATAAATAGCAGAGTGCATTCCTGAACTGTTTTGTCTAATTATGGGATCCATTTACCACTTGAAAATGTGTCAATGCAGATATCACAGGAGAACACAAAGGCTATCACGAAGTGGCTAAAACAATTTTATCTACAGAACTAGCATCAAGTATTTCAAAGGTGTCAATTTAGACAAACGCTCTACCAAGTTCAGCATTCATGGGCAGAACAATGGCATATTTTAACATGAGCAACCGAAAGTACCGTTATGTTGGTGTCTTCTGGGTACAGACCTGAATCAAACCCCAGCCTTCCAGTGGATAGTGAACATTTGAGAAACTGAAAAGGAAAGCTGAAATTAGTATTGGATTAAAGCTCCTACGAAGACATATCAGCTATGTGATAGTTCTGAGTTCAATTCATTTGATACTACCTGCGGTTATTTGTGATCCTCCCCCCCAGAATTACATCATTTACCTTTTTCAATTCACCTGTGCACTTCCTACAGTACTGAGACTTTATAGGAGAGATCACAGAAGTATCAGTTCATCAAATTACCTGCAAAATCTGACTAGCTTGGAGCTGTGAATTGCTCATCCCAGGAATGGGTAACTTACATAACGTTGCAAAATGTGCTTTTCTTGGAAAATTGGAAGTTATGAGATTTTATTGCTGGTCTTTTACTTGCCCTCTAGCTATGTCCCTAGATAAACCACCGGGGCAAGTTCTGATGGTACAGCAATACAGTTCAGTACAATCGATTCTATTATATCACAATTTAAGCTTGTGTAACAGCCCAATTTACATCTCTGTCAACTATTCCCTGCTGGCAGCAAGGACAGCCCAGCACTGTTAATAGCAGGATGACAGCGCTGCTTTAGCCAGCAACAGATTGACTCTAACAATTCCCAGGAGTGTTGCTGTCTTCCTTTTTGTTATCGCTTGGCTTTAACCTACCCTCTTTGCTGTAATTAAACAGCCTTCCCAATTCTAGGCAGCGTGTCTCAGTGAGTTGAGTAGCCACCCATATTTGTACTAATAAACCCAAGAAAATTTACACAGTACTGCTTGCTTTCAATTTTTCTGCTATAATGTTCAACAAGGCTTTTTTTGTGCTGGGGACCTTCGTTATGGGCATATTTTATTGAAAAGGAACGTCTAATTTCTAACCGTGCACATGCTTGCAGGGAACTGGACCTGTTTCTGCTGTTTTGCTGAGGATATATGGTGTTGGTCAGAAGTGTATAAAAAGAACAAGAATGGTCCCTTTCCCGTAGGGGAATGTACACTGACTTTTTTAGGCATGATTTATAGGTAGAATACTGAGAAAGAATAGAATTCCACTTAACTACAGTTTTTAAGTTAATTCTAAATTACACAAAGAAACTTGACTTTCAAAAATGATATTGAGAGGGCTAGTCTAATTAAATTGAGATAAAATGCCCAAGTTCTATAATTAAAAAGGCATCATAACCAGCTGGAAGAGGACTGCCTTGATACTTGATCGTCTTTCAACTCCGTACTTGGGGATTTACTGCAAAGAGAGATGAGGAAAATGCTGCTTTGAGTGACCTCCCAGACACTACACAGCCTCTGTCATGTGCCTGTGACCCTTTTCTTTCTCAGCACGAAACTAGACTTTCTCTGAATGTTTCTAGCAGGTTTGTCAGGGCTCTGCAAGCAAGCGGCCCAATTAACATACTTGAACTATTTATGTGAGTATTCTCCAAACTTCGACATAAGACAGTGATGCAGGAGCTACTGTTTCTAAGAGACACTACACAAACTGTGCTGAAGTAAAATTAATCACGTTGTCTGTTACCACGAGGGCTACACCACACACCCAGCATTCAGAGAGCTTGCAGAGAATTTCAAAACAGGTTCTGTTTTTTGGATTTTTTTGGTTTTCAGAGACATTATAACCTAATTCTGCATGGCCCAACGTAGAAGTTAGCACAGGTACAGCACACTGAACACACCACTAAATCATACATCCCATTATTAGTCTTCCAGAGTTGAATTGATGGCATTTTCTATGCCATATGAAAGCCACCCATTCTGGCTTTGCTGGTTCTGCAGGGGTATTTCCCTACAAATCACCATTTGGCTACATCTGGTTTGGCTTTTGCATTTGTAGGCATAACTGCAGATGACATGCACACACAATAAGGTTTGCATAGAGGAAAGGTCACTTTTCACCAAACAGAAAGTAGCAAATACCCCATTCTCCCCAAATCCTGAAGCTGATGGGGAACACAAGAGAAATGGTGAAGATTAATGTATTAATAGCCAGGGGCCTGTGAACAAACATAAACCTTGTTGTGAAACTAGGCATCTCGGGTCCTAAATGTTCCCAACAGATTATATCCAATTCATGTATGATGGTGTGTGTATGGAAAATTAGGATATTTAATGTAATGATATTTAAAAGGTTTATAAGCTTAAACATAAACCTATTTCTAACATAGAATCATAGAATGGTTTGGGTTGGAAAGGACCTTGAAGGCAATCCACTGCCACCCCCTGCCCTGGGCAGGGACACCTCCCACCAGCCCAGGTTGCTCCAAGCCCCATCCAGCCTGCCCTTGAACCCCTCCAGGGATGGGGCAGCCACAGCTTCTCTGGGCAACCTGGGCCAGGGTCCCACCACCCTCACACCAAAGAATTTCTTCCTGAACTCTGATCTAAACCCATCTTCTAACACTAGAAACGAACACAATACTAATGAAAAGGAGGACCTTTAAAACTGAAATTATTGCCAAGAAAACAATTTTTTACTAAGAGAATATGTGTGAAATTATTGAAAGTGCTAATACCACGCCATTAACTAAAACAATTTAATCACGTACAGAAAAACACATTATGAGATCTACAAGATATATCTTAGGATGCTCAAAAAACGTTTGGAAAGGAGGGAAAGGGAAAAACAATCCCGACCTCCCCTCAGCACTATCGCCGTTCCGTCCCGTCCAACCTCCCTGGAGTTGGCGATCCCGCTGCCTCAGCCACCGCTTTGCAGCAGGTAGGCACGCCCACCCCGCTCATGGGCTCCTGGAGCGGGGGCCGCCAGCCAGCCGCCCGCATTACAGGTCTCTTTTCAGTCACAAGTGCCCAATTTTCGCTCACGTCCTCGCTAACGACAACCCTCGCTCTCCGGCTCGCAAGGACCCGCCTGAGGGGGCGCGGACGCACACAGCGCAGCGGAGCGGTAACGTGAATGGGATGTCCTTGTGCCGCTCGTTATAGGTTAAAAGAGGGAGGACGCGGATTCCGTTCCGAGCTCTGATTGGCTGGGGATGGAGAAGAACAGATTCCCTAAATCCCGAGGCTCCGCGGAGGGATTGACTCAGAGGGAGGAGTGGCCCCGTCACTGCGGACGGGCATACCCGAGCTCTGATTGGTGCATACCCGTGTCACCTTGTGATTGGCACAGTGGGAGGCGGGCAGATGCCGATTCTACGCCTAGCGATTGGTGGACGGCGGGGAGGAGGGAGGAGCGGCGCGCGGCTATTGGTCGGTAGGCCGCTCCTCCCCTTGCGGAGGCGGGTTTGGGCGCAGAGCCTCGCGATCCTGTCAGTGTGGGAGCGGCGCTGTGGGGAGCGCGTCGCTGCGCTCATTTTTCCCGGCGCGGCCTTTCTCTTTCTTCCCTCCTCCCTTCCCTCCCTCGTCCTTCCCGCTTCCTTCCTGGCGGCGGGGGGTGGGGTGTCTCCCAGCCTCGGCTGAAGCGCGATGGGGATGGCCGGGCTCTTCTCTCTTCTTCGCCCCGCGTTGCGCCGTTTCGCCGGCCCCGCCGCCTCCTCCAGCTGCTGACAGCGCCGGCGGCCCCGCGCTGCCCGCCTCCTGCGGATACCCCCGCCCGTCCCAGGTGAGGGGTGGCCTACGCTGAGGGAGCTGGGGTTGGTAGGGGAGGCGCGGAGGGGAACGGGCGGTCGGCGGGCGGGGTGGATGCCATAATGCGGTGGGGGAGGCGGAGGTTGCCGTGCGGCGGGGGGAACGGCGGGGGGCGCCACGGATGGGATGGGGCCCGGAAAGCGGAGGGAGGAGGGGGGAATGGGGAATGTTTGCGGGACGGGGTGTCCCGGAGCTGTCAGGGCAGCGGCACAAGGGCGTGGGGCCCGCCGCGGCCTTTCCGTGCCTGCATCTGCCCGATGCATATACTTGTCCCCCGGGACGCTTCCTTCCCCTTTCCCCCAGGCGCTCCTGGTCGTGGCGGTGAGGCCGCTTCCCCTCCTTATCCTCCTCTGAATCCCGTCCTCTGTTACGGTGCCGAATATCGCCGCGTTTCGTCGTCCTTTTTTTTCCTCATTTCTAGCTCGGATGAGGCGGAGACGGTGATTGCGCGTTCAGGAGGGAGGCATAGGCACCCCCCACACACACCCAGCCAGCTGGAAGGTGCAAGAATGTAAAAGGATTGTGGTTTTGAGGGTGTTTTCTGTGGATCCGCGGGTAGTGGGTCTGTCCCTGGATTCGGTACAACACAATTACCGAGGCAGCCATATTGGGATGATGATCTGACAATCCTCTGAGCTCAGTCAGGAGGCAGGCGGCAGGAGACAGGATGACAGGCCTGGTAGTTTTGGGGTCATGGGCAGAATACGGGTATTAAACTGGGACTGGAAAACTAGAATTCACCAAAAAGCAGATGCTCAGTTTGTATCTGTTCTCCATATTGTAAAATACATTCATACCAAATTTTAAAGTGTGTTTCTCTTTGCTTCCAGCCCCTCCTTCACCCAGTTCTTATTGTTATTGCCCAATCCAGTACATTGGCATGTTGGTAAATAGCCATGTGTTTATGTGACTGGATTTTCTGTGCGTTGGCAAGTCCTGCACCCCTGTTCTATCTGGCACCTTCACTTAGTACAAAGATAGCACTTCGTAGCGTGTGAGTTCAGCTGATATATCAGACTGTCATCACTACCTGATCCTTAGCGGAGGACCTAAAATTGGATTTGCTGTGGTCTTCTTGTTCATAACCCCCTGTTGCCCTGAACAGCTGTTTTGCTAACTTTCCATGTGCTAATCTCTATCCTTGTTCATTTTCTTTCTTTAGAGCTGTTGTACTGATTAAATTACGAGCCATTTTTTTGTGTAGAAGTTAGCACATTCTCTATAAGTTTGCAAAAATGACAGAAAGGATATCTACGTTAAATAAATCTGGTGCTGCTTCAATACTCAGGAGTGGTGGGTTTTAAGTTTTTAAAAAATTCTATTTAAATTTCATTTGACTGTAGAGATACAGATGTGGAATGTTGTTTTTGTAATCATGCTGAACATGTTGCAAGCTTCTCTGAATATATAAATAATAATTTGACTCCAAATCCCTAGCCTGCTTGTAACTTGGTTTCAAAAGATAGCAATGTGTTCAGGATTTGGACATTGCATGCAAACTGGTTTGCCAGAACTTTCAAATGCATCCAAAGATCCCAGTCTTAATGAACAGCTTGTTTCTTTAAACATCTGTGTGAAAGTCCAAATCTAGTTAAAAGTACTGAGAGCTGTTGGTGATTGACCAACATCACTGGGTTTGTCAGCTTGAATAACTGAAAAACAGACAAGGTACTTAGATGATTTGTTTAATGACATACTTCAATATTAAAACCTGACTTACAGGATGGATATCTTTTAATAATAGTTTAAAATAAGGGTAAAATTTATATGTTGGGTTTACTTTTGTGCTGATGGAGCTCACTAGACAACTCAAATATCATCTAGCACCTGTTTTAGAGCCAGTGGTGTATCACATCAAAGATTCCAGCACGCAGTTCCCGTCTTTACTCAGTTCCTCATTGGATTCAAACAGACAGAACTTTAAAAGATACACAGCTATTAGTCTCTTTCCAAGACATTAGGAGAATGATTCATTCTAGCATGGCTGGCAGCCTTCTAAACCTATAATGAGCATGGAGAAGACAGCTTCTTTTTTAAAAAAATATTGTTCTAAATCTGTACCACAGACTCTATTGCACATTTTGTTTTGTTCTGTTGCGAGTTACTTCTCCTATTACCACTCAGTAGGCAGCATTTTGTAGTAGTAAGCGATACTACTCGGAAATGTGAACCCTGAAAAACCAGTTGCGTTTTGTCATCTGTGATGCCATGCAACTTGGTATTATTTTTGCCTTATCGTTCTGTGTGATGAAGGCAATACCAGTTAAAAGTTGTTGATAAGCGGAAAAGAACCTGCAGCCCCCCAGGAAACTTATGGGAAGCTTGGAAAAAATGTATAGTTTCTAGTTAATTTTCTTACTAATGAAAATGAAATCTTGCATAGTGTTGATGTAGATGGTGTTGAAGGCATCTTGAAGTCCATGTGCACCTACAAGTAGACATTTTGCTTCAATAGTAGAGTTGAGAATGCATGAGATGTAAAATTGCACCACATTTAACTTTCTGTGAGCATGAAAGTTAGGGCTGGGAAAAGTTGGCAATTGCAAAAGTCTAGTAGTTAAGTTTTCATGCTGTTGTAGGTGATTATGTGACCTGGTCTGTACAGATTTCTTCATAGCTCTGTTTGGAACAAGGCTATCATTTACCTAGTGCCTATGGAGTCTCTGGCAGGGTGCTTTTCATGCTTTCTGATTGTGGATAGCGTGCTCAGAGGTACTCAAGAGGTTTTGGTTGGTTTGGTTTGTTTTTTGTTTTTTTTAGAAGTAGCTGATTTTTTCACTCCATCTTTTGTTGGCCAATTTTCTATGTACTAGTTATCTGTAGAAAGTAATGTAGTGCTCTGAGAGGCATTTCTCTGAAAACATGAGAAAAAATTTTCCTATGTGGGACTCTTCAGTAAGAAGGGAAAATAATCTCCCTGCATTTCATCAATAATATTAGAAGAACACATTGGTTGGTTTTTTGTTTTGTTTGGGTTGTTTCTTCCACCCCTCTCCCCCCCTTTTTTTTTTTCTTTCTTCCTAAAATCCCCTGGATTAATGGCCTTATGTTTATTCATTGGCCCCTGTGGGAAGTTGACAAAATTATGGGTTTCACATTAATATGGATAGACAGGGGAAAGAAAGATGAGAAGCGTTAGGCCGGTGTGTTACACCCTATGGAAATTCACCTACTCCTCTTTTTCTGCTGTCCGACACAGTAACCTGCCTCACTAGGAACTTTGTCGTAGCAGAGATTTTCCAGTTGATAGACTTAAATCCTGTTTCAGAAACGGGATGGTTAATGGTTGCCTACAGTAACACTCCCGCTTTCTAGCGGTGATACTCGGGGTCAGTTGAATAATACTGCGGGGTTGTACCAGGATTAGTATTGTCTCTTAGCTCTCATTTGAGGGCACAGGTACTTACACAAGCATCATGTTCAGGAAGGAGAGCAAAAATTCCCCCGGTAGATACTCAGGAAAAAGGTTATAATGAAGCTATGTATCTGATGCACTTTTTTTCACAAAAAAGTAGGCACCTCTGAGCCATCCTGAATAAACCAGAATCTCTGTTAAACTTTGAAGATCATGTGAATTCATTCACATTACTTCTTTGCTCTATTCTGTTTAAGTTTTTAGTGAAACTTCTTAAAATTCTGTACTAACCTGATGCTGATTGTGTGGTTGTCTCATGAATCATTATTCTACCAGTTTGCTGTAGCACTGACATTAAAATTCAGTTGGCTTGTTCCGAAAGACTGACTTATTCTTCTAGTCTGGTGAGATACCTCAGGTACCTGCTAAAATAAGGAATGCTTTAAATTACTTCTACTTGGTGGAGTAATTTAATTTCTGCCTTCACCATGTGATGACATTAATGAAGTATTGCAGTTCTATTAAAAACTTCTTGTACTGTGTAAAGATGTGTCATAACTTGAATTAAGCATGTATAAGTATTTTTACCAGCTGCAGAACCTACTTCAGAGCTGAACTACTGCTGCTTTAGATCTGCCAGTAAGTTTTGTGCTTTTGTGGCACTGTGATTACAACCCTCAAATGAGCATTTAATTGGACATGTGGTTTATAGATAACCAGAAAAGAAGATGCTGAGATTTCTGGGCCATGCATGGTGACTTGTGCAGGGTAGAGTTCTGCCTGTGTTAACTCGGATTCAAGACAGAAATGTCTGCATTGAGTCAGACCAAAGATTCATCTGGCCTCAAATCCTGTCTTCAGCAGTAGCCATAGCAGGTATTTAGAATATGAAGGTAGTTCAACCATATAATCATGTTTTCTCAGTATGGTCTTCTAGGTTCTGAGAGTCTGTGGCATGGAGGTTTCCTAGCCAAGGGTGCTAGCTTCTTACTAGACCTTGATGGCTTTTTCTTTGAGTTTCTATTATTGTATTTTGCGTCTGTTTAGCTTAAGTACTGAGGGTGTCCTGTGGCAATAACTTAAACTGCTTAATTGTAGACTGACTGAGAAGCTTTCTTCTAATGGAAAAGATTGGTCAAGGAGAATACTGTTGAAGCAGTCTTTATTAACCCTGCATTTACTGTCTCAGATGTACCTTGAAGTTTGGCTTATGGCTGACATGGGTAGTTTCCTGCCCACTGAAGTGCTCCATCATTCGGATGTGGTAGAATATGAACAAGTATTTTATAACAAAGGTGAATTTTTCTGGTGAACGTTTGCTAAAGGTAGACAGGTACATTTACCCTGAAGGCAATAATTTTTGTTTCTTCTTCCTTGTAGAGTGGTGTGTCCTTTAATCACTAGATATACAAGTAGGTAATGAGTTTTTCTTTACTTTGAGGACTTTGCCAGAACTGCAAAGGATTCTTTAAGGTTGTTTGGCCCACTTCTCTGGAATGCTGAATATTGAAAGTCAGTGAGATATGCCCCATCACACTTGTGTTAGTTGTAATATGCCAGGAATGGTTGACAGTGACAAGACCTAGATACATACTATGTGGAAGCTACATGAAATCTAAGTAGCTGTATCTTTTCTGATAAAATTGTCTTTGTAAGGTTGAGCCCAACACATGTTGCAACCAGATCTTCATTTTGGTGTTAGCATCCCTACTTCCTGGGAAGAAAACCAAGTAATGAAAACAAATACAAAACACTTCAAAAGAACTGCTTTATGACCACAGGAACTTTCAACAGGGCAGACTCTGTACAGGTGTTAAGTGTATTTCCAGTTCTGTCTTCGCAGTGAAAGCTTTTAGAGGGAAAGAGTGGTTGCAGAGCAGAAATTGGAGTTATCAAACAACTTTGAACTTCCCTAATTTTAGCAACATTTTGAATGCAATAGCTGTGAATGACTAATTTTTATTTTCTTTTTCTTTAGGAGACACCAACAAGAAGGATAACTTGAAACACTGTTGACCCCGTTTCACTTTCAATTTCTTGACTGCACTACAAGCAACCAGAATGTCGGGGGCTTCAGTGAAGGTGGCTGTTCGGGTCCGGCCCTTCAATTCCCGAGAAACCAGCAAAGAATCCAAATGTATCATCCAGATGCAAGGCAATTCAACCAGTAAGTTTATTTTAATCTTGTAAAGGAGTCTTTCTGTCTCCTCTCTTTAGTTCTTGGTGTGCTCATTCTGCAGTCTGTGCCTTTGTTTAGGAGCGTAATTTGAGTGAGAAAGCTGAGGGAAGAAGAATGTCAAGTTATATGCTTTTGAGATTAGACATCTAAATGACAACAAAATAACTAGACTACAATCATCTTAATTCTAATATAATTATTGTTGTTCTAATTTCAAGAAGACTCTCCTATGTGAAGCTGAACATGGGCACACTGTTCATTGATATTTTTTTTTTCATGCTTCTTAAGTCCAAGGCAATATTGGTACCATTTGCTGTAGTTTCATTGGTCATGTGTAGACTGATGGCTCTGCCTATAAACTGCTGCTTTTGTGGCAGTTTTTCATTGTCAGGTCATGGAGCAGAGTTGCCTTGTCTGTAGCTGTAGGAATTAA